>QJPP01001246.1:0-480933 GCA_003996215.1 Jaltomata sinuosa | reverse complement strand
TACCCAAGGTTCAGAAAATTTATTAAAGATCTTACGATAACTTTTTCCGACTTGCTTGACTTCAAAACTTATAATGCGACCAAACAAATGGACCCGACACCGAAATACCGGTCCTGACGAGCCTTAAGTGACTTGGGGCCGCTACAAACAAGCTCTAACGGTTCAAGGAAAACGTATACGTGGAAATAACCGGAAGGGTCATTACATCATCCACTACTAAAAAGGACTTTCGTCCTCGAAAGTCAAGGTCAAGAGGGTACCTGAAGGCTCAAACAGCTGAGGATACTGGGCCCGCATATCTCTCTCGGTCTCCTAGGTAGCCTCCTCTACTAGACGGTGCCTCCACTGAACCTTAACAACCGGGATCTCGCGAGACCTCAATCTCTTGACATCTCTGGCCAAAATAGCTGCCGGCTCCTCAACAAAGACTAAACCCTCACCCAACTAAACTGAATCCCACTGTAACACATGAGACTCATCTGGGACATACCGACGCAACACCGAAACATGAAATATAGGATGTATAGCTGAAAACATTGGAGGCAAGGCTAACTGATAGGCAACGCTACCAACCCTCTGAAGAATCTCAAACGGCCCAATGTACCTGGGGCTAAGCTTGCCCCGCCTACCAAATCTCATCACGCCCTTCATGGGCGATACACGGAGAAACACCAAGTAACCGACACTAAACTCCAAGGCACGAAGCCAATGATCAGCATAACTCTTCTGCCTGCTCTGAGCTGCCTGAAGTCTGTCCTGAATCACTCAGACTCGGTCTAAGGAATCTCGAAGCAAATCTGTGCTTTGTGGCCTAGAACTAAAACCATCAAACCAACCTACCGGTGATCTGCAACGCCTGCCATACAAAGCCTCAAAAGGTGCCTTGCCAATACTCGAATGGAAGCTGTTATTATAAGCAAACTCTGCCAAGGGAACAAACTGATCCCAAGAACCTCCAAAGTCAAGAATACAGGCCCGAAGCATGTCCTCCAGAATCTGAATGGTCCTCTCAGACTGGCCATCTGTCTGAGGGTGGAAAGCGGTACTAAGATGAACCTCTGTACCCAAATCTCGTTGAATAGCCCTCCAGAACTGAGATGTGAACTGAGTGCCGTGGTCTGAAATAATAGAAGCTGGGACCTCATGCAACCGAACAATCTCACGAAGGTAGATCTGAGCTAACCTCTCTACACCATCAGAAGTATGAACCGACAAGAAATGTCCTGACTTAGTCAGCCTATCAACAATCACCCATATGGAATCAAACCCATGAGAAGTACGAGGCAAACCAACAACGAAGTCCATAGTAATCCCTTCCCACTTCCACTCAGGAATGGGAAGTCGCTGCATCAAACCACCAGGTCTCATATGCTCGAACTTAACCTGCTGACACTTCAAGCACCGAGATACAAAATCCGCTATATCCCGCCTTTCATACCACTCCACCAGTAAAGCTGCCTCAAGTCTCTATACATCTTTGCTGTGTCAGGGTGAATGGAGTATCTAGTATAATGTGCCTTATGAAGTATCAACTGAATCAAATCACTAATCCTCGGAACACAAAGGCGACTGTCAAACCTCAGAACCCTATCTGAATCTAGAGTAGCCTGGCTGGTCTCACCCTGAACAACCCGATCACGAAGGTCACACAACTGTTGATCCTCAAACTGACGGCTCTGAATCTGATCAATCAAAGTAGAATGAACGCCGACACTGGCGAGAACTCTGCTAGGATCCGACAAGTCAAGCCTAACCAAACTGTTAGCCAAGGACTGGATGTCCAAGGCCAATGGTCGCTCTGAAACTGAAAGAGAAGTTAGGCTACCCATACTCACTGCCTTCCGGATCAAGGCATCCGCTACCACGTTTGCCTTGCCCGGATGATATAGAATAGTGAAGTCATAGTCCTTCAGTAACTCGACCTATCTCCTCTGTCTCGAGTTCAACTCTCGCTGACTCGTGATATACTGAAGACTACGGTGATCGGTGAAGATCTCACAGTGAACTCCATATAGGTAATGCCTCCAGATCTTGAGCGCGAAAACTACCGCTGCCAACTCTAAATCATGAGTGGGGTAGTTGCGCTCGTGAACCTTCAGCTGCCTCGACGCATATGCTATTACTCGACCCTGCTGCATCAACACACAACCAAGACCAACCCCAGAAGTATCGCAATACACGCAGAAGCTCTGACCCTCAACCGACAAAGTCAAAACTGGAGCTGAAGTAAATAAGGCCTTAAGCCTCTGGAAGCTATCCTCACATTGATCCGACCACTGAAATGGGACATCCTTCCTAGTTAGCATAGTCAAGGGTGCTGCTATGGAAGAGAATCCCTCAACGAACTGTCGGTAGTAACCTGCTAACCCAATAAAGTTGCGGACCTCAGTAGCAGTAGTAAGTCTAGGCCAATCACAAACCGCAGAAATCTTTCCCGAGTCAACCCTAATCCCTTCCTTAGACACCACGTGCCCTTGGAATGCAACTGACTCAAGCCAAAACTCACACTTTGAGAACTTGGCATAAAGCCGATGATCCCTCAAAGTCTGGAGTATAACCCTCAAGTGCTGCTCATGCTCATCTCTATTATGCGAGTATACCAAGATGTCGTCTATAAAAACTATCACAAATGAGTCCACATACGGTCCAAGGACCCTGTGCATCAAGTTCATAAAGGTTGCGGGGGCATTAGTCAACCCAAAAGACATCACTAGGAACTCGTAATGGCCATAACGTGTCCTGAATGCTGTCTTAGGGATGTCCTCCGCCCTAATCCTCAACTGATGGTAGCCAGACCTCAAATCAATCTTCGAAAACACGACTGAACCCTGAAGCTGGTCAAACAAATCATCCATCCTCGGCATCGGATACCTATTCTTCACTATCACCCTATTCAGCTGCCGATAATCAATACACATGCGCATCGACCCATCCTTCTTCCTTACGAAGAGAACATGAGCACCCCAAGGTGACACACTAGGTCTAATAAACCCCTTAGCTAACAGATCCTGGAGCTGCTCCTTAAGCTCCCTCAACTCAGCAGGAGCCATACGGTAAGGAGAAATAGAAATAGGCCTAGTGCCCGACTCTAGCTCAATAGCGAAATCAATATCTCTCTCAGGTGGAAGGCCTGGCAGGTCGGTAGGAAACACATCGAGGAAGTCTCTAACCACAGGAACAGACTTAGGAGAATTAGGGTCAGCACTAACATCTCGGACATATGATAGATAAGCTAAACACCCACGGGAAATAAACTTCATAGCTCAAAGACAAGAGATGATCCCCGATGGTGCATGGCTAACAGAACCCTGCCATAAAACTGGGGATATACCGGGCACAACTATGGTAATGGTCTTGGCATAACAATCCAAAACCACACGGTGAGGGGATAACCAGTCCATGCCCAGTATCACGTCAAAATCTAGCATATCAAGAATCATCAAATCACCCCAAGTCTCTGAATCACCAATAGATAGCATACAAGATCTCACAATCTGATCCACTACTAAAGAATCTCCTATTGGGGTCGAAACAGAAACAGGAACAGATAATGGCTCACTAGCCAACCCCAAACAAGGCACAAAGTAGGCAGATACATATGAACAAGTGGATCCAGGATCAGATAAAGCCATAGCAGACTGATGGCACACAGAAATCGTACCTGTAATCATAGCATCTGAGGCCTCTGCCTCTGGTCTCCTAGGGACCGAGTAAAACTGACGACGACCTCCACCTGCCCGACCGCCATCCCTACCACCTGCTTTTCCGCGCGGAGCACCACCTCTACCCTGACGACTACCCCCTCTAGCCGGGGGCTGCACTGCCCGTAAAGGCTCAACCAACTGAACTGTACCCTGCTGAGGGCAATCTCTAGCAAAATGACCAATCGCACCACAAGTAAAACAAGCCCCTGACGGCCTACTCAGTCGAGATGAACCAGCAAATCCCGTATAACCACCACGACCTGATGCCCCAAAAATTGTACCCCTCAAAGACTGGCCGCCATAGCCCTGATGGCTGCTCTGACCCTGCTCGAACTGGGTACTACCGAAAGCCTGAAGGGAAGCCTAAATCGGTCGGCTGGACTGACCTTGGTACTGCTGTGGCTGATAACTCCGGCTCTACTGGCCAGGACCTCTACCACCATATCTGGAACCACTATAAACACCCTGATGTCGAGGCCTCTTATCTCTGGACCCCTGATCATGTCGCTGTAAGTCCTCCACAGTACGGGCATAGTCTATGATAGCCTAAAATGACCGACCACTGGCGATCAATATCTCAGCTGGCTGCCTGATCTATGGCCTCAAACCCCATACAAATCTGTGAATCCTATCTGCCTCGGTAGGAATGATCATAGCTCCGAACGGTGCTAGCTGATGAAAATGGGTCTCATACTCGAGACAGTGTAGCACTGCATAAGGTGGGGTAACCTTGCCTTTCCCCCCCCCCCTCGCGACGCTCACGATCACTCTGAGGTAGGAACTTGCCATAAGGCCTCATAAAATCAGACCATGTCAAAGAAGGTACAGATGGGTGGTCCCTAACAAGCATTGGGCCTCCACCATAACTTCTGGGCCTCCAATGATAGGTAGTATAAACATACCCGTGAGTTCCCCAACAAACCCAAATGATGCAACATCTCCTCACAGGTGGTAATAAAGTCATGTGGATCCTGTCCAGAAGTACCAGCAAACCTCGGAGGTGCTAACCTCAAAAACCTACCCAACGCCTTCTGCTCTAACTCTGTCATAACTGGGCGAGAAGCAAGAGGCTATGCAACAGATGGAAACGTAATGACCTTCGCACGGGGAGCCATAGTAGCCGGCTGCGCTCCTGAGCTCTGTGCACCCAGGGCTGCCCCCTAAGCGGATGTCTGCGCTACCTCAGAAGGCCGCTCTCCAATCACACCCAAAAGCTGTAATAGTAATCCCCGAATATTCGGAGACTGAGCTGCGGCTGGAGCTGGCACAGAAGTGGGCACTGGAGCTGGTACTGGAGCTGGCGCTGGAGCTGGTACTGGAGCTGGTGGTACCTGGGCTGCCCCCTGATCCACATGCTGCTCGGGCTCTATCTCCACCCTAGCAGCTCTAGCAGGTGCCACTGATCGAGGGCGTCCTCGACCCTTAGCTGGAGTGGGAGGCTCATCTCCGTGTGACGCCGATGATCTCGTACGAACCATCTGCGGAAGAATAAAGTAGAACAAATGAGATCTCCAAAAACTTCAAGGGTTCTACGCACGACACAGAAGCAAGGAAAGAGTCAAATTTCCTAAAATGTCATTGTAGCCTCCCAAAGATTGAGTACGGACGTCTCCGCCCCGATCCGCAGGACTCTACTAGACATTGGCTCCTATACCGATGACATCGGTGAACTTAAAGCTCTGATACCAAGTTGTCACGACCCAATTTCTCGGTCATGATTGCACCTACAACCCCCGGTACTTGAACCAATCCCCGTAGCCCATAACAGTTAGTAATAGGCTACTATCTAACAAATAAGGGAACAAGACGAAGAGAGCAGATAAAAGGGATATAAATATATACATATGCGGAAACTAAACCAAACCCCAAGACCTGGTATCCTAGTATAGAGCCAAAACTACATACATAGAGTGCAGATGATCCAAAATAATATATACAGATGTCTCTGAATGGTAATAGAGGACATGAAGCAAAAGATAAACTAAATCTAAGCTCCGATCGCCAAGAGCTCACCCTTAGTCTGAAGTAGTCCCCAACAGATCTCAAAGCACGAATCACAGCGATCTAACGGCGATGGCCCATGCTAGGATCTGCACCCAAAGATGCAGGGGGGTAGGGTGAGCACCAAATGCAAAGCATAAGGTACCCAGTAGGTATCATAGGCCGACTGGGCACATATAAGATAAAAGCATAGTAACAGACACAATAGAAGCAAGCAGTCACAGAAATCAATGAAAGGTACACAGGAACTAGCCCAGAGGGAAATCAACAGAACCACATGTGAGGCTAGTAAGCAGAATATACACACCATAAGCACAGGTGAAAGTAAGAAATAATGCACCTGGGGTCCTTGCAATAACAGTGTATACATAATAAGTTTACGAAATGGACGGTATACCGGTAACCTCAAGTGTAAGAAGAAGAGAGAAAGAGTAATGATAGGCATGCTCAGAGACATGAATCAAGCACAACTAATCATATCAATCTCAAATCCAGCAACTAACAGTCTAGCAGTAACCAATTTCATAATTAACCGTAATAGGGAACAATTCTACAAGTAAATAGAAAGAGTCTACCTACAGTCCCGCGGCCGCACATACAACCGAGGAACACAAACAAGTGAAAATAAACCCTCCGTCATCCCATACTACCGGAGCGTACAATCAACAAACAACAAACAAGGTAGAGCCTCAAACAATGAATGATATGATGCATGAAGATCTCAAGTGAAATGGTATCTCTGTATGTACCTCCTCCGATGCCGATCCGGCCCAGCAGGTAGGTTCCATGGAAGGACACTGCCAGTATACCTCTACTCCAACGTATACCCTTCCTCCGACACACGCAGCCCATAGCCCCTGGCCCAGATGGCAAGGTCCATGGAGGTCCCAGACCCCATACTAAAACTCAGTATCAAAATATGTCATTCGGAAGCAAGTCCGGGTTCAAGATAGAGACCCAGTCTCGAATATGCATGCCCAGACCCTGTCCAAGACTAAAGTAGTAAGAAAATATCTCAAAAACTCCTCCAAGGGTGCCCGGGCATAACCGGGTCTAAATAGTAGAAAGTCATCTCAGGTGCTCGGTCCGACCGAGGCTAAAATCATCTCAAGTAGCAAGAAAACCCTACTAGCACCCCGGCCCTGCCGAGTCTAGCTTTAATCGTAAAACTGGTGTTTTAAAACATCATTTTACTTTCTTTTACCCAAGAATATTCACAAGTTAAATCAAACCATTTCCAAATTATTTCCATAAAAACGGCCCCCCCGGGCCATGCAAGGTTTAGAAAATGGTGCCAGTAGGCCCGAAGCCCAAACCGTAGTAAAACATGTATAAAACCTCTTTATATGCATGAAAATGGTATGATCACACAATAGCTGCCCAGCAGCTCACAATCAACTATGACCCTGCACAGGTCCACAGCTACTCAGCAAGCATAACCAGCCTAGAAGGATAATTCTATGCCGGGACTCGCGGACATTCCCAAAATCCCACCTTCTATGTTCCAGAGTCAGCAAGGCCTCACAGGACCACAAGGGTAAATAAAATATATCGGCAAATACTACAAGCAACGGAGGAACAAAAGTAGGCGGACATGAATAAAGCGGTCGAGGTCTGTGGTACCAACCTAATAAACCAACCCAAGATGCCATTAATACAATTTTATCCTATATATGGGGAATATAGGGAAAATAAACCATAACCTACCTGTCGTCCGATGACAAGCTGCTAGAACAACGATGTTCAAGCTCGAACCACTCCGAGAAAATCCAAAACTAAATCGGAATCGGATTTGGGCTTGAATAACTTGACGTAGATAATTGATTTTCTTTTCGGTGATTCAATAAATTATCAAGATCTTCCTTATTGGAATCAACCATTAACGTGACAAATGAATGATACACTATGGCAGTTTTGCACCAAAATTACGTTCCAAAGAAGTATTATGTAAGTTTGGCAGCAATTGACATTGAAATTGGTTCAAATGACTTAAGTGAATAGGCAGCAATTATCATTGAAATTTGTTCAAATGATTTAAGTGAATAGGCACACTTGGCAGCCTACCAAGTATGAAATATTGTGTGTCCCTCCCCTCCACTTCCACGTGGAAGTGGGGTTGTTTAACACCTCATCACCTACCCCATTATATAAATATTTGGTTATTGCATAAATTCGTGGTATAATAAATATAACTTTTTAAATATACCATAATTCATAGAAAATTATTTCAAATAAAACCTACTATGTTATAATAATAATTTTCAACATAACTAAATTTACTATCTCCGTTAAAATATTACAATGTATAAAAACCTTATAAAATAAATACATATACAATTATATCATAACAAAAATATTTTTCATAAACCTTTAAAATATTTTAAAAAGGTAATAATAATATAACTTTTTAACAAATTCAACTTTCAAATAAAATATTTTCAAATACACGCGATGTTAATAAATTCTCATTGTTTCAGAACTGAAATGGCGTTTTAAAACGTGAAGTTGAGGCTTAAAATCGATTTGGACCCGACCCGATTTGCGACCCGGTTTCTGCCAGACAGTCTGCGGTAAAACAGGCATAACTTTTTACTCCGAGATCAGTTGGACGTGAGGTTTTGTGCGTTGGAAACTAGACTCGTTGACCTTCGATTTGGTATATTGAGTCTTTTACCCGATTTCTGCCAGACAGTCGGGGGACTTCAAAGTCTTTATATATTGAGAGAAAAGCTCCGAGACATTTTACCCAAAGTTCAAAAAATTTATTAAAGATCTTACGATAACTTTTGCCGACTTGCTTGACTTCAAAACTTATAATGCGACCAAACAAATGGACCCGACACCAAAATACCGGTCCTGACAAGCCTTAAGTGACTTGGGGCCGCTACAAACAAGATCTAACGGTTCAAGGAAAACGTATACGTGAAAATAACCGAAAGGGTCATTACAGTAAGTCATCTCTTAAACACAACAAAACAATTTCAAAAATGGGAACAATATAAAGGAAACATCAAATAACCTCAAAATCATCTTTCACTGGAATATTATCAAATCACAAATAAAACTCTACATTTCTTCATGACTCGGTGTCACATGTATAAGAACATCTAATATAATGGAAGAAAGCTGACAAAATTTGATACACAATGAACCATAATAAAGATAGAGGGCAATATGTGTCAAGTCTCCGAAGGTAGGAGATCACCACAAATATGAATCATGAAGACCGCAAACAAAATCAGGGACCTCGATAGGAACATGTATTATGATCTGCTTTAGAAAAGATGCAAAAATGCAGGGTGATTATAAACCACTATTACTCAGAAGGCATCATCGGCTTCCCGAGCTAAAGCATTTACTATGTCAAATGAAGAATGTTATTATTAAACATGCTATAACGACTTGTTCTATCGTTATAGTATAGTAAGGCATAAGTACCGACTAGAAAAGTCCCTAAGGTAAGAGTTTAAAAATCTCAGGCTAGGGTGAGCGAAGATGAAAATATAGTGTGATGGGCCATAGATATGATTTGTGTTTCGTGATATGTCATGTGGTAGTATGGTATCCATAAATGGGTAGCCAAATTTCGTAGGGTCTTGTAGGAAGTTTTGATACTGAATTTGGGTTCATAGAACTCCAGATATAATAGTTGCCGCATCAAGGATAAGTTGTGTGGTCCATAAAATAAAGTGTGTTGTGAAATGAGGGACTGCGGGTGAGAAAACAGTGTTCTAGAAATTGTTTCTCATTGCAAAGAAGGACGCTCATCATGACAAGAAATGCTCTGTCATGACGAGAAAGTGGGACAGTATACCTGAACGTTCTGCAGTTTTCTGTGTTATTTCTCTCACGATTCAACATCGTTCTAGAGCTCTAAGAAGTGGGTTTTCCAAGTGTAACAACCCTCATGATGATTTTGATTTTTCTTCCATTTTGACCATTTTTCCCCTCTCCATAGATTTATTATGGTATTTGTGTTCTGCGGGAGTGGGTGGCATGATCTCGAGTAGCTTGGTTGGTTTTTAAGAGAGTCTTTTATATTGGAATGCTTTTGTTACGACTTGATTTCTCATATTGTGATGACACCTACTATAACCCACAAGTAGGTAAGTCGAACCCTTATCCCATAACAGCAAGCAACGGGCCAACAAGAGAACAAAAAGGAAGCAGAAGAACAATATTTGAATATCAAGAATAAGCGAAAGGAAAACATAAATAAAAGAGAGGGAAGGGAAAACAAGAACTCACGACATCCCCAAGACCTTGTGTCAGTCAGTACAAGAGCTACTTTAATATACAAAGTACTAAAAAGAATATAATATTCACAGAACTGTCTATGAAATAGCAAAGTAACACTTTTCCAAAATCAGAAGGAGATGGGTCAACTCCAATCACTAAGAGTCATCATGTATCTTTTATTAGTAACACCGCTCGAGGACAACATAAACAGAAATAACTCGTACTAAGATCTGCATCAGAAAAAGATGCAGAAGCGTAGCATGAGTACCAAAGCACGCGGTATCGAGTAGGCATCATAGACCAACTAAGATCATATAAGATACAAGTATAATTACATGCGAATAAGCTAGAGGTAAGGAACAAAGGATCAAAAAAGATATGCATGTCACATCTAGAAAACAATGAAAAGCATAAGTAAGTAATCTGCAAAGCGTAAGGAAAATAGGGTAACTAGTCACATTGTAAAATAAACTAACTAACAAGGGTAACCTAGAGTTCTAGTCACATCAAGGGTAACTACAATAATAGGCATTTCTAATCAGAACTAACCTAGCACTCTCGTGAGCTATCAAGATATGGGTATAGACAATAATAATAGTAATATTAATAAATGCTAGGACCATGATTACAAGGGAAAAGAGAGTATCTGAAAAAATTTAGCAAATAAGGTGAGTGTAATTAAAAACTCAAAAAGCATAAAATAAATATCTAACTATAATTTAACTGAACCCCCATAAAAACGGAAGGTACAATCAATAACAAACAAACCTAACCGGATTGCCATAAGCTCGGAAGGTATCAACAACAAATAATAGATCCAATCGGACCCCCCATAAGTCCGGAGGATGCAAACAACAGACAATAGTGACTAACAATCAACCTAATAAGGTATTTCAGGTGGAATCGTGCCATGATATGTAGTATGATTTGTGCTAAGTTCCAATAGTACCGTATATTCCTTCTCTAGCCATATCTTTCAAAGGAAGGACCTATGGGGGACTCGTGAAATTTTTATACCAAATCAGATCATATCTCGAATAGCATGCCATGATGAATATCAGAAAAATCGCTTGAAACACTTTCCTTAGGGCATGCAAGATTAAAATTAGTAAAACCCACCTGAAACACTTTCCCTCGGGCATGCAAGTTTAAAAATCAATAAAAACCACCCGAAACACTTTCCCTCGGGCATGCAAGTTTATCTCAAATCAGTATTTCGTAAAATATGCCAAGTTTTTCGTAAGAAAGCCAAAGTACCAAAAATGTTCTCAAAAATCCATTTCTACAACCAAAAACAATGTTTAAACCAAGACTTTCAGGTGCCATGAAGAAAATCACCACAATACAGGAACATAGATGAATAATCACGTCAATTATCACTACAAAGTTCAATTAACCTCCCCCGAGAATTCCAAGGTCTACTAACTCATGAAAGATTACAATCCTAGAGAAATGACCTAGAAAGATCCAAGTAATTATAAACTCCCAAGGGAAACCCACCTAAAGCACACATCTGACTGAAACTAGTCTAAGGCACACAACCAACTGGATCAAACTAAAACCACAAAATTTTACTAACGTCAAGCTAAGGCAAGTTGTACTCATCTAGAGTCCTATCCCATATAAATACCATGGCCTCGGGTCCACTATCTCATATCATAAAAAGGCAAATATAAGGCGATAATCACCAGATCTAAGGAAGGTAAGACTACTCTACCACATACTACAACCCCAACCTATAACAAGGACATCAAATCTATCCTTATGTCTACAATCCAATCTCAATTAGATCAACTGGCAACCTAAGATTAAGGTAAGGTACAAACAAAACGAGTTTCGATAAGGAAGAAACATACTGACCTGAAGTCCAACCAAACTAGCATCCACAACCTTGGGCCCACAAATTCATGATATACTAAAAAAAAGTACGGAAATGAAACAGTAAACATACATCAAAAAGAAAGTGCCTAATATACCACGAAGGCTTTTGCTAACTCTGTATTAAGGATTCCTAACCAAACCATATCGGAGTTGCAAGCAACCTAGCTAAGGTAAGGCAAGTAATTCTAATCCTAAAGATACTACATCATCTACGCCAACCCTTAGAGAAACAAAGATACCCTAAACTAAGGACCCCAACCCCAACTCTAAGATAAAGCACCTAAATTGGCTATAAGAGTCATAAATACCTAAATCATTATATCAAACCCACTATCTTTCTCCAAATAATTAGCAAGCTACCATACACGTACATTAAACAAGCTAAGTCAGAAAGAAGGTAAGTCGTAACCTACCTGGAAGTCAAACACACGCGCACAACCCAACTAGACTGGAGCTTTTCTCCTCCGAGAAGCCTTCGACCTTTTCCACACTATCAAGATAACAATCTACATGTTAACATGAGAATAAAGATATCCATATCACTATAAAGAAATTCAGGCCAGAAATTGGGTCAAAAATCATCCGTGGGGCATGCTTAAAGAAGTCAAAAATAAAAATCACACTAATGTCCCTTGTGGGACAAGGATCACAAGCTCAAAATTTGAGCATGATCAGCACCAAAACCGAGCCCAAATCAGTCCCCTAAGATGAGATAAAATGGAAATTAAAAAAGGAGAATTTTGCTGGAAACTTACCAACAAACGACGGGGAAATGGTCATATATGAGGACCCAACAATCCTACTCTCATACTGATGATCCAATACAATTTATAGAGCTTGGAGCTCTCAACCATAGTGGATTTTAGGGTGAAAATTGAATTAAAATTAAGGAGAAACATTATATTCAGCTACCTCCACAAAAGCGGAGGTTTTACTGCAAAAGCGACAGACCCTCAACAAAATTGGAGGTCACTGTTCACACGCACTTCCACAAAAGCAGAGGATTCACCGCAAAAGTGGAGTCCACAAAAGCAAAACTTAGCAAAAGTCATATTTGTAAAAGCAGCAACAGGGTCACAAAAGCGGCCACACCAGCAACAACAACCATAAACTTTTGCTAGTCTTGGAATTCTCCAAATGGGTCCTCGAAATTTATCCAGAACCCTATGAACACAAATGAAATATGCTATCCAACTTGAAATGGCATTCCAAATTCAACCGAATTGATGAAATTCTTAATGGAGATCATTTTGATGAAAATTCTATCCCACACCCACAAACTCTGTTCTAGTCAAAATTAATCCATAGAAGAAAATGAGTTCAGAAGACTCATTATCAATGTTGAAGTCAATACACAACTAGGATCAAACTAGGCAAAATTGTAGAAAAGCACCCTGAATGCTCGCTAACCGCAAAAACAGACCTAAGTGATAAATGTTGGCACTATTACCGCAAGCATAAGCAAGGTGATCCAAGGCTCAATAGAAAAAAACAAAGAAATAGCTAAACACATCATGGAACTATAGTGAAGTCCATCAATTAGGACGATAAGGTCATCCAACACATGTACACTCTAAGATAATTACCCTCCAAGGCATGACATACTCAATACACTTACTAATAGAATCCCAATACAAGGTGGCTACATGTATACACACCAATAAAAACCATAGATCAATCCATGCACGAAGCAAAGTGAGAAGATATATAACCATATGCAGACCCAACAACAACCAATATAAAGGTTGGTTGACAATATCAGAGATCATACTTGTAATGATGGTACCTAGAGCCTCAACCGCTGGCCTACACAAAGAAGCATCCGACTGACTGCATCCACCTCCCGACTGAGCACCTGCACAATTACCTATCCTACCCAGTTGGGTAGTTGGTGCTGAAGGCTCGCTCATTCTACACTAGGGACACTCTCAAGAAAAGTGGACAACCACCCCAAAATCATAAAAGCTCTACCCTAATGCAAAGTACCTACCAACTCAGAATGGTCACCTAAACTGCCTGATTGAAATTCACTGCTAACTATTTGGGGCCTACTACCCTACACACCGCCTCTAGCTAGTGGCACAGGAACTCAAAGAGGGTGAAGCTCCATGAAGCTAGGACAATCCCTAGCAAAATTCACTAACTCCCTACACATGTAGTAACCTCTACCAAACTCTCCATGCAGTTATAACCCAGCTGAACCAGACTAGCCTCCATGGCCCAAACACCTAGAATGCAAACCTTGAAATATTTGACCTGAAACCTGGCTGCTCTGCCTAACCTTACCTAAATAAATGTCATTCAAACTTGGTAACATTGTATGAATTGACCTGCTAGGCAGAGAATAATGATGATAAACTTTACCTAGAGAATTCCCTGTCTCGAGACGGATGTCATGACCCAATTTCTATGGTCATGATTGCACCTACAACCCCCCAGTAGTGAACTTATTCACATAGCCTAGAACGGTTAGTATGGGCTACTACCTAAACCAATACGTACAAAAAGCAAAATTACGCAAAAGCAAATATTAGATAAAGACAATGCAAAATCAAACAACGTGAATATAAATATAAAAAGGAAACTAAACCAACCCAAAGACTTGGTATCGATAGTACAAGAGCTTATAATAGAATAAAAGTGCTAGAAGTAACAAAATAAAATATACAACTATCTCTAAATAAATAAAGTGTAACAGTGCCAAAAGATGAGATGTGGTCAACCCCAGTCATCATGCGCTCACCCTAGTCTCGAATATCCACAGTTGCACAAGTCTCCATGCGATCAATGGTGAAAGCTCACCCTAATGTCTGCACCAGAAAGATGTAAAGACCGGGTCAAATTGAGGAGCTTGCTGTGGAGATAGGTTTCCGATTCGTGAACCGAATGTATCACCTAGCGACTCCAGACTTGTGTCCCGGGTCGAGTCCGTATCGCCGTGGAGCAACAGCCGCGTCCGGATCTGATCTATTTACTCGGCAATTCATCCGGTGACTTCATGGTCGCCAAAGAAGCCCCAAGAAGCATCAAACATTTCCGATGAGATCCATGGAGCAATTCTTAGATAGCAAGCACTAGCTCCCGGTGCCTTTTCCACTGGTTCTTGAAAGCTATCAATCCCCGCTTCTCCCTCTCGCATCGGTTCTGCATCAGATGATGAGCCCATGCGAAAAATTTCACTTTTATTGGCGCCCGATAGGTAGGCTATTAGATTGAGTCGAAAGCCTACCTACGCATAAAGGTTCCGATTCGAGCGAGAGCCCAAACGGGTCCAATAATTCCAACATTGATTCCTTCAGATGTGTCAATTGGGCAAATACGTCCATAGTGACTAGGATGAATATCTCGTATCAAAAAACCCCTTGGCTATTCTCGTGGCGTTTCGAGCAGGGCGGATGCTGGGATTAACTACCGAAAACATGGAAGAACGCTTGGGAAACTTGGTGTTCGACTCTGTCAAAGAAACGATATGTAACAAGCTTGAAACTTTGTTTGATCAGTATATTCATATGTCTAACCGCCACGAGTTGACTCCACAAAGCAAAAAATGCCTCGGATATTCCATTAACGGTTAGCTAGCCCAGGAAAGGAAAAGAAAGGGCAATCTGCTAGAGGCACCTTCCTATTCCTTGCCGCAACGTATCCAAGGTTGGCTACCTTTCCCTGGCCTGCCAGCGGTAGTGGGAATTCTCCCGTTCCTTGGTTAAAGACTTGGTTGGATGTGGGAACCAGAAGAGGGAATTCAATGTCAATCGCCATCTCCTTGGAACACGTGACGGTTATCACCTCTACCACGTCCTCCTTAACCTTGTTATCTCAAAATGGGTTTGTGCTGCAGGTGTTGAACGATCTACTCTACACAGGTGTGGGCTTACAGGGCTAGGGCTCATAAACCCTTTCTTTCATTTATCAATAGGGCCCTGCCCTGGTCAGTCACTTTTCTGGGCCGGGATCGATAAGTGGAAGTCATAAAAAAGAAATCTTCTTATGTCCTCCGAGTCGCACGGCGTTTTAACAAAAAAGTATAGTATGAGCATCAATTGCTAAGCAATGGGTACCCAGTAGGCATTATAAGTCAACTGAGTGCATATAAAATATAAGAACAGTAAATAGCAGATAGCAAGGAGGCAGTCACAGAAGAAATAGAGAAAACACAAGGAAACTAGCACGGATAGAAGTCAACAAGAATTACAAACATTCTATGCTAGCCACAAAGAGATGTTGTCACGACCCGACTTCTCGGTCATGATGGCACCTACAACCCCCCAGTAGGCGAACCAATTCCCGTAGCCCAGGACAGTTAGTAATGGGCTACTATCTAACAAATAAGCGGAAGAATAGTTTAATAAGCAAAAGTAAGAGAGTAAGATGAGGAGAATAGATAACAGGAGTATATATATACATATGCGGAAACTAAACCAAACCCCAAGACCTGGTATCATAGTATAGAACCAAAACTACAGACATGGAGTTCAAACGATCCAAAACAATATATACAGGTGTCTCTGAATGGTAATAGAGTACATAAAGCAAAAGATAAACTAAAGGTAAGCTCCGATCGCCAAGAGCTCACCCTCAGTCTAAAGTAATCCCCAACAGATCTCCAAGCACGACTTATAGTGATCTAACAGCGATGGCCTACGCTAGGATCTGCACCCAAAGATGCAGGGGGTAGGGTGAGCACCAAATGTGAAGCATAGGGTACCCAGTAGGTATCATAGGCCGACTGGGCACATATAAGATAAAAGCGTAGTAACAGACAGAATAGAAGCAAGTAGTCACAGAAATCAACAAAAGGTAAACAGAAGCTAGCCCAGAGGGAAGTCAACAGAACCACATGTGAGGCCAGCAAGCAAAATATATACACCATAGGCACAGGTGAAAGTAAGAAACAACGCACCTGGGGTCCTTGCAATAATAGTGTATACATAATAAGTTTACGAAATGGACGGTATACCGGTAACCTCAAGTGTAAGAAGAAGAGAGAAAGAGTAATGATAGGCATGCTTAGAGACATGGATAAAACTCAACCAATCATATCAATCTCTAATCCAGAACTAACAGTCTAGCAGGAACCAATTTCATACTTAACCGTAACGGGGAACAATTCTGTAAGTAAATAGCAAGAGTCTAGCTACAGTCCCCTGGCCACCCATACAACCGGGGAACATAAACAAGTGAAAACAAACCCTCCGGCATCCCATACTACCAGAGCGTACAATCAACAAACTACAATCAAGGGTGGAGCCTCAAACAATGAATGATATGATGCATGAAGATCTCAAGTGAAATGGTATCTCTGTATGTACCTCCTCTGGTGCCGATCTGGCCCAGCAGGTAGATTCCATGGAAGCACTGCCCGTATACCTCTACTCCGCCGTATACCCTTCCTCCGGCACACGCAGCCCGAAGCCCCAGGCCCGGATAGCAAGGTCCATGGAGGTCCCTGACCCCATACTAAAACTCAGTATCAAAACATGTCGTCCAGAAGCAAGTTCGGGTTCAAGATAGAGACCCAGTCTCTAATATGCATGCCCGGACCCTGTCCAGGACTAAAGTAGTAGGAAAATATCTCAAAAAAACCCCTCCAAGGGTGCCCAGACATAATCGGGTCTAAACAGTAGAAAGTCATCTCGGGTGCTTGGTCCGACCGAGGCTAAAATTATCTCAGGTAGCAAGAAAACTCAACTAGCACCCCGGCCCTGCCGAGTCTAGCGTTAATCGTAATATAAATCATAATTTTACCTTCTTTTACCCAAGAATATTCACAAGTTAAATCAAACCATTTCCAATTTATTTTCATCAAAAAGGGGCCCCCGGGGCGATGCAAGGTTTAGAAAATAGTGTCAGTAGGCTCGAAGCCCAAACCATAGTAAAACATGGATAAAACCTCTTTATATGCATGGAAATGGTATGATCACACACAATAGCTGCCCAACAGCTCACAATCAACCTATCGACCTTGCACAGGCCCACAGCTACTCAGCAAGCATAACCAGCCTAGAAGGATAATTCTATGCCCGGAACTCGTGGACATTTCCAAAATCCTACCTTCTATGTTCCAGAGTCAACAAGGTCTCATGGGACCACAAGGGTAAATAAACTATATCAGCAAGTACTACAAGCAACGGAGGAACAAAAGTAGGCGGACATGAATAAAGCGGTCTAGGTCTGTGGTACCAACCTAATAATCCAACCCAAGGATGCCAACTAGTATAATTTTATCCGATATATGCTAAGTCTAGGGATTTTAAACCATAACCTACCTGTTGTCCGACGACAAGCTGCTAGGATGACAATGTCCAAGCCTGAACCGCTTTGAAAAGCTCCAAAACGAAATCAAACTCGAACTTAGGCTTGAATAACTTGACGTAGATAATCAATTTTCCTCTCGGTAATCAAATATAGCGTTAAAATATCTTTCGTGCAAACTCCCTTATTAGCGTAATACATATATACATACGTACAACACACAACCTATTAAATTGGAATCAAATAGTTGGAAAAGGTTGCTGAGCTTGTACAAATGTGTTTGTATGAAAAGTTACCCAATCTGCATATATAAATTAATGAAGCACTTGATTTAATAGTTATAATTACTACTACTTTGAGGTGGCCATTAGATGAAAAGCTTAGTGGCAATTTTTGCTGTGTACTTCTCCACCACTTCCACGTGGAAGTGGTGGTACCACTTCACTAAATTTCCTTCTCCACTTAATTTTGGGTATTGCAAAGGTTCGTGGTAAAATAAATATAACTTTTTGAATATATCATAATTCATAGAAAATTATTTCAAACAAAACCTACTATATTATAATAATAATTTTTAACATAACTAAATTTACTATCTCCGTTAAAATATTACAATGTATATAAACCTTATAAAATAAGTACATACACAATTATATCATGGTAAAAGTATTTTTCATAGACCTTTAAAATACTTTAAAAAAAGTAATAAAAAATATAACTTTAAAATAAAATATTTCCAAATATACGCGCGATGCTAATAAAATTCTTAAATTTAGGTTCGCAATTCACCATCGCACGATTTTGATACTCAAGAACTCTCTTGGAACCCTCCCTTATGTTTTCTCACTGTTTTAGAACTGAAATGGCATTTTAAAACGTCAAGTTGAGGCTTTAAATCGATTTTGACCCAACCCGGTTCGCGACCCGGTTTCTGCCAGACAGTCCGCGATACAACAGTCATAACTTTTTACTCCGAGATCAGTTGGATGTAAGGTTTTGTGCATTGGAAACTAGACTCGTAGACCTTCAATTTGGTATTTCAGGGGACTTCTAACTCTTTATATATTAAGAGAAAGACTCTGAGACATTTTACCCAAAGTTCAAAAAATTTATTAAAGAAACTTACGATAACTTTTGCCGACTTGCTTGACTTCAAAACTTATCATACGACCAAACAAATGGACCCGGCACCAAAATACCGATCCCGACAAGCCTTAAATGACTTGGGGCCGCTACAAACAAGCTCTAACGGTACAAGAAAAATGTATACGTGGAAATGACCGGAAGAGTCATTACAAATGTATATATATAATACAGAACACAGGTGAAGGAAAGAAGAACGCACATAGATCCTTGCAACAAAAATATATATAAAGAGAGAGTTTATAGGGATGGTAGTATACCGGTAACCTCAAGTAAAAAGAGACGGAAGGAAGAAAAACTAGTAAACATTCTCATGCTAAAAGAAATATATTTAATGAAACCATACTAAAAACCCAACTTCAAGATAAGCATAGATAGAAATCAATTTTACAAGTACAACCCTAAGATGGAATAAACTACTCTATAAAGAACTGAAAGCCACTACTCTTAACCATGATAAATGATAGAAACCACTCGCTCACAAATGCTTATAAGGCCACATAAATAGTGCCTCAATCAATATAGGAACCACTAATCCATCAACAATTGTGAGTCCAAATGACTCGTACTATACCAAAACAACATCCACTAAACCACCAATAACCGAAGGCTATAACAAGCTTTATAATATGAAGAGAGTAATATAATCTACTTATAGTCCTAATGGGTGCCCATACACCTGAAGAACACAATCAAGTGAAGACTAATCTTTGTGCATCCCATACTACCGGAGCATACACTGAGCAAACAACAAACAAGGGTGGAATCCAAATACAGTATGCATGATGATTTGACATGATAGAACCAGTGTGATAGTAATCCTGTATGTACCTCCTCCGATAATGATAGGCCCAACAGATAGGATCCATGGAATGAAATGACCTGTATACCTCAACTACACCCATATACCGCTCCTCTGGCATATTCAGCATGCAACCCCTAGTCTAGATCGGCAAGATCCATTGAGGTCTGTGACCACATACTAAAATGCAAAATCTCAAAGTATAACTTCCCGGAGTGTATCTGGGTCTAGATCAATAATAAAAAATCTCATAGCATGTGCCTTGATTTAATCTGGGTAAAAATAAGTAGTAGTAATCTCAAAACCCCAACAAAGGGTACCTAGAGTGTATCCGGGTCTAAGTCAGTAACCACATCTCAAAACCCTTATAAAGGGTGCCCAAAGTATATCCGGGTCTAACTCTAAAGTAAAATATATTTCTAGCACTATCGCATAATAAAATCTAGTTTCAGTGTGAAAACTGCTGATAAAATCATCATAATATCTTCTTTACCCCAAGAAGATCCATACAAATCAGTTGGACCTTGGTAATCATGATCGGAATTGAATTCAGATAGTTCCTTTAGCTCCGAAGCAAGGACTTTGGTCTAGTTGGACCTTTGGTCGGGATCCGGGAGTTTTTTTAGCTTGAAATTCTCTCACATTTTGTCTTTTCAGACCAGTATGGTTGTCTTTGGTCAACATTCAAAGAAGACGGCCTCGGATGGAAGTTTCATCAGCATTGTTAGCTCTGGAATGTCGAGTTTAGGCTAGAGGGACCATTGGTTTGGGTCCCGAGGCTTTCAGACTTAATTTTGGGCCTTAGGTTCAATTTTGGAATAGTTGGCGTAATCGTTGATTTTGGGCACGAGGCCCACTTTTCATTAAATCGACTTCTGATGGATTTTTCATCAAATTCATTAGATACATAATTTCATTTCTAGTCAAATATATCAGCTCGTTTATGTCTGCGGGACCCCAGATTCATTTCCGAGGACCCATCATGTGAAAATGTGCCTTGGCATGTTGTTGTTGGGGTGTTGTGGTGTGCGTCGTGGTGCTATGGCACCAGTGCACCTGCGGTTCTTGGGCGTTGTGGCACTTGCGCATATGTGGTGCCTAGGCGCTGTGGCACCAGTGCACCAGCGGTCGCCTGGGCGCTGTGGCACCAGTGCACCTGCGGCCGCCTGGTCGCTGTGGCACCTAGGCATCGTAGCTTATAAAATGCTGGCTAGCCACTTTCTCCCTCATTTTATAAAAATCCCAACTTCATATTCATCCATTAAAATAGCTCCCAAGACACCATTTTGACTCCTTGATCAACCCAACAACTTGGAGGAAATTATTTTGACGATCCTTGCTCATTTGTGTACTCCTAAATCCAGTAAATTCTCTCTTTAAATTCTGAATTCTCCATGGATGATGAACCCAAAACCTCCATAGCTCACCTTGATCATTCCCAACAGCTTGAGGTTGATAATTCTTGAATCTTGATTGTCTATTAACTTCTAAATTGGGTAAGTTTCTCGTTAATTTTTGATTTTCTTCCTTTTATTCCATCTTTAATCCCTTGAGTCTTGGGCTATTTTGAGACCTTATTATAGCCTATTTCTGCTCAAATTTTGAGCATGTTCTTCCGAGAATATGGGAAACACCATGGTATGTTTTGTTTTCGACTGTGGATTATGGGGCCCATGAGCCTGCTTGTGACCCGAATTTTGACACAATTTTGTTTCTAGCATATGGGTATCGTTGGTTTCATATTGATGCGTATATTATTGTGTTGATACTGTTTTCACGAGTTGGAGGTTCTCAGAGCAGTTCAAGCTCAGACAATGTCATTCCCATAGATTGTTGTCCTATGATAGCTAGGTTATAGTCTTCCCTACCTAGACTCTGTGTATATCGGCTATAACTGCATTAATTAGTATCCTTGGGTTGGTTTTCTAGGTTGGTACCCTCAGACCTTGTCCTCCTCTTCTATCTGTTATTTCATGCATTGTTTGCAGTATTCATTGTAATGTTGTAACTTTCACCCTTGTGGCCTTATGTGGCCTTGTATATGCCTCTAGACCATAGACGGTGAGATATTTGGAAATGTTCATGAGTCCCAGACATCGTGATATTACATTAGGCTGGATATCTGTATTGTAGAATAGGTTGTGCCTTTGCAGGGCTGATAGAAATATGTGTGAGCCATTTTGGGTTAATCTATTATTTGTAAGCATATCATTCATACAATAGTTTTTTTTGCATGTTTTACTACTATTTTGGCTTCGGTCCTACTATAAACTATTTTCTAAACTTTGCATAGCCTTAGGGTCCCGATTTCACTACAAATGTTTATAAAAAGGGAATTTGGAAATGATTTAAGAAACCTCTTGGAGTAGATGGGATGTTACGATGGTTTTGTCGGTGGTTTTCATACTAATACTAGACTCGGAGAGGCCAGGCGCTAGACATGCTTTACTATGTATTTAGACCCGAATATGCTTCGGGCACCCTTTGTAAGGGTTATTGAGACTTGATTACTGATTTAGACCCAGATACGCTCGGGGCATCCTTCAACGGGGTTTTGAGATTACTACTACTGATTTAGACCCGGTTTGATTCTTGGCACGTACCACGAGGTTGTGATTATTGAGCTATACTTTGAGATTCGCATTAGTATATGGTCGCAGACCTCCATAGACCCTACCATTCAAGGACCAATAGTTATAGGCTGACGAGTGTGCTGGAGAAGGGCTATATGGCAGAGTTGAGGTATATGGGTTGTGTCCTTTGATGGATCCTGCCTCTATTGAGATATTTAGGTACTGGAGGGGGTAACATATGGGTTACTATCACTGTTTTCATCACATCATCATCATTATGCATATTTCATCCAGATTCTATCCTTGTTTGTTGTTTGCTTGGTGTATGCTCTGGTAGTATGGGCTGGCTGAGGGTTTATTTTCACTTGATTGTGTTCCTTGTTTGTATGGGCGATCGCTGAGACTGTGGGTAGTTATTATTGCTTATCTCATGTTATAGAGCTTGTTTTGGCCTTTAGTATTTTGTGATTTAGCGGGTTCTAGCCTGTTGAGGCTTCGATTGTTGAATATTTTGATTATTGATAGATTAGTGGGTCCCTTATTGATTTGAGGAACTGTTTATGTGGCCTTCTGGGAGGCTGTGAGCTAGGAAGTTCTATCCTTTTTGTGGTTCTGAGTAGTAGGTTTTGGTGCTTTGTGGCGTAGTTTATTCCATCCTAGGTTTGAAGTTGGAAGGAGGTTATATGTTTCTCTTATTTTGAATGGTGTTTTAGCATGATTTTGTTCGTATATTGCTTCTAGCTTGAATATGTTGGATTGCTTTCCTTCTTTCCATTTTTACTTGAGGTTATCAGCATATTGCCATGTTTCTAAACTCTCTCTTTATATATTTTGTTGTTGCAAGGATTCCAGGTGCGTTCTTCTTTATTTCACATGTGTTTCTATGTTATGTATATCTTCTGTGCTAGCATTGTATGCTTGTAATCCTTGATTGAATTCTCTCCATGCTAGTTTTCTTGCGCTTTCTCTATTGCTTCCATGACTGCTTCTTTGCTATCTGCTATATTACTATTTTTATATCTTATATGCGTTTAGTCGGTCGATGAGTCCTACTAGGTACCTGTTGCTTAGCAATTGATGCTCATACTACACTTCTGCATCTTTTGGTGCATATATTAGTGTGAGCTTTCATCGTTGATCGCGTGGAGACTAGTGCAGCTTTTAGATATTCGAGATTAGGGTGAGCGCCTGTCGATCGAGGCTTGACCACATCTCATCTTTTTGCACTGTTGTTACTCTTGTATATTAGAAGACAGTTGTACTTATTACTTTGTTACTTCTAGCACTTGTATTCTATTTAGAAGCTCTTGTACTATCGATACCAAGTCTTGAGGTTGGTGTAGTTTCCTTATGTGTGTATATATATATATTATGGTTATTGCTTTTGCATTGTTCTATCTTCATATTCTACTTCTGCTTATTTCTACTTATTGTGTGTATTACATAGTTAGTAGCACATTACTAATCGTTCTGGGCTATGGGAATTGGTTTCCCTACTGTAGGGTTATAGGCGACATCATGACCTGAGAAATCGTGTCGTGATAAACCGAAGGCCTAAAAAATTTATTTTTTCTTTTCCTTTTCAACTCAATTTTTCTGTATCCTAAACACATCATAAAATGCACTCATCAATTCACTAAGTACTACCCGAACCTCCAATGAAACATCAAACAAACACAATCTACATATTTGTTAATTCGTAAAATGATTTAGTGTAGGAATAAAACATGGATAAAATAAAAAATAAGATGATGTATTATTACTACAGAAAGAGCATAATGATATTTAGTAATGAAAAATGTATTATTTATGGGAGGTTAAAATTCATACAATTTGATTTTAATAAATTTAATAAATGAGAGGTCTGGTTGGATATCATAAAATTACATATAGCTAGTCCAAAAAAATTAATTGTGTATACACAGTTATATTGAAATAACGACGTAGCTCAATAATCTCTAAGAATCCATAACACACGCGCGTAGTTTACCCTCGAGAACCATTATAGTCTTCTCTGATCGACCATCAGCCTGTGAAGGAAAAGTTGTGCTAGGCTCTACGTGAATACCCAATATTCTTGAAATCACCACCAGAAACATGATTGCTAATAAAATACCATGATCATAAAATATAGTAACCAACATCCCATGCAGATGAACGATCTCCCAAATATAGACAAGAACTAACCTCTTTGAACTGTACCAAGTCTGAACTGGCCAAAAGTAAGCAAACTAGATCAACCTATCCATGAACACCCAAGTAACATCAAAACTCTGCAAGGAGTGTGGCATCCTACCACAAAGTCCAAATCCATCAAATCAACTCCAAGTTCTAAGAACATTGCCACGGCCCTCAATTCTCAAAAAAACAACTGGATCTAACATCACCTTCCTAGCCTCGTCACTTAGCAAGAAGCTCTCCATACTTTGAATATCAAGCCAAACCAACCCGTTGGCCAAGGAATTGATGTCCGAAGACAATGGTCGCCAATTAGCTATTGGAAATTCCATAACCTTTAAACTCACCACCTTCCGGCTCAAAGTGTCTATTTTGTTATACCAGCATGAAAACCGCCAACTGTGAAGGCATCTCAATATACCACCTACCTCTAGCCCTCAACTAGAAGAGTCTGAATCATTGTTGAAATCCATAAGGCTTGAGCTTTTAGAAAATTAATCTCAAACTCGTTGAACCACCAGAAGGGATCAATGTAATGAATCAATTTAACCATAGTTGTCGCAACCGCAAAGAACCTTTCACAAATTGTATGAAATAACCTGCTAGCCCATAAATCTGAAACCCAACTCTAAATGTCTGTTATGCTTCTGTTGAATCCTCGAGTAGACTTATATGTCACTGATGAACACTATAGAGGCTGATTCCAAATAGGCTCTGAATAAATGGCTCGCCTAATCCGTAAATGTTGTTGAGGCCTGGGTCAACAAAAAGAAATAACATAGAAAATCATAATGGATGCAACAAGTCCTACATGTAGTCTTGGAAATGCCCACCACCTCAATATTTAACTGGAGGAAACCTGACCTCAAATCCATCTTGGAAAATACCACTGCACTCTGTAGTTGGAAGAACAAGTTATAAATATCAACACCAATGCATACCCTCAGTCATCACCTCAACAAGTTGCCGGTAATCTATACACATTTTCAAGGAGTCATCTCTTTTCTTTTGCACCCCCTAGAGATACACTGGACCTGACAACCTCTTTCTCAGAAGATCTTGAAATTGTTCCTTTAACTTTTACAACTCATCTTCTGTCATTCGATATAGAGGGAAAGGAATAGGCCGAGTCCCGAACTCATTGTCAATGCTGAAGTCAAAACACAACCAGGATCAAACTAGGCAAAATGGTAGAAAAGCACCTTGAATACTTGTAAACCGCAGAAAATGAACCAAGTGAGAAATGTTGGCACTATTATCGCAAGCATAAGCAAGGTGATACAATGCTCAATAGAAAAAAAATAAAGAAATAGCTAAACACATCTTGGAACTACAGTGATATCCAACAATTAGGATGATAAGGTCATCCCACACGTCTATGATCTAAGATAATAACCTTCCAAGGCATGACATACTCGATCTATAAACTAAAAGAATCCCCCTACGGGGTGGATACATGTATACACACCAATAAAAACCACAGAGCAACCCAGAAATGAAGCAAAGTGAGCAGATATATAGCCATATACAGACCCCATAACAACCAATATAAAGGCTGGTTGACGATATCAGAGATCATACCTGTAATGTTGGTACCTAGAGCCTCAACCTATGGCCTAATCGAAGAAGCATCTGACTGACTGCATCCACCTCCTGACTGAGCACCTGCATAATTACCCATCCTACCCGGCTGCGGCGTTAGTGCTGAAGGCTCGCTCATCCTACACTAGGGATACTCTCTAGAAAAGTGGACAACCACCCCACAATCATAACAACTCTAAAAAGCACTACCCTGATGCAAAGTACCTACCAACTTGGATTGTCACCTGAACTGTCTAATTGAAAGTCACCGCTAATTATCTGGGGACCACCCCTACTACCCTATACACCCTCTCTAGCCGGTGGCACTGGAACTCAAAAAGGGTGAAGCTCCATGAATCTAGGACAATCCCTAGAAAAATGCCCTAACTCTTTACACATGTAGCAACCTCTACCAAACTCTCCAGGCAGACCCAGCTAAACCAGACTAGCCTCCATGGCTCAAACACCCAGAATGCAAACCTTAGAATATCTGACTTGAAACCTGGCTGCTCCGCCCAACTAGACCTAAATAACTGTCATTCAAACTTGGTAACACTGTATGAATTGACCTGCTAGGCAGAGAATAATGATGATAAACTTTACCTAGAGAATTCCCTACCTCGAGATGGATGTCATGACCCAATTTCTCAGGTCATTATGGCACCTACAACCCCCAGTAAGCGAACCAATTCTTGTAGCCTGGAATGGTTAGTAATAGGCTACTATCGAAACCAATACGCATAAAAAGCAAAATTACGCTGAAGCAAATATAAGATAAAGACAACGCAAAAGCAAAAAATGTGAATATAAATATAAAAAGGAAACTACACCAACCCAAAGGTTTGGTATCGATAGTACAAGAGCTTATAATAGAATACAAGTGCTAGATGTAAAAAATAGAATATACAACTATCTCCAAATAAATCAAGAGTAACAGTGCCAAAAGATGAGATGTGGTCAGCCCCAATCATTAGGCGCTCACCCTAGTCTCGAATATCCACAGTTGCACAAGTCTCCATGCGATCAACGGTGAAAGCTCACACTAATATATGCACCAGAAAGATGTAAAAGTATAGTATGAGCATCAATTGCTAAGCAACGGTTACCAGTAGGCATCATAAGTCAACTGAGTGCATATAAGATATAAGAACAGTAAATAGCAGATAGCAAAGAGGCAGTCACAGAAGTATTAGAGAAAACACAAGGAAACTAGCACGGATAGAAGTCAACAAGAATTACAAACATGCTATGCTAGCCACAAAGAAATGTATTAATATAATACAAAACACAGGTGAAGAAAAGAAGAACGCACATAGATCCTTGCAACAAAAATATATATAAAGAGAGAGTTTAGAGGGATGGCAGTATACCGGTAACCTCAAGTAAAAAGAGAAGGAAGGAAGAAAAACAAGTAAACATTATCATGCTAAAAGAAATATATTTAATGAAACCATACTAAAAACCCAACTTCAAGATAAGCATAGATAGAAATCAATTTTACAAGTGCAACCCTAAGATGGAATAAACTACTCCATAAAGAACTGAAAGACACTACTCCAAACCACGATGAAGGATAGAACCCAGTAGGTCACAAGTGCTTAGAATTCCACATAAATAGTGCCTTAATCAATATAGGAAACCACTAATCCATCAATAATTGAGAGTCTAAATGACTCGTACTATACCAAGAAAACATCCACTAAACCACCAATGATCAAAGTCTATAACAATCTCTATAATATGACAAGAGTAATATAATCTACCTACAGTCCCAACGGGCGCCCATACACCCGAGGAACACAATCAGGTGAAGACAAACCCTTCAGCATCCCATACTACTGGAGCATAGACCGAGCAAACAACAAACAAGGGTGGAACCAAATACAGTATGCATGATGATGTGATATGATGGAACCAGTGTGATAGTAATCCTATATGTACCTCCTTTGGTACTGATAGGCCCAACAGGTAGGATTCATGGAAGGACACGGCCTGTATACCTCAACTATACCATATAACGCTCCACTGGCATATTCAGCATGTAGATCATGGTCCGGATTGGCAAGGTACATTGAGGTCTGTGACCACATACTAAAATGCAAAATCTCAAAGTATAACTGCTCGAAGTGTATTTTGGTCTAGATCAATAATCAAAATCTCGTAGCATGTGCCTGGATTCAATCTGGGTATAAATCAGTAGTAGTAATCTCAAAACCCCAACAAAGGGTGCCCAAAGTGTATCCTGGTTTAAGTCAGTAACCATGTCTCAAAACCCTTATAAAGGGTACCCGAAGTATATCCGGGGCTAAATCTAAAGTAAAATATATGTAGCACCACGAAATAAAATAATCTTGTTTCAGTGTGAAAACTGATGATAAAATCATCATAATATCTTCTTTAACCCAAGAAAATCCATACAAATCAGTTCCAAATTTCTTTTATAATAATTTTTACCGAAAACGGGCCTTTGGGGCCATGTAAAGTTTAGAAAACCAGTTATAGTAGGCCTGAAGCCAAAATAGTAGTAAATGTACATAAAACCTTTTGCATGAATGATATGCTCGCAAATAAACATTAGCCCAATGGCTCATAAATAACCTATCGGCCTTGCACAAGCACAATCAACTCTACAACATAGATAACCAGTCTACAGTAAGATCTCGATGTCTGAGACTCACATCTATTCCCAAATATCCAACCATCTATGGTCCAGAGAAAAACACAAATGCCACACGAGGCCACAAGTGTAATATTACAATACTACAACAAGTACTATGAATATGTAAGAAATAAATGGATCAAAGAGACAAACAAGGTTTGGGGGTAACAACCTAGAAATCCAATGCAAGGATACTAATTGATGCAGTTATAACCTATATACGCAGAGTCTAGGTAGGGAAGACCATAACCTACTTGTCGTCCGATGACTAGCTGCTGAAATGACATCGTCCAAGCCAAAATTGCTCCAAGAAACCCCGAATTGCGAACACACTATCAAAAAAATATTCTACGCGTCAATATAAAGCCAGCGATACCCATAATTCTAGAAACATAGCCGGGTCAAAATCTGAGTCACAAGTGGGCCTGTGGGCCCTGTAACGTAAAGTCAGATATGAAAAACACCACAGTGTTCCCCATTTTCCTGGGAGAACATGCTCAAAATTTTTAGACCAGCAACAGGGCCTAAAAATGCCCATAAATCAAGAATTTCAAAGGGGGAAAACAAGAATGAAATCCAAAAATTAACGACAAAATTACCGAATTTGAAGTCAACAAATGGTCAAGAATCGACAATATGCAAGCGTCGGCGCTGTTGGGAATAATCAAGGGTGAAAATAGTGGATTTGGAGCTATTTTAATGGGGGATATCGAGTTTGGACTTAGAGGAAATGAGAGGGGAAAAGAAGGCCGCCAGCCTTTATAAGCTACCACGCGTCCAGGCGCTACAGTGGCCCTGCCGAATGCAGGTGCGCTGGAGCCGAGGCGGATGGCACAGTGAAGGGGCGCTGGCATGCTGAGTCAGGCGGCTACACAGGCGCACTACATAGGAGCAGTCATGTCCTAGGTGGCGCCCCAGCACCACACTAGCAGCTAGCTTATGCCAAGGCAGATTTGTAAGCAATGCCCTCCCGGGAACGCATCTGGGGTCCCGCAAACACAAATGAGTTGAGTTATTCAACTAGAAATGGCATTTTGGATCCAATGGAACTGACAAAAATCCCATCGAAGGTCGATTTAATGATAATTGGGCCCCGTGCCCAAAATCAACCTTTAGGCCATTTATTCCAAAATGGAACCTAAGGGCTGAAATCAAGTTCAGAAGCCCCGGGACCCGCACCAATGGTCCCTCTAGCCTAAAATTGATATTCCGGAGCTAACAGCACTGACGGAATTTCCATCCAAGCCCGTCTTCTCTGAATGTTGACCAAAGTCAACCATACAAGCCTAACTAGCCTGAAAAGACAGAACGAGAGAGAATTCCTAGCTAAAAAGCTCCCGGATCCCCACCAAAGTCCAACTAGACCAAAGTCCATACTCCGGAGCTAACAGAACTGTTGAAATTTGATTTTGAGCATGATTACCAAGAATATTGACCAAAGTCAATAATTTCCAAAGTTAAGGCTCTAAAATAGGAAAAAGGCCATAAAGACCAAAAAACGCCCCGGGCACCGATCTACCAGTACCAGAAATTCATAAATGACTTGGGGCCACTACAAGCAATCTCTAACAGTACAAAGAAGGCAAAAATATGTAAATGACCAGAAGGGTCATTACAATGAATAACCATTTAAACTGCCTCGACGATGATGTCTCTTGTCAATGCTTCCATAGGCCTTACGACATAACCCTTTATAGTCCACACGTGATCATCTACCTGAATAAAAGTAGTACCAACTGATACTAATTGCTCTACTCTCAACCAAAGAGGTGAAATCAACCCTCTAACAAATCCCTGCACTTCCTCATACTTTTAGGCATAGATATGGTAGAACTTAGAACCTTCTCAAATATGTCATACACAATTGGACAAAATTTCCCTTCAGGGCATGTGCAAAATGAAGGGCGAAGGCACCTGCGGCCACCCCTTGGGACTTACGGCTCACATGTGCCCAGATCCCCAGGCAGTGTTGTGCACGTGTAGTGTAACATTGGGTGGGACAAAAGGGGCGATCACCCTTAGAAATGTGCAGCTCATATATAGATGACTGCTCATAAAATGCACTCATCAATTCACTAAGTAAAACCCGAACCTCCAATGAAACATCAAACAAACACAATCTACATATTTGTTAATTCGTAAAATGATTTAGTGTAGGAATAAAACATGGATAAAATAAAAATAAGATGATGTAGTATTACTACAGAAAGAGCATAATGATATTTAGTAATGGGAAATGTATTATTTATGGAAGGTTAAAATTCATACAATTTGATTTAAATAAATTTAATAAATGAGAGGTCTGGTTGAATATCATAAAATTACATATAGCTAGTCCAAAAAATCAATTGTGTGTACAAAGTTATATTGAAATAATGACGTAGCTCAATAAAAGGTTGGTCCCAATTCTTGGGTTCTTAATTTTGAGAAGGCATCTTTCTTAATTTTTTCGAGAAGTTGTTGAAGTTTGTCAATAATATCTGGATCCGCAATTATATAGGATTTAGTAAACACTAAACAATCATTGATCTCGTGTAGGGATTTATCGATGTTTTTGATAAGATCAATGAGTTGTCCTTCATGGTATTTCTTATATGCAAAGCCAAGATAATAATCCACATCAAGCAGTAAGTCATATGCACATTCTTGATAATCTTCCACAAATAAATGCATATGAGTTATATCTTGGGCAGATCAGATAGACTCTAGAATATCATCGTTAGCTAAAGATATTTGGGGAATGGTAAATATGAATACTATTAGGAAAATATATATGAACAGAAAATTAGAGGAATTAATGAGACGCACCATTTTTCTAGGTTCTTCTTTGGTTTCTCTTTCACATATTTTATCAAGAGTTTTTGATTTTATATCCTTTTGGCATTCCAAAATTAATTGGATTAATTAGTATGTTGTATTTATTTCACCTTTTCTATTGTGGGATTGAATAATTAAATGAGTCATTAAATAGTACAAGTTCATCTAACCATAGGTCATAAATTTTCAACGACATAATGTTTGTCTTCTTGCTTATATATTTTAATAGAGATAATTTAAGAGATTGACACTCAGGTTTGCTCTATCACATTAACATGTCTTGTAGTTTGTGATATTACATCTACCTGTCTATTTTAATTTCTCTATAATAATTCTTCTTATAATTTATTTAATAACTTGTATTTGTACCCGCACAATGACCAATCAATAATAATAATAAAATAATTAAAAAATTGTTATCTTTTATGTTTGAGCATATTAAATTAAATTATTTTAATAAAATTGTAACGGTAAGTTTTCTTCTTGTGCAATGTACCTCAAAATAAAAAATTGAAATTAAATATTGTAAAAATTACCACCACTTGTATTTATATCAACCGAATGAATACATGACACATATCTCAACATGGGCTCCTATCACTAAACTATAATTAATGAATATATTTTTTGTTTAATGTATGACTTCTACATCGTTTGTTTAATTATAACTATACTAAACTATAATTAGTGCTAAAATTTGTTCAATAGTTAAAACCTTACTTGGAAACTAACATCTTTTGTTCAAATAGTCTTCTAATGTCAAGATCCAAAAATAGGGGTTGTGATGGCACCTACGCTGACTCAACCTTGGTAGGTAAGTCAACTCTTAAACACAATAAAATAATTTCAAAAATGGGAACAATATAAAGGAAACATCAAATAACCTCAAAATCAACTTTCACTGGAATATTATCAAATCACAAATAAAACTCTACATTTCTTCAAGACTCGGTGTCACATGTATAAGAACATCTAATACAATGGAAGAAAGCTGACAGAATTTGATACATAATGAACAATAATAAAGATAGAGAGCAATATGTGTCAAGTCTCCGAAGGTAGGAGATCACCACAAATACAAATCATGAAGACTGCAAACAAAATTAGGGACCTCGATGGGAACATGTATTATGATCTTCTTTAGAAAAGATGCAAAAATGCAGGGTGATTATAAACCACTATTACTCAGAAGGCATCATAGGCTGCCCGAGCTAAAGCATTTACTATGTCAAATGAAGAATGTTATTATTAAACATGCTATAATGACATGTTCCATCGTTATAGTATAGTAAGGCATAAGTACCGAATAGAAAAGCCCCTAAGGTGAGAGTTTTAAAATCTCTGGCTAGGTTGAGCGAAGATGAAAATATAGTGTGATGTGCCATAGATATGATTTGTGTTTTGTGTGAAAACATGTGGTAGTATGGTATCCATAATTGGGTAGCCAAATTTTGTAGGGTCCTGTAGGAAGTTTTGAGACTGAATTTGGGTTCATAAAACTCCAGATATGATAGTTGCTACATCAGGGATAAGTTGTGTGGTCCATAAAATAAAGTGTGTTGTGAAAGGAGGGATTGGAGGTGAAAAAACAGTGTTCTAGAAATTGTTGCTCATTGCAATGAAGGACGCTTGTCGCGACGAGAAATGCTCCGTCATGACGAGAAAGTGGGGCAGTATACCTTAACATTCTGCAGTTTTGTGAGTTATTTCTCTCACGATTCAACATCGTTCTAGAGCTCTAAGAAGTGGGTTTTCCAAGTGTAACAACCCTCTTGATGATTTTGGTTTTTCTTCCATTTTAACCATATTTCCCTCCCCATAGTTGTATTATGGTATTTGTGTTCTGCGGGAGTGGTTGGCACAATCCCGAGTTTCTTGGTTGGTTTTTAAGGGAGTTTTTTATTTTGGAAGGCTTTTGTCACGACCCGATTTCTCATGTTGTGATGACACCTACTATAACCCACAAGTAGGAAAGTCGAACCCTTATCCCGGAACAGCAAGCAACGGGTTAACAAGAGAACAAAAAGGAAGCGGAAGAACAATATTTGAATATCAAGAATAAGCAAAAGGAAAACATAAATAAAAGAGAGGGAAGGGAACACAAGAACTCACGACATCCCCAAGACCTGGTGTCGGTCAGTACAAGAGCTACTTTAATATACGAAGTACTAAAAAGAATATAGTATTCACAGAACTGTCTCTGAAATAGCAAAGTAACACTAGTCAAAAATCAGAAGGAGATGGGTCAACTCCGGTCACTAAGAGTCACCATGTATCTTTGATTAGTAACACCGCTCGAGGACAACATCAACAGAAATAACCCATACTAAGATCTGCATCAGAAAATAATACAGAAGCGTAGCATGAGTACCAAAGAACGCGGTACACAATAGGCATCATAGACCAACTAAGCTCATATAAGATACAAGTATAATTACATGCGAATAATCTAGAGGTAATGAACAAAGGATCAGAAAAGATATACATGTCACATCTATAAAACAATGAAAAGCATAAATAAGTAATCTGCAAAGCGTAAGGAAATTAGGTTAACTAGTCACATCGTAAAATAAACTAACTAACGGGGGTAACCTAGAGTTCTAGTCACATCAAGGGTAACTACAATAATAGGCAATCCAAATTAGAACTAACCTAGTGATCTCGTGATCTATCAGGATATGGGCATAGACAATAATAATGGTACCAATAATAAACGTTGCGACCATGATTACAAGGGAAAAGAGAGTATTTGAAAAAATTTAGCAAATAAGGTGAGTGTAATTTAAAACTCAGAAAGCATAAAATAAATATCTAACTGCAACTTAATCGAACCCTCATAAGCTCGGAAGGTACAATTAATAACAAACAAACCTAACCGGACCCCCATAAGCCCGGAAGGTATCAATAACAAATAATAGATCCAACCGGACCCCCTCCCCATAAGTCCGAAGGATGCAAACAACAGATAATTGTGACTAACAATCAACCTAATAAGGTAATGCAGGTGGAATCATGCCATGATATGTCGTATGATTTCTGCTAAGTGCCAATAGTACTGTATACTCCTCCTCTAGCCATTACTTGCAAAGGGTGGACCCATGGGGACTCGTGAAATTCGTATACCAAATCAGATCATATCTCGAATAGCATGCCATGATAAATATCAGAAAAATCACCTGGAACACTTTCCCTCGGGCATGCAAGATTAAAATCAATAAAAACCACCTGAAACACTTTCTCTCGGGCATGCAAGTTTAAAAATCAATAAAAACCACCCACAACACTTTCCCTCGGGCATGCAAGTTTATCTCAAATCAGTATTTCGTAAAATATACCAAGTTTTCTTTAAGAAAGCCAAAGTACCAAAACTTTTCTCAAAATTTCATTTCTTCAACCGAAAGCAGTGTTTAAACCAAGCCTTTCAGGTGCCATAAAGAAAATCACCACAATACAAGAACGTAGATGAATAATCACGTCAATTATCACTACAAAGTTCAATTAACCCGCCCCGAAAATTCCAAGGTCCACTAGCTAACGAAAGGTTACAATCCTAGAGAAATGACCTAGAAAGATCCAAGTAATTATAAACTCCTAAGGGAAACCCACCTAAAGCACACATCTGACTGAAACTAGTCTAAGACACACAACCAACTGAATCAAACTAAAAACACAAAATTTTACTAACGTCAAGCTAAGGCAAGTTGTACTCACCTGGAGTCCTGTCCCATCTAAATACAATGGCCTCGGGTACACTATCTCATATCATAAGAAGGAAAATATATGGCAATAATCACCCGGTCTAGGGAAGGTAAGACTACTCAACCACATACTACAACCCCAACCTATAACAAGGACATCAAATCTATCCTTATGTCTACAATCCAATCTCAATTAGATCAACCGGGAAAGTGAGATTAAGGTAAGGTACAAACAAAGCGAGTTTAGATAAGAAAGAAACATACTGATCTGAAGTCCAACCAAACTAGCATCCAAAACCTTGGGCCTACAAATTCATGATATACTGAAAAGAAGTACGAAAAGGAAATAGTAAATAGACATCGAAAAGAAAGATCCTAATCTACCACAAAGTCTTTTGCTAACTCTTTACTAAGGATTCCTAACCTAACCATATCACAGTTACAAGCAACCTAGCTAAGCTAAGGTAAGTAATTCTAACCAACTAGACTGGAGCTTTTCTCCTCCGAGAAGCCTCCGACCTCTGCCACACTATCAAGATAAAAATCTATATGTTAACATGAGAATAAAGACATCCATATCACTATAAAGAAATTCAGGCTGGAAATTAGGTCAAAAATCATCCGTAGGGCCTGCTTATAGAAGTCAAAAATAAAAATCACACTAAATATCCCAATTAGGACAAGGATCACAAGCTCAAAATTTGAGCATGATCAGCCCCCAAAACCAATCCCAAATCAGTCCCCTAAGATGAGATAAAATGAAAACTAAAAAAGAGAATTTTACTGGAATTAGGCCATAAACTTACCAACAAACAACGGGGAAATGTTCAAGGATGAGGACCCAACAATCCTACTCTCATACTGATGATCCAATACAATTTATAGAGCTTGTAGCTCTCAACCATGGTGGATTTTTGGGTGAAAATTGAATTAAAATAAAGGAGGAACATTATATTTAGCTACCTCCGCAAAAGCGGAGGTTTTACTGCAAAAGCGACAGACCCTCCACAAAATTTGAGGTCACTATTCACACGCACCTCCACAAAAGTGGAGGATTCACCACAAAAGTGGAGTCCACAAAATCAAAACTTCACCGCAAAGTCATATCCGCAAAAGCATCAAAAGGGTCACAAAAGCGGCCACACCAGCAATAGCAACCAGAAAATTTTGCTAATCTTGGAATTCTCCAAACGGGTCCTCGAGATTCATCCGGAACCTCATGAACACAAATCAAATATGCTATCCAACTGGAAATGGCATTCCAGACTCAACAGAATTGATGAAATTCTCAATGGATATCATTTTGATGAAAAGTCTATCCCACACCCACAAACTCTATTTTAGTCAAAAACTAATCCATAGCCCGAAATGAGTTCAGAAGACTCGGGACCCGAACCAATTTTCCTAAAACCTGAAGTCAATGTTTTGGAGCTAACACCACTGATGGAATTTCCATTCGAGGTTGTCTTCTCTGAATATTGACCAAAGTCAACCCTACCAGCTTTAAGAGTTTTAAAATAGGGGAACTCTTCTAAAATATTAACGAATAGCCCGAGAACAAAATTGTCACTCCCAGCAAGTCATAAATGACTTGTAGCCATTGCAAGAAAGTTTGAAATGCATATATGCACGAAAATTGAGAAATGATCTTGAGGGTCATTACAACATCCGCTATTAAAAGAACTTTGTCCTTAAAAGTTAAGAAATAGGAAGCACTTGAAGGCTCACAAATGGAAGGATATTAGGTCCACATGTCAAGCTAGGCTTCCCAAGGAGCCTTCCGACCGAATGACGGCCCACAGAGCTATACCAAGGGAAAACTACTAAAACCTTTAATTCTAACCAGCAAAACTAGGATAGCAACCAAACTCTATCCCAAAAGCTAAACAGCCAGTTAACTGAACCGAACCCACCCAACAAAATCGGAAAGAACCAACACAACACAAGAACCAATAGAACCAAGGCGATCATCACACAGAATCTCTAACCAGGCTAACTCAAAACACAAACCCACTTCCTCACAGTTAAAATCTATGAGTCTTTTGATCTGAAAAAACCCTCATGCCTATCCTGAAACATCTGCACTCTAACCATGAAGTCACACATAGGTCAAACACCTACGCTACCCTCGAAGAAATCAACTAACCCATCGGAAGTCTATATTTCCTACCTCACTTTCCCTCTAATTAAGCCATCATAATACTCAATCTCAAACAAAAACCTAGCACTGGTCTCACTAACCTCTAAGAATCCATAACACACGCCCGTAATGTACCCTTGAGAACCGTTATAGTCTGCTCTGATCGACCATCAGCATGTGAAGGAAAAGTTGTGCTAGGCTCTACGTGAATACCCAATATTCTTGAAATCACCACCAGAAACATGATTGCTAAAAAAATACCATGATCATTAAATATAGTAACCAACATCCCATGTAGATGAACGATCTCCCAAATATAGACAAGAACTAACCTCTTTGAACTGTACCAAGTTTGAACTGGCCAACAGTAAGCAAACTAGATCAACCTATCCATGAAGACCCAAGTAACATCAAAATTCTACAAGGAGTGTGGCATCCTACCACAAAGTCCAAAGCCACCAAAACAACTCCAAGTTCTAAGAACATTGCCACGACCCTCAATTCTGAAAACAACAACTGGATCTAACATCACCTTCCTAGCCTCGTCACTCAGCAAGAAGCCCTCCATACTTTGATTATCAAGCCAAACCAACCCGTTGGCCACGGAATTGATGTCCGAAGCCAATGGTCCCCAATTAGCTACTGGAAATTCCATAACCTTTAAACTCACCACCTATCAGCTCAAAGTGTCTATTTTGTTATACCATCATGCAAACCGCCAACTCTGAAGGCATCTCAATTTACCACCTACCTCTAGCCCTCAACAAGAAGTGTCTGAATCATTGTTGAAATCCATAAGGCTTGAGCTTTAAGAAAACTGATCTCAAACTTGTTGAACCACCAGAAGGGATCAATGTAATGAATCAATCTAACCATATATGTCGCAACGTCAAAGAACCTTTCACAAATTAAATGAAATAACCTGCTAGCCCATAAATCTGAAACCCAACTCTAAATGTCGATCATGCTTTTATTGAATCCTTGAGTAAACTCATATGTCACTGATGAACACTATAGAGACTGATGCCAAATAGGATCTGAATAAATGGCTCGCCTAATCCATAAATGTTATTGACCCCTGGATCAACTAAAAGAAATAACATGGAAAATCATAATGGATGCAACAAGCCCTACAAGTAGTCTTGGAAATGCCCACCACCTCAATATTTAACTGGAGGAAACCTGACCTCGAATCCATCTTGGAAAATGCCACTGCACTCTGTAGTTGGTCGAACGAGTTATCAATATACAACACCAATGCATACCCTCAGTCATTACCTCAGCAAGTTGTCGGTAATCTATACACATTTTCAAGGAGTCATCTCTTTTCTTTTGCACCCCCTAGATATACACTGGACCTGACAACCTCTTTCTCAGAAGATCTTGAAATTGTTCCTTTAACTTTTACAACTCATCTTCTGTCATTCGATATAGAGGGAAAGGAATAGGCCGAGTCCCAAACTCATTGTCAATGCTGAAGTCAAAACACAACCAGGATCAAACTAGGCAAAATGGTAGAAAAGCACCTTGAATACTTGTTAACCGCAGAAAATGAACCAAGTGAGAAATGTTGGCACTATTATCGCAAGCATAAGCAAGGTGATACAATGCTCAATAGAAAAAAATAAAGAAATAGCTAAACACATCTTGGAACTACAGTGATATCCAACAATTAGGACGATAAGGTCATCCCACACGTCTATGATCTAAGATAATAACCTTCCAAGGCATGACATACTCGATCTACAAACTAAAAGAATCCCCCTACGGGGTGGCTACATGTATACACACCAATAAAAACCACAGAGCAACCCAGACACTATGCAAAGTAAGCAGATATATAGCTATATACAGACCCCATAAAAACCAATATAAAGGCTGGTTGACGATATCAGAGATCATACCTGTAATGTTGGTACCTAGAGCCTCAACCTATGGCCTAATCGAAGAAGCATCTGACTGACTGCATCCACCTCCTGATTGAGCACCTGCATAATTACCCATCCTACCCGGCTGCGCCGTTGGTGCTGAAGGCTCGCTCATCCTACACTAGGGATACTCTCTAGAAAAGTGGACAACCACCCCATAATCATAACAACTCTGAAAAGCTCTACCCTGATGCAAAGTACCTACCAACTCAGAATGGTCACTTGAACTGCCTGACAGAAAGTCACCGCTAATTATCTGAGGACCACCCCTACTACCCTACACACCGCCTCTAGCCTGTGGCACTGGAACTCAAAAAGGGTGAAGCTCCATGAATCTAGGAAAATCCCTAGAAAAATGCCCTAACTCCCTACACATGTAGCAACCTCTACCAAACTCTCCAGGCAGTTATGACCCAGTGGAACCAGACTAGCCTCCATGGTACAAATACCCAGTATGCAAACCTCGGAATATCTGACCTGAAACCTGGATGCTCCGCCTAACTAGACCTAAATAATTGTCATTCAAACTTGGTAAAACTGTATGAATTGATTTGCTAGGAAGAGAATAATGATGATAAACTTTACCTAGAGAATTCCCTACCTCGAGACGAATGTCACGACCCAATTTCTCAGGTCATGATGGTACCTACAACCCCCCAGTAAGCGAACCAATTCTTGTAGCCTTGAACTGGTAGTAATAGCCTACTACCTAAACTAATACGCATAAAAAGTAAAATTACACAAAAGCAAATATAAGATAAAGACAATGCAAAAGCAAAAAATGTGATTATAAATATAAAAAGGAAACTACACCAACCCAAAGACTTGGTATCGATAGTACAAGAGCTTATAATAGAATACAAGTGCTAGATGAAAAAAATAGAATATACAACTATCTCCAAATAAATAAAGAGTAACAGTGCCAAAAGATGAGCTATGGTCAAGCCCCGGTCATCAGGCGCTCACCCTAGTCTCGAATATCCACAGCTGCACAAGTCTCCACGCTATCAACGATCAAAGCTCACACTAATATCTGCAGCAGAAAGATGCAAAAGTGTAGTATGAGCATCAATTGCTAAGCAATGTGTACCCAGTAGGCATCATAAGTCAACTAAGTGCATATAAGATATAAAAACAGTAAATAGTAGATAGCAGGAGGCAAACATAGAAGTAACAGAGAAAGCACACGAAAACTAGCACAGATAGAAGTCAACAAGAATTACAAACATGCTATGCTAGCCACAAAGAGATTTTTATATATAACACAGAACACAGGTGAAGGAAAGAAGAACCCACATAGATCCTTGCAACAAAAATATATATAAAGAGAGAGTTTAGAGGGATGGCAGTATACCGGTAACCTCAAGTAAAAAGAGAAGGAAGGAAAGCAAGTAAACATTCTTATGCTAAAAGCAATATACTTAACGAAACCATACTAAAAACCCAACTTCAAGATAAGCATAGATAGAAATTAATTTTACAATTACGACCCTAAGATGGAATAAACTACTCCATAAAGAACTGAAAGCAACTACTCCAAACCAAGATGACGGATAGAACCCACTAGCTCACAAGTTCTTAGAAAGCAACATAAATAGTGCCTCAATCAATATAGGAACCACTAATCCATCAATAATTGAGAGTCCAAATAAGTCGTACTATACAAAGAAAACATCCACTAAACCACCAATGACCGAAGGCTATGACAAGCTCTATAATATGACGAGATTAATATAATCTACCTACATGTCACGACCCAATTTCTCGGTCATGATGGCACCTACAACCCTCCAGTAGGCGAACCAAAGCCCGTAGCCCAGGACAGTTAGTAATGGGCTACTATCTAACAAATAAGCGGAAGAACAATTTAATAAGCAAAAGTAAGAGAGTAAGATGAGGTGAATAGATAACAGGAGTATATATATATATACATATGAGGAAACTAAACCAAACCCCAAGACCTGGTATCATAGTATAGAGCCAAAACTACATACATGGAGTGCAAACGATCCAAAATAATATATACAGATGTCTCTGAATGGTAATAGAGTACATGAGGCAAAAGATAAACTAAAGCTAAGCTCCGATCGCCAAGAGCTCACCCTTAGTCTGAAGTAGTCCCCAACAGATCTCTAAGCATGAATCACAGCGATCTAACGGCGATGGCCCACACTAGGATCTGCACCCAAAGATGCAGGGGGGTAGGGGTGAGCACCAAATGCGAAGCATAAGGTACCCAGTAGGTATCATAGGCCGACTGGGCACATATAAGATAAAAGCATAGTAACAGACAGAATAGAAGCAAGCAGTCACAGAAATCAATGAAAGGTACACAGGAACTAGCCTAGAGGGAAATCAACAGAACCACATGTGAGGCTAGTAAGCAGAATATACAGACCATAGGCACAGGTGAAAGCAAGAAATAACGCACCTGGGTCCTTGCAATAACCGTGCATCCAAAATAAGTTTACGAAATGGACGGTATACCGGTAACCTCAAGTGTAAGAAGAAGAGAGAAAGAGTAATGATAGGCATGCTCAGAGACATGAATCAAACTCAACTAATCATATCAATCTCAAATCCAGAAACTAACAGTCTAGCAGTAACCAATTTCATACTTAACTGTAACAGGGAACAATTCTGTAAGTAAATATCAAGAATCTACCTACAGTCCCCCGGCCGCCCATACAACCGAGGAACACAAACAAGTGAAAAGAAACCCTCCGGCATCCCATACTACCAGAACGTACAATCAACAAAAAACAAACAAAAGTGGAGCCTCAAACAATGAATGATATGATGCATGAAGATCTCAAGTGAAATGGTATCGCTATATGTACCTCCTCCGGCGCCGATCCGGCCCAGCAGGTAGGTTCCATGCAAGGACACTGCCTGTATACCTCTACTCCACCGTATACCCTTCCTCCGGCACACGCAGCCCGCAGCCCCTGGTCCGGATGGCAAGGTCCATGGAGGTCCCTGACCCCATACTGAAACTCAGTATCAAAACCTGTCACCCGGAAGCAAGTCCGGTATCAAGTAGAGACCCAGTCTCGAATATGCATGCCCAGACCCTGTCTAGGACTAAAGTAGTAGGAAAATAACTCAAAAAAAAACCCTCCAAGGGTGCCCAGGCATAATCGGGTCTAAACAGTAGAAAGTCATCTCAGGTGCTCGGTCTGACCGAGGCTAAAAATCATCTCAAGTAGCAAGAAAACTCAACTAGCACCCCGGCCCTGCCGTGTCTAGCGTTAGTAGTAAAACTGGTGTTTTAAAACATAATTTTACTTCCTTTTTCCCAGGAATATTCACAAGTTAAATCAAACCATTTCCAAATTATTTCCATCAAAAACGGGCCCCCCGGGCCATGCAAGGTTTAGAAAATGGTGTCAGTAGGCCCGAAGCCCAAACCGTAGTAAAACCTGTATAAAACCTCTTTATATGCATGAAAATGGTATGATCAAACACAATAGCTGCCCAGCAGCTTACAATCAACCTATCGACCCTGCACAGGCCCACAGCTACTCAGCAAGCATAACCAACCTAGAAGGATAATTCTATGCCCGGGACTCGCGGACATTCCCAAAATCCCACCTTCTATGTTCCAGAGTCAACAAGTCCTCACAGGACCATAAGGGTAAATAAAATATATCGCCAATTACTACAAGCAACGGAGGAACAAAAGCAGGCGGACATGAATAAAGCGATCGAGGTTTGTGGTACCAACCTTATAAACCAACCCAAGGATGCCCATTAATACAATTTTATCCTATATATGCGGAGTCTAGGGAAAATAAACCGTAACCTACCTGTCGTCCGATGACAAGCTTAAACCTCTCCGAAAAATCCCCAACAAGAAATCAAACTCGAACTCGGGCTTGAATAACTTGACGTAGATAAATTGATTTCCTTTCCGAAATTAAACATAACATCAAAATATAATTTCTTCCCCACAATTTCCCTCACTCGTGGGTGTAAGTATATACATATACTGAAGAGTTTATAAAATTGCACCTCCTAATCAAATTATGACGAACAGAAGTTGATTAATATATATGTATCATGAACAATGTTGAACAAAGTGAATGTCTTACACATCACTTAATCAATTAATTAATTAACCAAAAAGTCAAGGCATTAATTAGATGCCACCTATAGTTACACTAATTGCTGCACATTCCACTTCACTTCCACGTGGAAGTGGAGTGGCACCACACCATTAATTTCATTCCAGTACGTAAGTATTCGGGTATTGCATAAGTTCGTGGTAAAATAAATATAGCTTTTGAATATACCACAATTAATAGAAAATCATTTCAAATAAAATCTACTATATTATAATAATTAATTTTCAACATAACTAAATTTACTATCTCCGTTAAAATATTACAATGTATAAAAACCTTATAAAATAAATACATATACAATTATATCGTAAAAAAAATATTTTTTATAAACCTTTAAAATATTTTAAAAAGGTAATAATAATATAGCTTTTTACCAAATTCAACTTTCAAATAGAATATTTTCAAATACACGCGATGTTAATAAATTCTCAAACTTAGGCTCGCACCTCACCAACACACGATTTTGATACTCAGGAACTCTCTTGGAATCCTCCCTTATGTTTTCTCACTGTTTTGAAACTGAAATGACGTTTTAAAACGTGAAGTTGAGGCTTAAATCGAGTTTGACCCGACCCGGTTCGCGACCCGGTTCGCAACCCGGTTCCTGCCAGACAGTCCACGGTAAAACAGCCATAACTTTTTACTCCGCGATCAGTTGGATGTGAGGTTTTGTGCGTTGGAAACTAGACTCGTAGACCTTCGATTTGGTATTTTGGGGGACTTCTAACTCTTTATATATTGAAAGAAAAGCTCCGAGACATTTTACCCAAAGTTCAGAAAATTTATTAAAGAACTTACGATAACTTTTGCCGACTTGCTTTACTTCAAAACTTATAATGCGACCAAACAAATGGACCCGACACCGAAATACCGGTCCTGACGAGCCTTAAGTGACTTGGGGCCGCTACAAACAAGCTCTAACGGTTCAAGGAAAACGTATACGTGGAAATAACCGGAAGGGTCATTACATCATCCACTACTAAAAAGGACTTTCGTCCTCGAAAGTCAAGGTCAAGGGGGTACCTGAAGGCCCAAACAGCTGCGGATACTGGACCTGCATATCTCTCTCGGTCTCCCAGGTAGCCTCCTCGACTGGACGGTGCCTCCACTGAACCTTAACAACCGGGATCACTCGAGACCTCAATCTCCTGACATCTCTGGCCAAAATAGCTGCTGGCTCCTCAACAAAGGCTAAACCCTCACCTAACTGAACTGAATCCCACTGTAACACATGAGACTCATCTGGGACATACCGACGCAACATCGAAACATGAAATACAGGATGTATAGCTGAAAACATTAGAGGCAAGGCCAACTGATAGGCAACGCTACCAACCCTCTGAAGAATCTCAAATGGCCTAATGTACCTGGGGCTAAGCTAGCCCCGCCTACCAAATCTCATCACACCCTTCATGGGCGATACACGGAGAAACACCAAGTCACCGACACTAAACTCCAAGGAACGAAGCCTACGATCAGCATAACTCTTCTGCCTGCTCTAAGCTTCCCGAAGTCTGTCCTGAATCACTCAGACTCGGTCTAAGGAATCTCGAAGCAAATCTATGCTCTGTGGCCTAGATTCAGAACCATTAAACCAACCAATCGGCGATCTGCAATGCCTACCATACAAAGCCTCAAAAGGTGCCATGCCAATGCTCGAATGGAAGCTGTTATTATAAGCAAACTCTGCCAAGGGAACAAACTGATCCCAAGAACCTCCAAAGTCAAGAACACAGGCCCGAAGCATGTCCTCCAGAATTTGAATGGTCCTCTCGGACTGGCCATCTGTCTGAGGGTGGAAAGCGGTACTAAGATGAACCTCTGTACCCAAATCTCGCTGAATAGCCCTCCAGAACTGAAATGTGAACTGAGTGCCGCGGTCTGAAATGATAGAAGGTGGGACTCCATGCAACCGAACAATCTCACGAAGGTAGATCTGAGCTAACCTCTCTGCACCATAAGAAGTCTGAACCGGCAAGAAATGTGCTGACTTAGTCAGCCTATTAACAATGACCCATATGGAATCAAACCCATGAGAAGTACGAGGCAAACCAACAACAAAGTCCATAGTAATCCCTTCCCACTTCCACTCAGGAATGGGAAGTCGCTGCATCAAACCACCAGGTCTCATGTGCTCAAACTTAACCTGCTGACAGTTCAAGCACCGAGATACTAAATCTGCTATATCCTCCTTCATACCACTCCACCAGTAAAGCTGTCTCAAGTCTCTATAAATCTTTGCTGTGCCGGGGTGAATAGAGTATCTAGTACAATGTGCCTCATGAAGTATCAACCGAATCAAATCACTAATCCTTAGAACACAAAGGCGACTATCAAACCTTAGAACCCCATCTGAATATAGAGTAGCCCGACTGGTCTCACCCTGAACAACCTGATCACGAAGGTCACACAATTGTTGATCCTCAAATTGACGGCTCTGAATCTGATCAATCAAAGTAGAACGAACCTCAATACTGGCGAGAACTCTGCTAGGATCCGACAAGTCAAGCCTAACCAAACGGTTAGCCAAGGACTGGATGTCCAAGGCCAATGGTCGCTCTGAAACTGAAAGAGAAGCTAGGGTACCCATACTCACTGCCTTCCGGCTCAAGGCATCCGCTACCACGTTTGCCTTGCCGAGATGATACGGAATAGTGAAGTCATAGTCCTTTAGTAACTCGACCCATCTCCTTTATCTCGAGTTCAACTCTCACTGACTCGTCATATACTGAAGACTACGGTGATCGGTGAAGATCTCACAGTGAACTCCATATAGGTAATGCCTCCAGATCTTGAGCGCGAAAACTACCGCCGCTAACTATAAGTCATCAGTGGGGTAGTTGCGCTCGTGAACCTTCAGCTGCCTCGACGCATATGCTATTACTCGACCCTGCTGCATCAACACACAACCAAGACCAACCCCAGAAGCATCACAATACACGGAGAAGCTCTGACCCTCAACCGGCAAAGTCAAAACTGGAGCTGAAGTCAATAAGGCCTTAAGCCTCTGGAAGCTATCCTCACACTGATCCGACCACTGAAATGGGACATCCTTCCTAGTCAGCATAGTCAAGGGTGTTGCTTTGGAAGAAAATCCCTCAACGAACCGTCTGTAGTAACCTGCTAACCCAATAAAGTTGCGGACCTCAGTAGCAGTAGTAAGTCTAGGCCAATCACGAATCGCAAAAATCTTTCCCGGGTCAACCCTAATCCCATCCTTAGACACCACGTGCCCTAGAAATGCAACTGACTCGAGCCAAAACTCGCACTTTGAGAACTTGGCATAAAGCCGATGATCTCTCAAAGTCTGGAGTATAACCCTCAAGTGCTGCTCATGCTCATCTCTACTACGCGAGTATACAAGGATGTCGTCTATAAAAGCTATCACAAATGAGTCCAAATACGGGCCAAGAACCCTGTGCATCAAGTTCATAAAGGCTGCGGGGGCATTAGTCAACCCAAAAGACATCACCAGGAACTCATAATAGCCATAACGTGTCCTGAATGCTGTCTTAGGGATGTCCTCCGCCCTAATCCTCAACTGATGGTAGCCAGACCTCAAATCAATCTTCGAAAACACAACTGAACCTTGAAGCTGGTCAAACAAGTCATCAATCCTCGGTATCGGATACCTATTCTTCACTGTCACCCTATTCAGCTGTCGATAATCAATACACATGTGCATCGACCTATCATTCTTCTTCACGAAGAGAACAGGAGCACCCCAAGGTGACACACTAGGTCTAATAAACCCCTTAGCTAACAGATCCTGGAGCTGCTCCTTAAGCTCCCTCAACTCAGCAGGAGCCATACGGTAAGGAGAAATAGAAATGGGCTTAGTGCCCGACTCTAGCTCAATAGCAAAATCAATATCTCTCTCAGGTGGAAGGCCTGGCAGGTCGGTAGGAAACACATCGAGGAAGTCTCTAACCAGAGGAACAGACTCAGGAGAAGTACGGTCAGCACTAACATCTCAGACATATGCTAGATAAGCTAAACACCCAAGGGAGATCAACTTCCTAGCTCGAAGATAAGAGATGATCCCAGATGGTGCATGGCTAACCGAACCCTGCCACACAACCAGGGATACACCGGGCACAGCTATGGTAATGGTCTTGGCATAACAATCCAAAACCACACGGTGAGGGGATAACCAGTCCATGCACAGTATCACGTCAAAATCTAGCATATCAAGAATCATCAAATCACCCCAAGTCTCTGAATCACCAATAGATAGCATACAAGATCTCACAATCCAATCCACTACTAAAGAATCTCCTACTGGGGTCGAAACAGAAACAGGGACAGATAATGGCTCACTAGCCAACCCCAAACAAGGCACAAAGTAGGCAGATACATATGAACAAGTGGATCCAGGATCAAATAAAGCCATAACAGACTGATGGCACATAGAAATCGTACCTGTAATCACAGCATCTGAGGCCTCTGCCTCTGGTCTCCTAGGGACCGCGTAAAACTGACGACGACCTCCACCTCCCCGACCGCCATCCCTACCACCTGCTCTACCGCGTGGAGCACTACCTCTACTCTAATGACCACCCCCTCTAGCCAGAGGCTGAAATGCTTGTAAAGGCTCGGCCAACTGAATTGTATCCTGCTGAGGGCAATCTCTAGCAAAATGACCAATCGCACCACAAGTAAAACAAGCCCCTGACGGCCTACTCAGTCGAGATGAACCATCAGATCCCGTATGACCACCATGACCTGATGCCCCAGAAACTGTACCCCGCGAAGACTGGCCGCTATAGCCCTGATGGCTGCTCTGACCCTGCTCGAACTGGGTACTGCCGAAAGTCTGAAGGGAAGCCTGAACCGGTCGGCTGGACTGACCCTGGTACTGCTGTGGCTGATAACTCCGGCTCCACTAGCCAGGACCTCTACAACCATATCTGGAACCACTGTAGACACCCTGATGCCGAGGCCTCTTATCTCTGGACCCCTGATCATGTCGCTGTAAGTCCTCCACAGTGCGGGCATAGTCTACAATAGCCTGGAATGACCGACCACTGGCAATCAATATCTCGCTGGCTGCCTGATCTCTAGCCTCAAACCCCATACAAATCTGTGAATCCTATCAGCCTCAGTAGGAATGATCATAGCTCCGAACGGTGCTAGCTGATGAAAATGGGTCTCATACTCCGAGATAGTCGTAGACCCCTGTATAAGGTGAGTAAACTGCTCCCTGCGATGCTCCCGATCACTCTGGGGTAGGAACTTGGCCATAAAGGCCTCATAAAACTCAGACCAGGTCAAAGGAGGTGACGACGGTGGTCTACAAGCAACATGAGCCCTCCACCATAACTTCGCTGGGCCCTCTAACTGATAGGTAGTATAACCAACCCCGTGAGTCTCCAATAAACCCAAAAGATGCAACATCTCCTCACAGGTAGTAATAAAGTCAAATGGATCCTGTCCAGAAATACCAGCAAACCTCGGAGGTGCTAACCTCAAAAACCTACCCAACGCCTTCTGCTCTGACTCTGTCATAGCTGGGCGAGGAGCAAGAGGCTGTGCAACCGATGTAACCGGAATGACCTCCGCACGGGGAGCCATAGTAGCAGGCTGCGCTCCTGAGCTCTGTGCACCCAGGGCTGCCCCCTGAGCGGATGTCTATGCTACCTCAGAAGGCCGCTCTCCAATCACACCCAAAAGCTGTAATAGCAATCCCCGAATATCTGGAGACTGAGCTGCGGCTGGAGCGGGTGGCTCATCTCCGCGTGATGCCGATGATCTCATACGAACCATCTGCGGGAGAATGAAGTAGAACAAATGAGATTTCCAGAAACTTCAAGGGTTATACGCACGAGATAGAAGCAATGAAAGAGTCAAATTTCCTAAAATGCCACTGTAGCCTCCCAAAGATTGAGTACGGACATCTCCGCCCCGATCCGAAGGACTCTACTAGACATTGGCTCCTATACTGATGACACCGGTGAACCTAAAGCTCTGATACCAAGTTGTCACGATCCAATTTCTCGGTCATGATGGCACCTACAACCCTCCAGTAGGCGAACCAAAGCCCGTAGCCCAGGACAGTTAGTAATGGGCTACTATCTAACAAATAAGCGGAAGAACAATTTAATAAGCAAAAGTAAGAGAGTAAGATGAGGTGAATAGATAACAGGAGTATATATATACATATGCGGAAACTAAACCAAACCCCAAGACCTGGTATCATAGTATAGAGCCAAAACTACATACATGGAGTGCAAACGATCCAAAACAATATATACAGATGTCTCTGAATGGTAATAGAGTACATGAGGCAAAAGATAAACTAAAGCTAAGCTCCGATCGCCAAGAGCTCACCCTCAGTCTGAAGTAGTCCCCAAAGGATCTCTAAGCAAGAATCACAGCGATCTAACAGCGATGGCCCACGCTAGGATCTGCACTCAAAGATGCAGAGAGGTAGGGGTAAGAACCAAATGCGAAGCATAAGGTACCCAGTAGGTATCATAGGCCGACTGGGCACATATAAGATAAAAGCGTAGTAACAGACAGAATAGAAGCAAGCAGTCACAGAAATCAACAAAAGGTACACAGGAACTAGCCTAGAGGGAAATCAACAGAAACCACATGTGGAGGCTAGTAAGCAGAAATATACACACCATATGGCACAGGGTGAAAGTAAGAATAACGCACCTGGGTCCTTGCAATAAAACCGTGCATACAAAATAAGTTTACGAAAATGGACGGTATACGGTAAACCTCAAGTGTAAGAAGCAAGAGAGAAGAGTAATGATAGGCATAGCTGCAGAGACATTGAATCAAACTCAACTAACTCATATCAATCTCAAATCCAGAAACGAACAGTCTTAGGCAGTAACAATTTACATACTAACCGTAACAGGGCAAACAAATTTTTGTATGTAAGTAGCAAGAATCTATCCACAGTCCCCCGACCGCCCATACAACCGAGGACACAAACAACGTGAAACAAACCCATCCGGCATGCCCCATACTACCAGAGGTACAATCAAACAAAAAACAAACTCAAAAGTGGAGGCCTCAACAATGAAATGGATATGATGCCATGAAGATCTCAAGTGAAATGTGTAAATCTCGTATATGGACTCCTCCGGCGCCGATCCGGATCCCAGCAGGTAGGTTCCATGAAAGGACACTGCCCGTATACCTCTACTCCACCGTATACCCTTCCTCCGGCACGCAGCCCGCAGCCCCTGGTCCGGATGGCAAGGTCCATGGAGGTCCCTGACCCCATACTAAAACTTAGTATCAAAACCTGTCACCCGGAAGCAAGTCCGGTATCAAGATAGAGACCCAGTCTCGAATATGCATGCCCAGACCCTGTCCAGGACTAAAGTAGTAGGAAAATATCTCAAAAAAAACCCTCCAAGGGTGCCCGGGCATAACCGGGTCTAAACAGTAGAAAGTCATCTCAGGTGCTCGGTCCGACCGAGGCTAAAAATCATCTCAAGTAGCAAGAAAACTCAACTAGCACCCCGGCCCTGCCGAGTCTAGCGTTAATCGTAAAACTGGTGATTTAAAACATAATTTACTTCCTTTTACCCAGGAATATTCACAAGTTAAATCAAACCATTTCCAAATTATTTCCATCAAAAACGGGCCCCCCGGGCCATGCAAGGTTTAGAAAATGGTGCAGTAGGCCCGAAGCCCAAACCGTAGTAAAACCTGTATAAAACCTCTTTATATGCATGAAAATGGTATGATCAAACACAATAGCTGCCCAAAAGCTCACAATCAACCTATCGACCCTGCACAGGCCCACAGCTACTCAGCAAGCATAACCAGCCTAGAAGGATAATTCTATGCCCGGGACTCGCGGACATTCCCAAAATCCCACCTTCTATGTTCCAGAGTCAACAAGGCTTCAGAGGACCACAAGGGTAAATAAAATATATCGGCAATTACTACAAGCAACGGAGGAACAAAAGTAGGCGGACATTAATAAAGCGGTCGAGGTCTGTGGTACCAACCTAATAAACCAACCCAAGGATGCCCATTAATACAATTTTATCCTATATATGCGGAGTCTAGGGAAAATAAACCGTAACCTACCTGTCGTCCGATGACAAGCTTAAACCTCTCCAAAAAATCCCCAACACGAAATCAAACTCGAACTCGGTCTTGAATAACTTGACGTAGATAATTGATTTCCTTTCCGAAATTAAACATAACATCAAAATATAATTTCTTCCCCACAATTTCCCTCACTCGTGGGTGTAAGTATATACATATACTGAAGAGTTTATAAAATTGCACCTCCTAATCAAATTATGACGAACAGAAGTTGATTAATATATATGTATCATGAACAATGTTGAACAAAGTGAATGTCTTACACATCACTTAATCAATTAATTAATTAACCAAAAAGTCAAGGCATTAATTAGATGCCACCTATAGTTACACTAATTGCTGCACATTCCACTTCACTTCCACGTGGAAGTGGAGTGGTACCACACCATTAATTCCATTCCACTACGTAAGTATTCGGGTATTACATAAGTTCATGGTAAAATAAATATAGCTTTTTGAATATACCATAATTAATAGAAAATCATTTCAAATAAAACCTACTATATTATAATAATTAATTTTCAACATAACTAAATTTACTATCTCCGTTAAAATATTACAATGTATAAAAACCTTATAAAATAAATACATATACAATTATATCGTAACAAAAATATTTTTCATTAACCTTTAAAATATTTTTAAAAGGTAATAATAATATAGCTTTTTACCAAATTCAACTTTCAAATAGAATATTTTCAAATACACGCGATGTTAATAAATTCTCAAACTTAGGCTCGCAACTCACCAACACACGATTTTGATACTCAGGAACTCTCTTGGAATCCTCCCTTATGTTTTCTCACAGTTTCGGAACTGAAATGACGTTTTAAAACGTGAAGTTGAGGCTTAACTCGAGTTTGACCCGACCCGGTTCGCGACCCGGTTTGCAACCCGGTTCCTGCCAGACAGTCCGCGGTAAAATAGTCATAACTTTTTACTCCGCGATCAGTTGGACGTGAGGTTTTGTGCTTTGGAAACTAGACTCGTAGACCTTCGATTTGGTATTTCGGGGGACTTCTAAATCTTTATATATTGAGAGAAAAGCTCCGAGACATTTTACCCAAAGTTCAGAAAATTTATTAAAGAACTTACAATAACTTTTGCCGACTTGCTTGACTTCAAAACTTATAATGCGACCAAACAAATGGACCCGACACCGAAATACCGGTCCTAACGAGCCTTAAGTGACTTGGTGCCGCTACCAACAAGCTCTAACGGTTCAAGAAAAATGTATACGTGGAAATAACCGGAAGGGTCTTTACACTACAGTCCCAACGGGCGCCCATACACCCGAGGAATACAATCAAGTGAAGAGAAACCCTTCGGCATCCCATACTACCGGAGCATACACTGAGCAATCAACAAACAAGGGAGGAATCCAAATACAGTATGCATGATGGTGTGATATGATTGAACCAATGTGATAGTAATCCTATATGTACCTCCTTCAGTACTGATAAGCCTAACAGGTAGGATCCATGGAAGGACACGACCTGTATACCTCAACTATACCATATACCGCTCCTCTGGCATATCTAGAATGTAGCCCCTGTTCCGTATCAGCAAGGTCCATTGAGTTCCGTGACCACATACTAAAACGCCAAATCTCAAAGTATAACTGTTCGAAGTGTATCTGGGTCTAGATCAATAATCAAAATCTCGTAGCATGTGCCTGGATTCAATCCGGGTCTAAATCAGTAGTAGTATTCTCAAAACCCCAACAAAGGGTGCCCAAAGTGTATCCGAGTTTAAGTCAGTAACCATGTCTCAAAACCCTTATAAAGGGTGCTCAAAATATATCTGGGTCTAAATCTAAAGTAAAATATATGTCTAGCACCACGGAATAAAAGAATCTTGTTTCAGTGTGAAAACTGGTGATAAAATCATCATAAAATCTTCTTTAACCCAAGAAGATCCATACAAATTAGTTCCAAATTTCTTTTATAATAATTTTTACAGAAAATAGGCCCTTGGGGCCATGTAAAGTTTAGAAAACCAGTTATAGTAGGCCCGAAGCCAAAATAGTAGTAAATGTACATAAAACCCTTTGCATGAATGATATGCTCGCAAACAAACATTAGCCCAATGGCTCATAAATAACCTATCGGCCCTGCACAGGCACAATCAACTCTACAACATAGATAACCAGTCTACAGTAAGATCTCGATGTCTGAGACTCACAGATATTCCCAAATACCCTACCATCTATGGTCCAGAGAAATACACAAAGGCCACACGAGGCCACAAGTGTAATATTACAATACTACAACAAGTACTATGAATATGTAATAAATAAATGGATTAAAGAGACAGACAAGGTCTAGGGGTAACAACCTAGAAAACCAACACAAGGATACTAACTGATGCAGTTATAACCTATATACGCAGAGTCTAGGTAGGGAAGACCATAACCTACTTATCGTCTGATGACTAGCTTCTGAAATGACATCGTCCAAACCAAAATTGCTCCAAGAAACCCTGAATTGCGAAAACACTATCAAAAAAATATTCTACGCGTCAATATAAAGCCAACGATACCCATAATGCTAGAAACATAGCCGGGTCAAAGTCCGAATCACAAGTGGGCCCGTGGGCCCTGTAACCTAAAGTCAGATATGAAAAACACCACAGTGTTCCCCATATTCCTGGGAGAACATGCTCAAAATTTGAGGGGAATTGGACCAGCAACGGGGCCTAAAAATGCCCATAAATCAAGAATTTCAAAGGGGGAAAACAAGAATGAAATCCAAAAATTAACGAGGAATTTACCGAATTTGAAGTCAACAAATGGTCAAGAATCGACAATCTACAAGCCTCGACGCTGTTGGGAATAATCAAGGGTGAAAATATTTGATTTGGAGCTATTTTAATGGGGAAAATTGAGTTTGGACTTAGAGGAAATGAGAGGGGGAAAAAAGGCTGCCAGCCTTTATGAGCTACCACGCCCAGGCGCTACAGTGGCCCTGCCGAACGCAGGTGTGCTGGCGCCGAGGCGGATGGCACAGTGAAGGGGCGCTGGTATGCTGAGTTAGGCAGGTACACTACCCAGGCGGAGGCACGGCCCAGGTGGCGCCCTGGCACCACACTAGCAGCTAGCTTATGCCAAGTCAGCTTTGTAAGCAATGCCCCCGGGAACACATATGGGGTCCCGCAAACACAAATGAGTTGAGTTATTCAACTAGAAATGGAATTTTGGATCTAATAGAATTGACAAAAATCCCATCTGAGGGCGATTTAATGAAAAGTGGACCCCGCACCCAAAATCAACCTTTGGGCCATTTATTCAATAATGGAACCTAAGGGCCAAAATCAAGTCCAGAAGCCCCCGGGACACGCACCAATGGTCCCTCTAGCCTAAAATTGATATTTCGGAGCTAACAACACTGACAAAAAATTTCCATCCAAGACCGTCTTCTCCAAATGTTGACCAAAGTGAACCATACAAGCCCAACTAGCCTGAAAAGACAAAATGAGGGAGAATTCCTAGATAAAAAGCTCCTGGATCCCCACCAAAGGTCCAACTAGACCGAAGTCAATGATTTCTAAAGTTAAGGCTGTAAAACAGGAAAAAGGCCATAAAGACCAAAAAATGGCCCGGGCACTGATCTACCGGTACCAGCAAGCCATAAATGACTTGGGGCCACTACAACCAATCTCTAACAGTACAAAGAAGGCAAAAAGGCATAAATGACCAGAAGGGTCATTACAACGAATAACCATTGAAACTGCCTTAACGATGACGTCTCTTGTCAATGCTTCCATAAGCCTCACGACATAACCCTTTATAATCCACACGTGATCATCTACCTGAAGAAAAGTAGTCCCAACCGATACTAAGTGCTCTACTATCAACCGAAGAGGTGAAATCAACCCTCTAATAAATCCCTGCACTTCTTCATACTTTTACGCATAGATATGGTAGCACTTAGAACCTTCTCAAATATGTCATACACAATTGGACTAAATTGCCCTTTGGGGTATGCGCAAAATGAAAGGTGAAGGCACCTGCGGACACCTCTTGGGACTTACGGCTCACATGTGCCCAAATCCCCAGGCAGTGTTGTGCACATGTAGTGCAACATTGGGTGGGACAAAAGGGGCGATCGCCCTTAGAAATGTGCAACTCATATATAGATGACTGCTCATGCAGTGTCTGAGCTTCCATGTGTGTTGGCACCTGCAAAACGTAGGCGCCTTTTTCTACCTGCATGACACTTTGCCCTTCTTAGCATAACTTTTTCCTTCCGATCATCTTTGTACTTTAACTCCATTTTAAGCTCTTTTAGGTTCAAATCCTTTTCATTTTTCATTTGACTATGAGTACCTGCATTTATGACAATAAAGGCAATAAGTACCTCTAATTCTGATCAAAACATGGCAATAATTCATGAATAAAGGCTCAATAATTGGTAGATAACCAATTTATCACCATAACCTTTATAGTTAAATGATGTTGTAAGGTCAACCCTCTGACAAAATAGCGCACCCTCTCATGCTCGATGGGCATGATCACAGTGGCATGCCTAGCCAGCTCATGGAAACAAACCTCATACTCTGAGACAGACATAGAGACCTACTCCAACCTTGTGAACTCATCGATCAACCACTCTCTAAAGATGTGCGGTACATACTTCTCCTAGAAAGTCACAGAGAATTGAGCCCAAGTAAGCAGAGGTGACCCGAATGGTCTGCAAGCTATGTAAGACCTCCACCACTATTTTGCTGGACCATCTAGCTGAAACGCAGTGTAATTTGCTCTGTGTGACTCAACCGAGGTTATGAAAATTCTCCTAGCAACTAGATAGAAACTCATGTGTGTCCTCCCTCGGAACATCAGAAAATTTTGGGGGATCCAATCGCAGAAACTTACCAAGCATCTTCTGCTCCTCAAAAGACATAATAGGCCTAGCTAGAATAGGAAGAATAACTGTAGGAATCGGAAATACCTCTAATCAGGGAGCCACAGTAGCAAGCTGCACTCTTGAACCCTATTCCACTACCTGGGCTGAAGTCTGAGCCTCATCCATCATTTAAGAACCAACTGGAGTTCCGTGAAAGGTTTTGGGCAGTGACATGCCCTCTAGAAACCTAAGAAAATAAACCAATGTATCTTGGAGAACTGGGGAAGCCATAAAACCTGTCAGGGACTGGGTTGGCCCCACACCCTCTAGCTCGTACTAAACCTCCTCAACCTCAATGTCCAGTGGTAACCTAGTCTGGGTCTGAGCTGGCTCCACAGCCCATTCCCTACCTAGACCTTTAGGTCAACCTCTGCCTCATCCCCTAGCTGGGGCTCTATCTATAAGCATGTGGGCCTCTTCCTCACTTGCCTCTGATCTCATCCGAACCATCTGAGAAATAGTGAAACAACAGATATTTAGAAGTTAATAAAGTCAAGGATGCATAATAAGGAATAAAACAGGATGGAATCTTTCCTAAGAATTCCCTATAGCCTCTTATAGATAGGAAATAGATGTCATTGTACCGATTCATGAGACTCTACTAGAAACTTTTCTCTTGTACTAGCGATACTGGTGAACCTAGAGCTTTGATACCACTCTATCACGACCCAAAATTGGGCCATGATTGAGCCTACGAAAACCCCCTAGTAGGTAAGCTAACCCAAAAAAAGTGAAAGTACAGTACAACTTTTAGAAAAGGAAAGTGGAAGAGAGAAAAACATAATAAGATATGGGCCAACAGTATAGATGTATACCAACCGTACAAAATATACAACAGTGTCCCTAAAGAGACTGGGAAAGACAAAATATATATAAAAACCAATCCCGGACCTGGTGTCACTGGTACAAGATCATCTAAAGTACAGAATAAATCTATACAACATGGTATTATCTATAAAATACAAAAAAATACAGATAATATGCAAAGATGGAAGGCAGTAAGGATCTCCAAACATCGAGAGCTCATCATGATCCGAGCAAAGGCTGGCCACAAATGGCAGAAGGATCAAGATGGGTGGCTTATACTAGGTGTTGCATCAAAAAATATGTAGAAGTGTAGCGTGAATACCAAAACACAGGGTACTCAGTAGGCATCATAGGCCGAATGAGCTCAGAAAGATATTATATAATATAAGAAATAGAAAAGTAAACTAGCTATAAGGATTTACCTAAATCTAGTTATAAAAAGAAAACTGATAACAGAACAATCCAGGCTAATAGTACAGATATAACAATAAACCAAAGAACCTACTCTACCTCTAAAAACCCCTTAAAATACTTTAGGGATTCTAGTCTAACCATGGAAAAGCTACAAGCTCCTAAGCTAAGGATAAGCATGAATGAACCTACTCTATGGTCTGAAAATGGTCAAATATGCAAAAAATAGGATTTAATCCTAATTCTACCCTAAAACCTACCCTAACATTCAAGTAACTTATAAAATATAAAATCTAACTAAGCCAGGTCTAAGAGAAAGAAATTGTAACCTACTTTGGGGCCGAACTATAAGCACGAACCATCACTCATGTATCGTTCCCTTTTGGATACCCTCAAAATGTTGTCATGCTATTGTAAATATAAACTATGTGTCAAGATGAGAAAAATGATACCCATATTGCTATACAAAATTTGACGCTAGAAATCGGGTCGAAAAATGACCTTTAGGGCCCGCTTAGCAAAATGGAATTTTTTTTTCATAAATATGCTGCTAATGGACAGCAGGGTGTATGCCGCAAATTTAGGCAAAAATGGGTGTAAATTCAAACCTCAAATGGTCTAAACCCCAAAACTTGAATTTTAAAAAGAATCATGCAATAAAGAGCCCAATTGACGAAAAGAAATGCGAAATTTACAGCTAGGACAAGTACTAGAAAAAGAATGGGGGAGAGAATTATCTCAAAGCACAAGAAATTGATAAAAATAGTGTGCTCTCCTTTTCATCCGAGCTCAAAATGGTGGAAAATTAGTTGTGAAATTAGATAAATGAAGAAGAACTTTATTTAAAACTCTCAGCTATTGATGCACGTACAGTAAAATTGATGCACCTGTAGTGATGCAGATACAGCCAGACTACCACAAGAGCGGAGGTCAATAGGACCCTCCAGCTTTGTAGGTGTGGCATACACACTGCAAGGGTGATACTGTAGGGGCAAGAAGAGCAATGTAGGGGGAACGCCCTGCTGACTACCCCGCACTGCAGGTGCAGTATTTTAACATAGAGGTAGATGTACAGGTGTGGCCAATGCACCATAGATGCACCCATACTAGTACCTGAAATATCAGTAGCAACAACTCAACTCCAAGCCTCCGATCACACCCTTAGGATTTATTCTGAACCCCATGAACACAAACTAGATATGCTACCCTACAAAAAATGGCATTTTATACTCAACAAAATAGACAAAAAAATCCCCAATGGAGATTGTTTCGAAGAAAAATGGGCCCTATGACCAAAATTATCTTTTACCAAATAGGAAGCCAATAGCCTGAAATGAGTTCAGAAGCCTCAAAACTTAAACCAATGGTTCTACTAGTCCAAAGTCAATGTTCTAGAGCTAACACTGCTAACAAAATTTCCATTCGAGGTCGTCTTCTATGCATGCTAACCCAAATAAATCCTTCTAGTTTTAAGATTTTCAAAATAGGAAATATGCTCAAAATACAAATAAACTACCCCGAGAACCAAATCATCTATTTCAGCAAGTCATAAATGACCTGTAGCCACTATGGAAAAGTTCACAATGCATAAAAGGCATGAAAATAGATAAAATAACCTAGAGGGTCTTTAAAAAGGTAGTTGTACGTCCATCTATATTATTCAATAAACTTTAGATTTAAAAGCTTGATATCCTCGTGATTAGACTCAAGAGGAATAGTGTAATGACCCTCCAGGTCATTTTTCATTTTTCCCATGCTTTCTCTATATTTTGAGCTTTCCCTCAGCGGCTACAGGTCATTTATGACTTGCCAGGACTGATGGTTCAGTGCCCGAGCCATTTTTTAGGTCATTATAACCATTTCTCTATTTTAGAACTTAAAGTTGGAAAATCTTTGACTTCGGTCAACTTTCTTGGTAAACGCACTGAGAATCAAATTTTGATAGTTTCGCTGGCTCTGGAATGGGGATTTTGGTCTAATGGGACCATTAGTCTAAGTCTGACTGCTTTCGATTTGGTTTTGTGTGGCTTTGAGTGTTTTGGAGTCAGTTTGGCTGGTAGGGTTGACTTTAGTCAACATTCGGAGAAGATTTCCTCGGATGGGAATTCCGTCAGCACCATTAGCTCTGGAATGTCAACTTTAGGCTAGGGAGACCTTTGGTTTGAGTCCCGAGGCTTCCGAGCATATTTTTGGGTTTTGAGTTTTGAGTTGGTTTTGGGCGTGGAGCCCACTTTTCATTAAAATGATCTTCGTTAGAAGTTTCATCAATTCAACTGAGTCTGGAATGCCTTTTTCGGTAGGGTAGCATGGTTGGTTTGTGTTCACGGGATTTTGGATGAATCTCGAGGGTCCATCGCAAGATTTTTCTAGACTTGGTATTTTGGTGGTTGCTGCATTAAGTTGCAGACAACTTTGCTCTTCGCGATCACGGGGATGCCATCGCAATTGTGATGATCTAGTTTCTTGACCATCGCATTCGTGAAGGGTTCCTTCGCGTTCGTTATATAGCCGACTGGGACCCGGCTTAGCTTCTTCTTCGCGAATGCGATGGTTGGGCCACTATTCTCTGCGAATGCGGGGGTCCTATTGCGATCGCGATGAAGGACCCCTGACAGTTAAATTAAGTCCCAACTTAATTTCTCTTTCATTCAATCCGATAAAACTCCATTGTTAAGCTCGAAACTCCCAGTTTCTAGCTCCCTTACTCAGTATCAATCACCCGGTAAGTTCCTTCATCACCCCTCTCCTCGTTCCGTGTAAATTATCATAATTCCTTCGCTAAATTTCCTTTGTTGCTAAATTCTTAGAGTTGGGGAATTCTTGTGGAGTCTGATTTTGGGGACTGCATGCTCCTAAAACTGTGCAACTCAACTCCATAGCATGTTTTCCTTATTAAGGTTGGTTTCCGCCCTTTTAAATTCTGAGCTTTTTGTTTTAATCCCGTGAATTAGTAGCACTTAGGGGCTATTTTGGGCCCCAAAATGAACTCTGTTCATGCCCAAACTTTGGGCATGGGTTCCTTGACCCTCCGCAAGCATAAATGTGAATTTTGTTTTCTATTTCATTACGCATGCCCTGAGGGTCATTTTCCGACCTGATTTTCGACCCAATTTTTTTTCTGTATATCAATATGGGTGTCGTTCTCCTTGTCTCGACACCTAGTTCATGTTCTTGATATCATGGCAGCTTTCTGAGGCTGCTCAGAAGGGGAAGGCACATGAGTGACGGTTCGTGCTTGCAATTCGGCCCCGAGGTAGGTTACAGTTTACCTTTTTAGACTGAGTTTAGTTTGATATTATATATTCATATGTTACTGGAATTCTAGGTTGGATTTTAGATATACTTTAGGCTTTAATCCTGTTTATCATGTTAATTGGCCATTTTGGGTTTTTAGTCTAGGATTGTATGTTATCCTTAATCTAGGAGATTGCTTCTTTTGTGTGCCTAGTATAACATCCTTAGCATGTTTTTAGGAGGCTTTAGAGGTAGAATAGAGTTTTCCCATTGGTTTCAGCTTTCATTTCCGCTTTATCTCTTTATTCTATCATTGTGTGTAACTGGGCCCGAGGCCATGGCTAGGATTTGAACGGATTCCAGGTCAGTTCTCTTGGTTTGAAGTGTATTCTTAACCTGTTTGATCTGATGATGTGGTTTATTTATGTGTGTAAACATTCATACTCATATCGCATGGCATATCATTGGTACAATAAGGAAATAATTTTCGAAGGTTTTATTTGAAAAGAGGCTCTACTATTGTTGTGATGATTTTTCCGGACTAACTCGAGCTATTTTGAGTATCACCTTGGTTTTTTCAGAGGAAAAGAGGAACTATTACTATTTTCTGCATATATATATATACCTTATAGTCTGATGCGGTATTCTAGACCCCCGATGCATTATTCCAGGTATTTTTACTATTTCACATATATATATATATGCATAGTCTGATGCGGTATTCTAGGCGGTATTCTGGGTTTATATTATATTGCATTCATATATGCATCATCGTGCATTGTATTACATTTGCTTTGGCATATGGATTGACTCTGGTTTGGCTTGATGTTGTGTTCTTTTATCCTTTTGATTCATTGGCATGTCTCCGGCTTTATAACTAGATTTAGGCGGATCCCTGTATAATTATCTTCTTTCATTTAATCTATTTATATATATTATCTTTCTGTGCTCGGTTGGCCTATGATTCCTACTGAGTACTCGTTGTCTTAGTACTCATACTACACTCTACATCTCTTTTTCTGATGCAACACCTAGTATGAGCCACCCTCGTTGATCTTCTATCGTTTGAGGCTCATTGTTGTTTGGATCGCGGTGAGCTCCCAGCGCTCTTGGAGACTTTACTTGCTTTCCATCTTGTATATCCTATCTATATTTTTGTATTTTGGATAGACAGAGGTTGTTGTATAGCTACTCCTTTCTTTAGTCACTCCTGTACTAGTGATACCAGGTCTGGGGTGGTGTTCATGTTGTTTTGTCTTTCGGTCACTTTAGGGCCATCTTTTGAATATTTTTTACGCTGGTCTGTATATATACTTTTGGCCCTATCTTTTGTTTATATCTTACGCTTCTCTTTAGTTAAATTATTATTTACTGCTTTCCGCGTGTTTGGGTTAGGCTTGTCTACTGGGGGGTTATGTAGACGCCATCATGGCCCAATTTTGGGTCATGAAAGAGTGGTATCAGAGCTTTAGGTTCACCAGTTTCGACGGTAAAAGAGCAAGTTTCTGGTAGAGTCTCGGGGATAAGGTACAATAACATTCGTATCCTATCTATGAGGGGCTATAGGGAATTTCTTAGGAAAAGCTTTGTTTTGTTTGATTATTTATCATGCTTACTTGAGTTGATAAACTTCTAAGTATATTTTTTTCACTCCTTCTCAGATAGTTCAAATGATATCTTCAACGAGTGAGGACGATGCCCTTGCTCATGAAGTTAGAGCCCTAGCCAGGAGACGGGGTAGAGGTCGACCGCAAGGTCGAGGTAGGGAACGGGCAGTGGCACCAACTTGGGCCCGGGCTAGAGTACTATCACTGGAGCTTGAGGAGGTTCAGTACGAGCCGGAGGGTATGGGGCCAGCCCAGCCTCCGGTCAGTTTTATGGCTACTCCAGTATTACAGGACACCTTGGTTTGATTATTGGGGTTTCTTGAGGGTATGACTCCACCAACATATTCGCCGAGCACTCCGGTTGGTTCTCAAGTTTGAGGTGAGGGTCAGACTTCAGCTCAGGAAGCCGCCCAGGGTTCAAGAGTGCAGCCTACTGATGCGGCTCCCAGATTGGAGGTTCTATCGGTTCCTGCAATTGCTCCACCTAATCATGTTGTATTGGTTATGTCTTCTGAGGAGCAGAAGATACTGGGTAGGTTCTTGAGATTGGGTCCTTCGAGGTTTTTGGGTGCTGCTACAGAGGATGCACACAAGTTTCTGACTAGCTGCCAGGAGAGGTTACATAATTTGGGGTTGGTTGAGTTCCATGGAGCATATTACACTGCGTTTCAGCTTGATGGTCTAGCAAAACAGTGGTGGAGGACATATATTGCTTGCAGACCAGCCGGGTCGCCTTGGCTTACTTGGGATAAGTTCTCTGCAGCTTTTCTGGAGAAGTATGTACCACGTAGTATGAGGGAGCGTCTGATGGATTAGTTTGCTGGGTTGGAGCAAGGCTTCATGACTGTGTCTGAGTATGAGGTGTGTTTCCACCAGTTGTCCAGACATGCCACTATAATTCTGCCCCTCGAGCACGAGAGGTATCTTTGCTTGTCCACAGAGGGTATGGTAGCATCAGGTCAGTTTTTTCTGGAGGTAGTTGATCATACCCGTACCATTGAGGGTGTACTTCGCGAGGCCCAAGGGCGCAGCGATAAGAGGCCCCGCCATCAAGGAAGTTTTAATGGGTCACACGGGCATGGTAGTGGATACTATGGTAGAGGTCAGCACTGGCAACATTTTCAGCCAAGCCGGCCTGTTCAGGCGGCATTACAGACTACTGAGGTTCAGAGTAGATAGAGTATTATTTCTGCTCCACGAGGTGGTCGTTCAGGGTCTACCAGTTATGGTGGTCATTCCGATTCAGCCGGGTCTTCACAGCAGAGTACATTTGGTTGGAGTTATTATGAGTGTAGTGAGATAGGCCACTTTGCTAGAGAGTTTCGGTCAACACAACATCCTAGGTGACAAGATCAGTTGGCTTAAGCCCCCAGGGCTCCAGCACCTCTAGCTAAAGGCAGTTCACAGGGTAGTAGGGGTGGTCCCCAGGGTACTAGAGGTGGTCCTCAGTTCGGTCGCTCAGGTGGTCATGGCGGTCGAGGCCACATGTACTAGACAGAGGCTGAGGCTTCAGATGCTGTGATCACAGGTATGATCTCCATTTGTCATCAGTCTGCTTCTTCTTTGTTTGATTCGGGGTCTACATTCTCATATGTATCTTCTTATTATGCTACTCATTTGGGTATGCTTGTGAGTCCTTGCCTATGCCTTTGCGTGTATCTACTCTCGTAGGTGATTCCTTAGTAGTGGATCAGGTGTATCAAGCTTGTGTGGTGACTATCTTGGGGTATGACACGTGGGTAGATTTTGTTGTCCTTCATATGGTCAATTTTAATGTGATCTTGGGCATGGATTGGTTGTCTCCTTATCATACGGTCTTGGATTGCTTCGCTAAGATTGTTACTCTTTGGATGCGTGGTATCCCTCCTATCATATGGAAAGGAGCCGATAGCCATATGTCGAGGGGAGTTATATTTTTTCTGAGCGCCCAGCGGTTGGTTGAGAAGGGGTGTTTGGCTTATCTTGTATACGTCTGTGATACTAGTGCCACCACACCTCCTCTTGAGTCAGTTCCTGTGGTTTGCGAGTATTCGGATGTGTTTTCTTTTGATCTTTTGGGTCTTTTTCCTGATCGTGACATTGATTTTGGTATCGATGTTGAGCCAGGCACAAAGCCCATTTCTATTCCGCCATATCGGATGACACATGTTGAGTTGAGAGAGCTTAAGGATCAGCTCCAGGATATGTTGAGTAGAGGGTTCATCTGGCCTAGTGTGTCTCCATGGGGTGCTCCAGTTCTATTTGTGAAGAAGAAGGACGGGTCTATGCGTATGTGTATCGACTACAGGCAGTTGAATAAGGTGACAATTAAGAACAGATATCTGATGTCGTGTATTGATGACTTGTTTGACCAGCTACAGGGTGTAGTCATGTTTTCTAAGATAGATTTAAGGTCCGGTTATCACCAGTTGAGGATTTGGGCTGAGGACATCCCAAAGACTGCATTTAGGACTCGGTACGGCCATTATGAGTTCCTAGTCATGTCTTTTGGGTTGACTAATTCCCCAGCAACATTTATGGAGTTGATAAACCGTGTGTTCAGTGCCTACTTGTATTTGTTCATGATTTTGTTCATCGATGACATTTTGATTTATTCGAGGAGTAGAGAGGAGTATGAGCAACATCTTAGATTGGTACTTCAGACCTTGAGAAACCGTCACTTGTATGCCAAATTCACTAAGTATGAGTTTTGGCTTTAGTCTGTGGCATTCTTGGGGCACGTGGTGTCCAAGGATGTGATTATGGTAGATCCAGTGAAGATTGCAACAGCTTGTGATTGGGCTAGGTCTACTTCTCCTACCGAGGTCCACAACTTTGCTGGGTTAGCAGGTTATTAGAGATAGTTTGTGGAGGGATTTTCTTCCATAGCAGGTCCGTTGACTAGATTGACTCAGACGAATGTTCCCTCCAGTGGTCAGATGAGTGTGAGGCGAGCTTTCTGAAGGTCAAGGCCTTGTGGACTTCAGCTCCGATTCTTACTCTTCTGATCGAAAGTCATGGTTTCACCGTATATTGTGATGCATCAGGTATTGGTTTAGGTTGTTTGTTGATGCAGCAGGGCTGGGTTAATGCATATACTTCTAGGCTGTTGAAGGTTCACGAGAGGAACTACCCCACACATGACTTGGAGTTAGAAGTGGTAGTCTTCGCATTGAAGATGTGGAGGAATTATCTTTATGGCATGCACTGTGAGATCTTTACTGACCATCGTAGTCTTCAGTACATTTTCAGCCAAAAGGATTTAAATTTAAGGCAGCACCGGTAGTTGGAGTTACTGAAGGACTACGACATTTCTATTCTCTATCATCCGGGCAAGGCAAATATGGTGGCGGATGCCTTAAGCCGGAAGGCGGTGAGTATGGGTAGCTTGGATTTCTTAGCTACGGAGGAGTGGCCTTTAGCTTAGGACATCCAGTGCTTGGCAAATAGGTTAGTTCGACTTGACATTTCTGAGCCGGGCCGTATTCTTGCTTGTGTAGAGGCTAGGTCTTCCTTGTTGGAAAAGATTCAAGCACAACTATTTGACGATGCGAGATTGAGGATCATTCATGACAAGGTGTTGAGTGGTGAGGCTAGGAAGGCGACTTTAGATTCAGAAGGTATTCTGCGGATCGAGGGTCGTGTTTGCGTTCCTAGAGTTGGTGATTTGGTCAGATTGATACTGGAAGAGGCTCATTGTTCTAGATATTCTATTCATCCTGGGGCAGCTAAGATGTATTGTGACATGAGGCAGCACTACTGGTGGTGTGGGATGAAGAGGGATATTTTGGCTTTCATATCCAGGTGCTTGAATTGTCAGCAGGTGAAGTTCGAGCACCAGAGGCCAGGCGGTTTATCACAGAGGCTACCCATTCTGGAGTGGAAATGGGAGCGTATATCCATGGACTTTGTAGTCGGATTGCCATGTACCTTGTGGAGGTTTGATTCTATTTGGGTTATCGTGGATAGGTTCATGAAGTCTGCTCATTTTCTGCCAGTTTAGACTTCCTACAGTTCTGAAAGGTTGGCCCAGATCTATATTCAAGAGATTGTCAATTTGCATGGGGTACTAGTTTCTATCATTTCCGACTGAGGTACTCAGTTCACTTCACACTTTTGGCAGTCTATTCAGAGAGAGTTGGGTACTAGATTTGAGCTTAGCACCGCCTTTCATCCGCAGATAGACGGTCAGTCGGAGCATAATATTCAGGTTCTAGAGGATATGTTGTGAGCCTGTGTTATTGATTTTGGTGGTCAATGGGACCAATGTTTAGCCTTGGCAGAGTTTGCATATAATAATAGTTACCATTCCAGCATTTAGATGGCTCTGTTTGAGGCTTTATATGGTAGGCGGTGCAGATCTCCAGTGGGTTGGTTCGATGCTTTTGAGGTTAGGCCATGGGGTACCGACTTGCTTCATGATTCTATGGATAGAGTTCGATTCATTCAGGAGAGACTCCATACTGCCTAGAGTAGGAAGAAGAGTTATGCTGACCGGAGGGTTTGAGATCTTGAGTTTATGGTTAGTGACAGTGTGTTCCTTCAGGTGTTGCCATTGAAGGGCGTGATGCAGTTCGGGAGGAAGGGTAAGCTCAGTCTGAGGTTACGGAGGATGAGTCTCACGTGCTTCAGTGGAAGTCAGTTCAGTTGGATGAGTCTTTGCCATTCGAGGAGGAGCCTGTTGCTATTTTGGACAGGAAAGTTAGGAAGTTGAGGTCCAAGGAGATTCCGTCACTTAAGGTTCAGTGGCGGCATCGTCCTGTCGAGGAGGCTACTTGGGAGGTTGAGACCGATATGCAGACCCGTTATCCTCGCCTTTTCGAGCCTTCGTGTACTATCTTTTTTCTAACTTTCGAAGACGAAAGTTCTTTTAGTACTGGATGTTATAATGACCCTCCAGGTCATTTTTCATTTTTCACGTGCTTTCTCTGCATTTCGAGCTTTCCCTCAGCAGCTACAACCCATTTATGACTTACCGGGACTGACGGTTTGGTGCCCGGCCCATTCATTAGGTATTTATAACCATTTCTCTGTTTTAGAACTTAAAGTTGGAAATTTTTTGACTTTGGTCAACTTTCTTGGTAAACACGCGCAGAATCAAACTCTGACAGTTTCGTTGGCTTTGGAATGGGGATTTTGGTCTAGTGGGACCATTAGTCTGAGTCTGAGTGCTTTCGGTATGGTTTTGTGTGGCTTTGTGTTTTTTGGAGTCAGTTTGGCTGGTGGGGTTGACTTTGGTCAACATTCGGAGAAGACGTCCTCGGATGGGAATTCCGCCAGTGCCGTTAGCTCTGGAATGTCGACTTTGGGCTAGGGGGACCTTTGGTTCGGGTCCCAAGGCGTTCGAGCTCATTTTTGAGTTTTGAGTTTTGGGTTTGTTTTGGGCATGGGGCCCACTTTTAATTAAAACAATCTCCGTTGAGAGTTTCGTCAATTCCATTGAGTGAGGAATGTTTTTTCTGGTAAGGTAGCATGGTTGGTTTGTGTTCACGGGGTTCTGGATGAATCCCGAGGGTCCATCGGAAGATTTTTTTTGGACTTGGTGTTTTTCTAGTTGTTGCATTAAGTTGCAGACAACTTTGCTCTTCGCGATCATGGGGACTCCATCGCGTTAACAATGGTCTAGTCTCTTGACCATCACTCGGCTAGGCTTCTTCTCCGCGAATACAGACTGGATCATCGCTAACGCGATGGTTGGGCCAGCTATTCTCCGTGAACGCTGGGGTCCTATCGTGATCCCGATGAAGGACCCCTGGCATTTAAATTAAGTCCCAACTTCGTTTCTCTTTCATTCAATCCGATAAAACTCCATTGTTAAGCTCCAAACTCCAAATTTCCAGCTCCCTTGCTCAGTATCAATCACCCAGTAAGTTCCCTCGTCACCCCTCTCCTCGTTCCGTATAAATTCTCATAATTCTTTCGCTAAATTTCCTTTGTTGCTAAATTCTTAGAGTTGGGGAATTCTTGTCGAGTCTGATTTTGGGGACTGCATACTCCTAAACCTGTGCAACTCAGCTCCATAGCGTGTTTTCCTTATCGAGGTTGGTTTCCGCCCTTTTAAATTCCGAGCTTTCCATTTTAATCCCGTGAATTAGTAGCACTTTGGGGCTGTTTTGGGCCCCGAAATGAACTCCGTTTAACGTTCCTTGACCCACCACAAGCATAATTGTGAATTTTGTTTTATGTTTTGTTGCGCGGGACCCGAGGGTCATTTTCCGACCCAATTTTTGGCCCAGTTTTTTTTCTGTACATCAATATGGGTGTCATTCTCCTCGTCTTGACACCTAGTTCATGTTCTTGATAGCGTGTCAGCTTTCTGAGGCTGCTCGAAAGGGGAAGGCACACGAGTGATGGTTCGTGCTTGCAGTTTGGCCCCAAGGTAGGTGATATCGCCCAAATTACACCTCAATTAAGAAGCATAAGCGGTCGTTGTCAAATATAAAACCCAACAAAGGTTGGGGTCGATCCCATAGGGAATAAGGGGAAAATTAAGTTGTTAGTGACTTAGATGACTCGTAATTAATAGTTTCCAGTAAATGGGAGGGATTTAAAGTAATCAATCTTTGAATAAGTTAAATAACAATTGACAAGTTTCAACGAGTAAAAATAAGTATGAGAGGCGAACTAGGGATGTGTTCACCATGGCTTCGTAAACAATCTCGGGTTAGAGTTCAATCGAGTTCTTTTCATATGCATAACACGAAGTAATTGAATTCATTCCTACGTCTAAGTGTTTCTCAACCAAATAGACGCTTTTCTTTTCAATTCTCTCAAACTTGAAAAGATTATAATTACAAAACTCAATTTATACTCCAAGTATGTTAACCTCGCTAGAGCGTCAACCATTAGACTGGAGTTAGTAGCCCGAATCCTTATAATTAATCCAATTTTCTCGGTTTTAATCCCTTTGTTCAAGCAAATCAAACATAGGCTTGTTCTAATGATTGCAACCATTAGAAAACAGTAAAAAATGCAAGATTAACAGCATAATATGCATACAAACCAAACTCGATATCACAAGAACCCTAGATCATTACTATTCCATGGATCCCACAACCCTAGTTGTGGGAAGTTAGCTACTCATGCTATTAGAAAATGAGAAGATAAGAGTATTCATGATGTAAAGAAAAGATTCTTACGGTATATAACACAAACTTCAGTTATCCAAGAAGAAGAAGCCAATATCCCAAGAACAATGGAAGAAGAAGAAGAATCCGTATATGTCATATTTTTCCTCTCAAAAACTCATCCAAAATGCTCAAAAACCAAAGAGAAATATCGGGTAATGAATAATAAAATAACCCTAACACTGGGTATTTATAGTAGTCCAGGAAATAAAGTCCAAAAATAGAATTTCCGAGTCCCGCTTCAAGTTGACGTGTCGCTTGACGAACCGTCAGCCTTGTGATGACTCATCACTTGAGCCGTCAAAACTAAACAGTGAGCTGGATCCACTTCTGCTTCAAGTTGACGACTTTTGTGAATAAATCTCATTTGGCAAATGAGTTTTATGTAAAAATCGTCAGGTGAGTCGTCACAAGGAACTAGTGGGCTGGAGCTTCTGCCTTATCTTAACGGTTCACTATGATGAGTCGTCATGGCTTTGACGACTCATCATGGAAGTCATCACCACAATCCAGTGTCCAACTTCATCTTTCTCCTTCGTGGTGGCTCGTGTGACGACTCCCCATGGACTTGGAGAATCGTCATAGGAGTCGTCACCACTAAACAGTGGCTGCTCTTGGACTGTTTCACTTTGGTGACTTACTTGGTGGTTCTTCACGCTCATGGTGACTCGTCAGGTGAGTCACCACACCTAACAGTACGCTCATTTCAAGAGCAAAATCTCCATTCTTTCCATTTTTGTTCAAGTTCCTGCAATTACAACACAAATACCATCAAAAACAACAATGGTTGCTTGAAAACTCACGATTATTCTTAGTTAAAGGAGTCAAATGTGCCATAGAATGCCGGCACATCAACACCCTCAACATAAAATGTCTGCTTGTCCTCAAGCAACATGACAACAAAAACAAAAGAGACAACTCAACAAAGAAAACAAACACATGTCTCTAGCAAATCATAGCCATTCAACAGTTTATTCAATTTAAATCAATCCCCCCTCCCCCCCGGTGACACACAAATGTATGAAAATCTAACTTGTAAGGATCCAAACATGTCATTCTGATATGATAGAATATTCTACATACACACACAATAGCTATCCCAACAATCAGTAGATAATACAGAAATCCTGGTGCCCTCACCACAAAAAAGTCCCACACACGATATTTGGGACTAGGTAAGGTGCTCACACTCACAAACGATTTCAAACAATGCACATGTAATGCCATAAGCTTGCCCTTGCTATTCTATTTCAGTTTTTCAGAAAGCCCTCTGGATCACTACAGGACTTGTTTTGGCTTGTAATGAGGCTTCAGGTGCAGGTAGGATACATTTGGGGAATACTGACTAAACCCTCTTTGTAATTATCGACCTATTATTTCCATTCAACATTTTTCCATCCACTCTTAATCACCTTTGATTTCCTTATTTCTTGCTACAGGTGTGTCCTTTTTAACTTGATAACTCTTTTTCTTTCTTTTTCAGTTCTTTTTCTGTCTTTTCATTTGGCACACACCTGCACTTTCTATCCCAAAAACAACCAATTAAGCACAACCCCATTTTTCTTATCATGTACCTCTACAGTAGCCACCCTCAACTTAGGCTAATTACCTGAGTTGAGGTGCATGATGGCCAAGGAGAGACCAGGGCCAAAATAGAGACTCAAATTTAAAAGGGAAAGGTAAGAGGTTATCAGAAGAACAAAGTGAACTTTGGCTCAAACAGGGATCAAAGGGGTTATTTACATTTGGATGGTCTTTTAGGCTAAGTGGACTGCACACAAAAAGGGTCTGTGATCCTTTACTAAGCAACCAACTTCAAACTTAACAAAATAGACCGGGAAAGTTCTAGATGCATGCACAGAGTAAGAGTTTATAACAATAATCTCACACACACTTGGCACCAAGAAACCATACCACTACCAACTATCGAAACAATAGTTCGGCTTAGAAAAAATTATTCTAATCACATACACTCAATGCCATTTAGGGATCCAGAACAGTTAATCATTTCAAACAACAGTACAAAATCAATATTTTTTGGAGGGGGCTCCTTTTTAGTTCAACTTGCAAAAAGCCATGCTTGCTATAGACACCACAACACAACACAAACAAAATTTAAACGACAACCTAAACATGTCGGTTCTACTAGATAGCACACTGAGGAAAAAGAAACACGGCAACAAAAACCCTCGGTGGTGACAGACTCATAAGTATCCCAACACCCTCCACTTAACTTCATGCATTGACCCCAATGCATACATGTGAAAGATAAAATTGTGAGAGAAAGGAATACCTGTGCAGCCCTTAGGCCTCAGAATTTGGTAGAATGTTGGAGACCGTTGGGGTATCTAAGGCAGGAGTAGTCTCTGGAACAGGTGCAAGCAACATCAGCCAGTTGAGCTCCAACATTTTCATTTATCGTCTCCTTAGCTATTTGAGACAACTTCTTCACTCTTTATAACACCTTTTCTTTGTTGGTTCTCTTGTGGTGCTTTCTTTTCCTTGATTTGTTCTCACCGCCTTTTTCTACAGGTTTCTCTTCCTATGATTCCACCATCATCCTCATAACAACTAGGGTCTCAACAATACCCTTTTCCTTAATATGCACATCCATAGGGGATTCATCAGTACATTGATAACTGAGACCACTCTCATGTCTCCCGGTGGCTTCATTGGTTTACACACATCAAACTTGAATAATTCATTATTCAGTCTGAATGTCAATTCATTTATTTCCATGTCGACCAACACTCTTGCAGTGGCTAACAATGGTCATCCTAAAATTATGGGAACTTCAAAGTCCACTTCGCAATCCAAGATCACAAAGTCAGCTGGGAATATAAACTTACCAATCTTCACTAGTATGTCATACAATATTCCCACTGGATATTTTACTGAACGGTTAGCCATTAACACCCTCATGTTGGTTGATTTGGGGGCTCCCAAGCCCAACTGCTTATAGACTGCTAGCGACATCAAGTTGATGCTAGCATCAAGTTCACATAAGGCTTTTTCGAAATTGAATTTCCAAATTGTACAGGGAACAGTAAAAGCACCTTGATGTTCCTTCTTTTGCACTAGTAATCTCGAAGAAATTGTACTGCAGTGGTGGAGGTTATCTTCTAGCTCAAATCTTACTGACCTCTTCTTAGAAATCAAGTCCTTTATGAACTTGGTGTATCTGGGCATTTGCTCAAGAGCGTCCACCAATGGGATATTCACTGATATTTGCTTGAGCATGGTCATGAACTTGTGGAACTTTCCATCTTCCACTTTTTTCTTCAACCGTTGTGGGAAAGAAGGAGGTGGCCTAGGCATCATAGTTGGAAGTTTTTCAAGTTCCTTGCCTTTTTCTTCAATCACAGGCTCAAAATCCTTTTCCACAATACTAATGCAAATCTCAAAGTATAGCTCAATAATCACAACCTCGTGGTACGTTCCCAGAATCAAACTGGGTCTAAATCAGTAATAGTAATCTCAAAACCCCATTAAAGGGTGCTCAGAGCGTATTCGGGTCTAAATCAGTAATCATGTCTCAATAACCTTTACAAAGGGTGGCCGAAGCGTATTCAGGTCTAAATACGTAGTAAAGCATGTCTAGCACCTGCCCTCTCCGAGTCTAGTATTATTATGAAAACCACTAATAAAACCATCGTAACATACCCTCTACTCCAAGAGGTTTCATAAATCATTTCCAAATTCCCTTTTTATAAACATTTGTACTGAAATCGGGCCCCTCAGGCCATGCAAAGTTTAGAAAACCGATTATAGTAGGCTCGAAGCCAAAACAGTAGTAAAACATGCAAAAAAAACCTTTGCATGAATGATATGCTTGCAAATAATAGATTGTCCCAAAATGGCTCACACACACTCCTATCAGCCCTGCAAGAGCACAACCTATTCTACAACACAAATATCCATCCTAAAGTAATATCATGATGTCTGGGACTCACGGACATTCCTTAATATCCCACCGTCTATAGTCCAGACGCATATACAAGGCCACATAGGGCCACAGGGGTAAAAGTTATAACATTACAACGAATACTGTAAACAATGCATGAAATAACAGATAGAAGAGGAGGACAAGCTCTGAGGGTACCAACCTAGAAAACCAACTCAAGGATACTAATTAATGCAGTTATAGCCGATATACACAGAGTCTAGGTAGGGAAGACCATAACCTACTTGTCATCCGACGACTATCTGCGGGAACGTCATTGTGCAAGCTCAAACTGCTCTGAGAAGCTACAACTCATGAAAACACTATCAACATAATAATCTACGCATCAATACAAAACGAACGATATCCATATGCTAGAAACAAAATCGGGTCAAAATCTGGGTCACAAGAAGGCCCATGGGCCCTACCATCCAAAGCCAGAAACAAACAACACCATGGTGTTTCCCACATTCCCAGAAGAATATGCTCAAAATTTGAGCAGAAACAGACTATAATAAGGTCTCAAAATAGTCCCAAGACTGAAGGGATTAAAGATGGAATGAAAGGAAGAAAATAGAAAATTAACGAGAAACTTGCCCAATTTAGAAGTCAATAGAAAATCAAGATACAATAATTATCAACCCAAAGCTATTGGGAACGATCAAGGTGAGCTATGGAGGTTTTGAGTTCATCATCCATGGAGAATTTGGAATTTAAAGAGAGAATATACCAGATTTAGAAGTCCACAAATGAGCAAAGATAGTCAGAATAATTTCCTCCAAGTTGTTGGGTTGATCAAGGGGTCAAAATGGTGTCTTGGGAGTTATTTTAATGGAGGAAAATGAAGTTGGGATTTTTAGAATCTTCTTAACGTGCGTCATTTGACGACTCAGTGCATGGATGTCACGAGTCCATTGGCATAGGCTTAGGCCTATTTTGTAAGTGGGCAGTCTTTGGAAGGCCTGGAGATTCAATTAAAGGGAGCAGTCTAATAAATCAACTGTTGGTGGCATCACGCTATCTTAGATTAGGGATGATAATTCAATATATCGGAAAGACGTTGGGCAAAAAGGTTAGTAAGAATAGGAATTGTTAGATTTCCTGTATCGGAGAGAGAAGCTGAGTCGGGATGAGGGAATTGTTTCTATACTTTTCTCAGATAATGCGGGTTAAGAGTGAAGCTATCGCGCCTAAGGCGAAAGGCTCTGTTCGGCTCGATAGGTGGCAGGCTCAGAACAAGAGGATAAAGACAAGGAGAAAGTGGCTGGCCAGCATTTTATAAGCTGCCATGCCCAGGTGCCACAACGCTTAAGCGGCCGCAGGTGCACTGGTGCCAAAGAGCCCAGGTTGCCGCTGGTGCACTGGTGCCACAGCGCCCATACACCACATGTGCGCTAGTTCCTCCATAGCACCCCAACAACAACAACAACATGCCAAGGCATATTTTCACACGATGGGTCTTCGGGAATGCATCTGGGGTCTTGCAAACACAAACGAGCTGATCTATTTGACTAGAAATGGAATTATGTATCTAATGAATTCAATGAAAAACCCATCAGAGGTCAATTTAATGAAAAGTGGGACCCGCGCCCAAAATCAACTATTAGGCCAACTATTCCAAAATTGAACCTAAGGCCCAAAATCAAGTCCGGAAGCCTCGGGACCCAAACAAATGGTCCCTCTAGCCTAATGTCAACATTCTAGAGCTAATAGTGTTGACGAAACTTCCATCGGAGGTCGTATTCTCTGAATGTTGACCAAAGACAACCAAACTGGCCTGAAAACACAAAATGAGAGAGAATTTCAAGCTAAAAAGCTCTCGGATCCTGACCAAAGGTCCAACTAGACGAAAGTCTACGCTCCAAAGCTAAAGGAACTATCAGAATTCAATTCCGATCACGATTACCAAGGTCCAACTGATTTGTATTGATCTTCTTGGGGTAAAGAAGATATTATGATGATTTTATCACAGGTTTTCACACTGAAACTAGATTCTGTTGTTCCATAGTGCTAGTGTCACGACCCGATTTCTCGGTCATGATGGCACCTACAACCCCCAGTAGGTGAACCAATTCCCGTAGCCCAGGACAGTTAGTAATGGGCTACTATCTAACAAATAAGCGGGAGAGTAGTTTAATAAGCAAGAGTGAGGGAACAAGATGAAGATAATAGATAACAGGAATATATATATACATATGCGGAAACTAAACCAAACCCCAAGACCTGGTATCATAGTATAGAGCCGAAACTATATACATGGAGTGCAAACGATCCAAAACAATATATACAGATGTCTCTGAATGGTAATAGAGTACATAAAGCAAAAGATAAACTAAAGCTAAGCTCCGATCGCCAAGAGCTCACCCTCAGTCTGAAGTAGTCCCCAACATATCCCAAGCACGAATCACAGCGATCTAACAGTGAAGGCCCACGCTAGGATCTGCACCCATAGATGCAGGGGGGTAGGGTGAGAACCAATTGCGAAGCATAAGGTACCCAGTAGGTATCATAGGCCGACTGAGCACATATAAGATAAAAGCGTAGTAGCAGACAAAACAGAAGCAAGTAGTCACAGAAATCAACGAAAAAGGTACACAGAAACTAGCCCATAGGGAAGTCAACAGAACCACATGTAAGGCCAGCAAGCAGAATATACACACCATAGGCACAAGTAAAAGTAAGAAACAACGCACCTGGGGTCCTTGCAATAACAGTGTATACATAATAAGTTTACGAAATGGACGGTATACCAGTAACCTCAAGTGTAAGAAGAGGGAAAGAGTAATGATAGGCATGCTCAGAGACATGAATCAAACTCAACTAATCATATCAATCTCAATTCCAAAACTAACAGTCTAGCAGGAACCAATTTCATACTTAACCGTAACGGGGAACAATTCTGTAAGTAAATAGCAAGAGTCTAGCTACAGTCCCCCGACCGCCCATACAACCGGGGAACACAAACAAGTGAAAACAAACCCTCCGGTATCCCATACTATCGGAGCGTACAATCAACAAACAACAAACAAGGGTTGAGCCTCAAACAATGAATGATATGATGCATGAAGATCTCAAGTGAAATGGTATCTCTGTATGTACCTCCTCCGGTGCCGATCCGGCCCAGCAGGTAGGTTCCATGGAAGGACACTGCCCGTATACCTCTACTCCGCCGTATACCCTTCCTCCGGCACAAGCAGCCCGAAGACCCAGGCCCGGATGGCAAGGTCCATGGAGGTCCCTGACCCCATACTAAAACTCAGTATCAAAATATGTCGTCCGGAAGCAAGTCCGGGTTCAAGATAGAGACCCAGTCTCTAATATGCATGCCCGGACCCTGTCTAGGACTAAAGTAGTAGGAAAATATCTCAAAAACCCCTCCAAGGGTGCCCGGGCATAATCGGGTCTAAATAGTATAAAGTCATCTCGGGTGCTCGGTCCGACCGAGGCTAAAATTATCTTAGGTAGCAAGAAAACTCAACTAGCACCCCGGCCCTGCCGAGTCTAGTGTTAATCATAAAACTGGTGATTTAAAACATAATTTTACTTTCTTTTACCCAGGAATATTCACAAGTTAAATCAAACCATTTCCATATCATTTCCATCAAAAACAGGCCCCTGGGGCCATGCAAAGTTTAGAAAATAGTGCCAGTAGGCCCGAAGCCAAACCGTAGTAAAATATGGATAAAACCTCTTTAAATTCATGGAAATGGTATGAGCAAACACAATAGCTACCCAGCAGCTCACAATCAACCTATCGACCCTGCACAGGTCCACAGCTACTCAGCAAGCATAACCAGCCTAAAAGGATAATTCTATGCCCGGGACTCACGGACATTCCCAAAATCCAACCTCCTATGTTCTAGAGTCAACAAGGCCTCACAGGACCACAAGGGTAAATAAAATATATCGGCAAGTACTACAAGCAACGGAGGAACAAAAGTAGGCGGACATGAATAAAGCGGTCGAGGTCTGTGGTGCCAACCTAATAATCCAACCCAAGGATGCCAGCTAGTACAATTTTATCCGATATATGCTAAGCCTAGGGATTTTAAACCATAACCTACCTGTCGTCCGATGACAAGCTGCTAGAACGATGATGTCCTAGCCCGAACCACTCTGAAAAGCTCTGAAATGATATCAACTCGAATTTGGGCTTGAATAACTTGACGTAGATAATTGACTTTCTTTTGCGAACCAACTATAGCGTTAAAAATATTTTCCTATTGAATTTCAATATATATGCGTATAAACCCATTTACAGGAATATGCAAAAGCATGACAAGTTAGCAATTATTGAAATTTAAAGAGGAAATCTACTCTAAGCATGTGTATCTATATGTGTATTTACGGTGGAGGTTTCATAATGGTCAACTTACATCATATATATACTACACATATTCTTGAATGAGTATGCTAAGGAGGGATAAGTGGCAGCCACTTATACATGCCTAACTTTTGCCATCTCCCTCACCTCCACGTGGGGTGGAGGTGACAACACTATAAATATTTCATTCCCGATATATATATACTCGGATATTGCGTAGGTTCGTGGTAAAATATATATAACTTTTTAAATATACCATAACTAATAGAAAATCATTTCCAATAAAACTTACTATATTATAATAATAATTTTCAACATAACTAAATTTACTATCTCCGTTAAAATATTACAATGTATACAAACCTTTTAAAATAAGTACATACACAATTATATCATAATAAAAGTATTTTTCATAGACCTTTAAAATACTTTAAAAAAGGTAATAAAAAAATATAACTTTAAAATAAAATATTTTTGAATATACGCGCAATGCTAATAAAATTCTTAAATTTAGGTTCGCAATTCACCATCGCACGATTTTGATACTCAAGAACTCTCTTGGAACCTTCCCTTATGTTTTCTCACTGTTTCAGAACTGAAATGGCGTTTTAAAACGTGAAGTTGAGGCTTTAAATCGATTTTGACCCGACCCGGTTCGCGACCCGGTTCGCGACCCAGTTTCTGCCAGACAGTCCGCGGTAAAATAGTCATAACTTTTTACTGCGAGATCAGTTGGACGTGAGGTTTTGTGTGTTGGAATCTAGACTCGTAGACCTTAAATTTGGTATTTGGGGGATTCTAACTCCTTATATATTGAGAGAAAGGCTCTGAGACATTTTACCCAAAGTTCAGAAAATTTATTAAAGAAACTTACGATAACTTTTGCCAACTTGGTTGACTTCAAAACCTATCATACGACCAAACAAATAGACCCGGCACCAAAATACCGGTCCCGACAAGCCTTAAATGACTTGGGGCTGTTACAAACAAGCTCTAACGGTACAAGAAAAATGTATACGTGGAAATGGCCGGAAGAGTCATTACATCATCAACTACTAAAAAGGACTTTTGTCCTCGAAAGTCAAGGGTAAGGGGGTACCTGAAGGCTCAAACAGATGCGGATACTGAGCCCGCAAATCTCTCTCGGTCTCCCAGGTAGCCTCCTCGACTGGACGGTGCCTCCACTGTACCTTAAAAACTGGGATCTCTCGAGACCTCAATCTCCTGACATCTCTGGCCAAAATAGCTGCTGGCTCCTCAACAAAGGCTAAACCCTCACTCAACTGAACTAAATCCCACTGCAACACATGAGACTCATTTGGGACATACCAAAGCAACATCGAAACATGAAATACATGATGTATAGCTTAAAACATCAGAGGCAAGGCTAGCTGATAGGCAACGCTACCAACCCTCTGAAGAATCTCAAACGGCCCAATGTACGTAGGGCTAAGCTTGCCCCGCCTACCAAATCTCATCACGCCCTTCATGGGCGATACACGGAGAAACACCAAGTCACCGACACTAAACTCCAAGGCACGAAGCCTACGATCAGCATAACTCTTCTGCCTGCTCTGAGCTGCCCGAAGTCTGTCCTGAATCGCTCGAACCTGATCTAAGGAATCTCGAAGCAAATCTATGCTCTGTGGCCTAGAACTAAAACCATCAAAACAACCTACCGGTGATCTGCAATGCCTGCCATACAAAGCCTCAAAAGGTGCCATACCGATACTCGAATGTAAGCTGTTATTATAAGCAAACTCTGCCAAGGGAACAAACTGATCCCAAGAACCTCCAAAGTCAAGAATACAGGCCCGAAGCATGTCCTCCAGAATCTGAATGGTCCTCTCGGACTGGCCATCTGTCTGAGGGTGGAAAGCGGTACTAAGATGAACCTCTGTACCCAAATCTCGCTGAATATCCCTCTAGAACTGAGATATGAACTGAGTGCCGCGGTCTGAAATAATAGAAGCTGGGACCCCATGCAACTGAACAATCTCACGAAGGTAGATCTAAGCTAACCTCTCTGCGCCATAAGAAGTCTGAACCGGCAAGAAATGTGCTGACTTAGTCAACCTATCAACAATCAATAGAATCAAACCCATGAGAAGTACGAGGCAAACCTACAAAGAAGTCCATAGTAATCCCTTCCCACTTCCACTCAGGAATGGGAAGTCGCTGCATCAAACCACCAGGTCTCATGTGCTCGAACTTAACCTGCTAACAGTTCAAGCACTGAGATATGAACTCCGCTATATCCCGCTTCATACCACTCCACCAGTAAAGCTGTCTCAAGTCTCTATTCATTTTTGCTGTGCCAGGGTGAATGGAGTATCTAGTACAATGTGCCTCATGAAGTATCAACTGAATCAAATCACTAATCCTCGAAACACAAAGGCGACTATCAAATCTCAGGACCCCATCTGAATCTAGAGTAGCCTGGCTGGTCTCACCCTGAACAACCCGATCACGAAGGTCACACAACTGCTGATCCTCAAACTGACGGCTCTAAATCTGATCAATCAAAGTAGAACGAACCTCAATACTGGCGAGAACTCTGCTAGGATCCGACAAGTCAAGCCTAACCAAACGGTTAGCCAAGGACTAGATGTCCAAGGCAAATGGTCGCTCTAAAACTGAAAGAGAAGCTAGGCTACCCATACTCACTGCCTTCCGGCTCAAGGCATCCGCTACCACGTTTGCCTTGTCCGGATGATACAGAATAGTGAAGTCATAGTCCTTCAGTAACTCGACCCATCTCCTCTGTCTCGAGTTCAACTCTCACTGACTCGTGATATACTGAAGACTACGGTGATCGGTGAAGATCTCACAGTGAACTCCATATAGGTAATGCCTCCAGATCTTAAGCGCAAAAACTACCGCCGCCAACTCTAAGTCATGAGTGGGGTAGTTGCGCTCATGAACCTTCAGCTGCCTCGACGCATATGCTATTACTCGACCCTGCTGCATCAACACACAACCAAGACCAACCCCAGAAGCATCACAGTACACGGACCCTCAACCGGCAAAGTAAAAACTGGAGCTGAAGTCAATAAGGCCTTAAGCCTCTAGAAGCTATCCTCACACTGATCTGACCACTGAAATGGGGCATCCTTCCTAGTCAGCATAGTCAAGGGTGCTTCTATGGAAGAAAATCCCTCAACGAATAGTAACATGCTAACCCAATAAAGCTGCGGACCTCAGTAGCAGTAGTAAGTCTAGGCCAATCACAAACCGCATAAATCTTTCCCAGGTCAACCCTAATCCCATCCTTAGACACCACGTGCCCTAGGAATGCAACTGACTCAAGCCAAAACTCGCACTTCGAGAACTTGGCATAAAGACGATGATCTCTCAAAGTCTGGAGTATAGCCCTCAAGTGCTGCTCATGCTCATCTCTACTACGCGAGTATACCAAGATGTCGTCTATAAAACAAGCCCCTGGCTTCCTACTCGGTCGAGATGAACCAGCAGATCCCGTATAACCACCACGGCCTAATGCCCCAGAAACTGTACCCCTCAAAGACTGTCCGCCATAGCCCTGATGGCTGCTCTGACCCTGCTCGAACTGGGTACTACCAAAAGTCTGAAGGGAAGCCTGAACCGGTCGGCTGGACTGACCCTGGTGCTGCTGTGGCTGATAACTCCGGCTCTACTGGCCAGGACCTCTACCACCATATCTGGAACCACTATAGACACCCTGATGTCGAGGCCTCTTATCTCTGGACCCCTGATCACATCGCTGTAAATCCTCCACAGTGCGGGCATAGTCTATGATAGCCTGAAATGACCGACCACCGACAATCAATATCTCAGCTGGCTGCATGATCTCTGGCCTCAAACCCCATATAAATCTGCGAATCCTATCTGCCTCGGTAGGAATGATAATAGCTCCGAACGGTGTTAGCTGATGAAAATGGGTCTCATACTCTGAGACAGTCGTAGACCCCTGCATAAGGTGAGTAAACTGCTCCCTGCGACGTTCACGATCACTCTGAGGTAGGAACTTGGCCATAAAGGCCTCATAAAACTCAGACCAGGTCAAAGAAGGTGACGATGGTGGTCTACAAGCAACCTGGGCCCTCCATCATAACTTTGCTGGGCCCTCCAACTGATAGGTAACCAACCCCGTGAGTCTCCAACAAACCCAAATAATGCAACATATCCTCACATGTAGTAATAAAGTCATGTGGATCCTGTCCAGAAGTACCAGCAAACCTCGGAGGTGCTAACCTCAAAAACCTACCCAACGCCTTATACTCTGACTCTATCATAGCTGGGCGAGGAGCAAGAGCCTGTGCAACAGATGGAAACGGAATGACCTCCGCACGGGGAGACATAGTAAAAGGCTGCACTCCTGAGCTCTGTGCACCCAGGGCTGCCCTTGAGCGGATGTCTGCGCTACCTCAGAAGGCCGCTCTCCAATCACACCTAAAAGCTGTAATCGTTATCCCCAAATATCTGGAGACTGAGCTGCGGCTGGAGCTGGCACAGAAGTGGGCACTGGAGCTGGTGTTGGAGCTGGTACTGGAGCTGGTACTGGAGCTGGTGGTACCTGGGATGCCCCCTGACCCACATGCTGCTCGGGCTCTATCTCTACTCTAGCAGCTCTAGCAGGTGCTACTGCTCGAGGGCGTCCTCGACCCTTAGCTGGAGTGGGAGGCTCATCTCCGCGTGATGCTGATGATCTCATACGAACCATCTGCGAAAGAATGAAGTAGAACAAATGAGATTTGCAGAAATTACAAGGGTTCCACGTACGACACAGAAGCAATGAAAGAGTCAAATTTCCTAAAATGTCACTGTAGCCTCCCAAAGATTGAGTACGGACGTCTCCGCCCTGATCCGCAGGACTCTACTAGACATTAGCTCCTATACCGATGACACCGGTTAACCTAAAGCTCTGATACCAAGTTGTCACGATGCGATTTCTCGGTCATGATGGCACCTATAACCCCCTAGTAGGTGAACCAATTCCCGTAGCCCAGGACAGTTAGTAATGGGCTACTATCTAGCAAATAAGCGGGAGAGTAGTTTAATAAGCAAAAGTGAGGGAACAAGATGAAGAGAATAGATAACAGGAATATATATATACATATGCGAAAACTAAACCAAACCCCAAGACCTGGTATCATAGTATAGAGCCAAAACTACATACATGGAGTGCAAACGATCCAGAACAATATATACAGATATCTCTGAATGGTAATAGAGTACATAAAGCAAAATATAAACTAAAGCTAAGCTCCGATCTCCAAGATCTCACCCTCAGTCTGAAGTAGTCCCCAACAAATCTCCAAGCACGAATCACAACGATCTAACAGCGATGGCCCACGCTAGGATCTGCACCCAAAGATGCAGGGGGGTAGGGTGAGCACCAAATGCGAAGCATAAGGTACCCAGTAGGTATCATAGGCCGACTGGGCACATATAAGATAAAAGCGTAGTAACAGACAGAATAGAAGCAAGCAGTCACAGAAATCAACGAAAGGTACACAGGAACTAGCCCAGAGGGAAATCAACAGAACCACATGTGAGGCCAGTAAGCAGAATATACACACCATAGGCACAGGTGAAAGTAAGAAATAACGCACCTGGGGTCCTTGCAATAACAGTGTATACAAAATAAGTTTACGAAATTGATGGTATACCAGTAACCTCAAGTAAAGAAGAGGGAAAGAGTAATGATAGGCATGCTCAGAGACATGAGTCAAACTCAACTAATCATATCAATCTCAAATCCAGAAACTAACAGTCTAGCAGTAACCAATTTCATACTTAACTGTAACAGGGAACAATTCTGTAAGTAAATAGCAAGAGTCTACCTACAGTCCCCCGGCCGCCCATACAACCGAGGAACACAAACAAATGAAAACAAACCCTCCGGCATCCCATACTACCGGAGCGTACAATCAACAAACAACAAACAAAGGTGGAGCCTCAAACAATGAATGATATGATGCATGAAGATCTCAAGTGAAATGGTATCTCTGTATGTACCTCTTACGGTGCCGATCCGGCCCAGCAGGTAGGTTCCATGGAAGGACACTGCCCGTATACCTATACTCCACCGTATACCCTTCCTCCGGCACATGCAACCCGCAGCCCCAGGCCCGGATGACAAGGTCCATGGAGGTCCCTAACCCCATACTAAAACTCAGTATCAAAACATGTCGTCCGGAAGCAAGTCCGGGTTCAAGATAGAGACCCAGTCTCTAATATGCATGCCCAGACCCTGTCTAGGACTAAAGTAGTAGGAAAATATCTCAAAAACCCCTCCAAGGGTGCCCGGGCATAACCGGGTCTAATTTATTTCCATAAAAAAGGGCCCCCGGGGCCATGCAAGGTTTAGAAAATAGTGCCAGTAGACCCGAAGCCAAAACCGTAGTAAAACATGGATAAAACCTCATATATGCATGGAAATGGTATGATCAAGCACAATAGCTGCCCAGCAGCTCACAATCAACCTATCAACCCTGCACAGGCCCACAGCTACTCAACAAGCATAACCAGCCTAGAAGGATAATTCTATGCCCGGGACTCGCGGACATTCCCAATATCCCACCTTCTATGTTCCAAAGTCAACAAGGCCTCACAGGACCACAAGGGTAAATAAAATATATCGGCAAGTACTACAAGCAATGGAGGAACAAAAGTAGGCGGACATGAATAAAGCGGTCGAGGTCTGTGGTGCCAACCTAATAAACCAACCCAAGGATGCCAGCTAGTACAATTTTATCCTATATATGCGGAGTCTAGGGAAAATAAACCGTAACCTACCTATCGTCCGATGAAAAGCTTGAAACTGTCAGAAAAAGCTCCAACACGAAATCAAACTCGAACTCGGACTTGAATAACTTGACGTAGATAATTGATTTTCTTTTCGATGTTCTCGTACCACACCACTTGGATAACCCACAAATTCTCTTTTACACAGTGTGATATATCAACATGCGTGTACTGTAGCAGCTATGTAACTTGATGTTTTTGTCGAGAGAAATGAAATCATTCTCCAGTGCTCATGTTCAATAATTATATACATAATATAAAGCAATCATCCTTAATAAATTCTTAAAATTGAAAAATACTAAATTAATAAACTAGCTTTTGAATTGGGTGTTGACACCCATTTTATTACATGTTGCTGCCTTATTAACACACTCCCACGTGGAGAGGTGGTGGCACCACTACCATTATCCTCAATCCATTCACCTCGACTAGGTACATACTCGGATATTGCATAGGTTCGTGGTAAAATAAATATAACTTTTGAATATATCATAATTAATAGAAAATTATTTCCAATAAAACCTACTATATTATAATAATAATTTTCAACATAACTAAATTTACTATCTCCGTTAAAATATTACAATGTATACAAACCTTATAAAATAAGTACATACACAATTATATCATATTAAAAGTATTTTTCATAGACCTTTAAAATACTTAAAAAAAGGTAATAAAAAAATATAACTTTAAAATAAAATATTTTTAAATATACGCGCGATGCTAATAAAATTCTTAAATTTAGGTTCGCAATTCACCATCGCACGATTTTGACGCGACCCGATTCGCGACCCGATTTCTGCCCGGCAGTCCGCAGTAAAACAGTCATAACTTTTTACTCCGAGATCAGTTGGATGTGAGGTTTTTTGCGTTGGAAACTAGACTTGTAGACCTTCGATTTGGTATTTTGGGGTACTTCTAAATCTTTATATATTGAGAGAAAAGCTCTAAGACATTTTACCCAAAGTTCAGAAAATTTATTAAAGAAACTTACGATAACTTTTGCCGACTTGCTTGACTTCAAAACTTATCATACGACCAAACAAATGGACTCAACACCGAAATACCGGTCCTGACAAGTCTTAAATGACTTGGGGCCGCTACAAACAAGTTCTAACGGTACAAGGAAAACATATACATGGAAATGACCGAAAGGGTCATTACAGATTACGTTGAGTCTGAAATGCCATTTTTAGTTGAATAGCTCAGCACATTTTTTTTACGGGACCCAAGATGCATTCCCCGGGGTCCATTTGTTTCAAAGTTGGCAAAAAACTTGGCTGTTGCAGGAGCTGGTGGTTGTATGACGCCATGGCGGGCGCCTGGACGCACCTTCACTGGCGCTCCTGCACTGTCTTGTGCGCACTTACACTGGCGCCTCGGCGCAGTCCTGTGCGCGCCTACGTGCGTGGATAGGCTGGCAAGGCAGAGCGTCTGCGGTGCCTTGGGCGCTATGGCGTGGCCGCCCCTGCGCCTGCATGGGTGCACCTGCGCTAGGCGCTTGCAGCTTATGAGCTGGCCACTCCTTCACTTTCTCTTTTCTACAACACCTTGCACTCGTTTTCCTCCATTATAAATTATCTCCAAACCTCTATTTTTCTCCTAGTTTATCTGGTATCTTGGTGGTGTTCATACCTCCTGTCCGTGGTTCATCCGTGTTCGTCAAATTGGTAATTTTTTGCCTTCAAAATAACTCTTTCTCTGTTTTGTTCCCTTTGATCAAGAGTGTTTTGGGCCCCAAAATGAGTCCCGTTCGTGCTCAACTTTTGGGTATGGGTTCCTTAATCCGTTGCAAACATAATTGTAAATTTTGTTTTCTATTTTGTTGCACGGGCCCTGAGGGTCATTTTCAGACCCAATTTTTGGACTGATTGTCTGTATAGCAATATAGGTGTCATTCTTCTCGTCTTGACACATGAATTATGTTCTTAATAGTGTGTCAGCTTTCTGAGGCTATTCGAAAGAGGAAGGCATACGTGTGATGGTTTGTGCATGCAGTTAAACCTTGAGGTATGTTATGGTTTACTTCCTAGACTGAGTTTAGCTAGATATTATATATTATATGTTACTGGAACGTTAGGTTGGACCTTAGGTTGGAATTAGGCTTGAATTCTATTACTTCTATTAAATTAGCCATTTTGAATCATAGCTTAGAATTATTATGATTATCCTTAGCCTAGGAGCTCGTAGTATCGTTGTGGATAGCATAGGATCCCTAGTATGCTTTTAGGAGGCTTTAGAGGTAGAGTAGAGGCTTTTCATGCTTTTTTCTATTGTTTTCCTGTTTTACCTACTTTATTCTACTACCATCGTGTGGATTTACGGGCCCGAGGCCATAGCTTGGATTTGAATGGAGTTCCAGGTTAATTTTCTTAATTGGAGGGTGCTTTGCCCTGGTTGGTTATGGTGTGAATTAATTCTGTGGATTAAGAACCTTGTGTGCTCATACTGCATTCGCATATTTACCGGTTCAGGAAAACAAAGGTTTTTCGATGTTTTGGATCAAACTTGAGACATACTTTGGTTACCATGATTTTTGGGTTAAAAAGAGATATATTGTGTTTTTACTACTGATTTTGAAAAGGAAAGGAAAAGTACTACTTTTATGCACTTGTTGTTAAATCAATGTTCAATTCTAGGTGCCTCGATGCATTTATTTTGGGTTTTACCTTTATGCATTATTGATGAGGCTGATATTAAATTTCTGGTGCCCCGATGATCACATATCTAGATTTTATCTTTATGCATTTGTTGATGAGCCTGATGTTAAATTCCTGGTGCCCCGGTGTACCGAATAGTAGGTTTTTTACTTTTATACATTATGCATCACATCATCCCGTGTTGTATTTCATTATGCTAGTGTGTTCTTGGATGTGCCGATTGCCTGGGTTGATTGTGTTATTAGTTCTTTCTTGTCGGTTCGTTTAGTTCTATTTCGGTTTTACAACTAGATTTAATTGGATCCCTGTACTTTAGCTTGCTTTCCTGTAATTTATTATATATTAATCTTTCTACGCTCGGTCAGCCTATGATGCCTACTAGGTACATATTGTCTTGGTACTCATACTACACTCTGCATCTTTTTTTGATGTAACACCTAGTATGAGCCACCCTCGTTGATCCTCCTATCATTCGACGCCTGTTGCAGTTTGGATCGCGGTGAGCTCCCGGTGTCTTGGAGAAAATACATGCTTTCTATCTAGTACTTTCTGTCTATATTTTGTATTTTGGATAGACAAAGTCTATTGTATAGCTACTCTGTACTTTAGTCGCTCTTGTACTGGTGACACCAGGTCCGGGTTAGTTCTCGTGTATGTTTTGTCTTCTTGGCCACTTTAGAGCCATTTTCTGTATATTTAGTACAGTTGGTATGTATATATGCTATTGGCCCTATCTCCCTTAGTTATGTCTTTTGCTTTCCTTACCTTATTTGCTTTTATTGTCTTCCGCATCATTGGGTTTGGCTTCCCTATCGGGGGGTTATGTAGCGCCATCATAGCCCAGTTTTGGGTCGTGACATGTTCTTGGTAGTTTGACAACAATCCAAGGCTCTGCATAAGGAGGAGCTTCAGAGTGGAGGATCATGGTTTGCCATTAGCCGCGAGGTAGGTTACAGTTTTCTTTTCTCTAGGCTCAGCTCAGTAGATGACATATAGTATAGATTGCATGTTGGTTAGGGGAAATGCTAGGTAGGGTTAGGTTTATACTGATTTCTGTATATATGGCCTATTTTGAGGACTTTAGACTAGTATTCCTTCTTGGGTTTTAGTTTCGGTTGCCTGTTATCAGTTTGAGAATTAGATTATAGAATTAGGGATAGATTAGATATGCTTAGCATAGGTTGGAGGTTCTATCCTAGGGTAGAGTAGTTTTCTTTCATCGGTTCTTGTTATTATCTTTTTATTTATGTATTTCTTTATGATACGAGACTTTGGGCCTGAGACCGCGGACTTGGACTTGGACTGATGGACTCCAGGTTAGTGTGATCTTGATTTAGAGGGTGGTTTTACCATGTTTGGTGTATACTTATACATATACCAATATATATATATAAATAGAGAGAGAGAGATATAGATATAGTATTGGAACTCATGTATTCATACATACATACACATAGATGGTGGTACGATTTGGAGTAGATATACGAGTTTTTGATTTAAAAGAGAGGATTTGTCACGCCCTGAGGCTACCCTCTAGACGTAAAACGGGATCCAGAACATAAGTGTTCCAGATTAACCCTTGGTCATAGCATACTCAAAGATCACTTCAAGAACATAGTAGAAGCATACTAGTTTAGAAAGGCAACCATAACTTAAATAAGAACAAGTCTAAGAAGTATCAACTCCATAAAACAAAATACAAGTCTAGCTATGTCTGAAGCCTCTAAACTATCATGAAAGCTGATGAGACGAGACCCCAACTAGCTCGAGAAATCCGAAGAAAACAACATAAAAGGAATGGGTCTAATACTGGTCCCCGGGTAATGAGGTCTCACCACTAGAAGCTGGGACTCCGACAATATCTAGCCACGAGTGTGAGGAAACGAGCCTGAATCTGCATCATCAAAGGATGCAGCGTAAGATATGCGTCAGTACTATAGGATATACCAAATATGTGAGATATGCATGATTATACTGAAAACATACTTAAGTCGTAAATAAAAACTTAGTTCATGCATAAAGAAGTTATCAAAGGTAAATATCATAGTTTGATTAGTAAACATGAGACATGAGCCAAGACCTCAATATATGTCAAAAGCTTAAATGAGTCAAAACATTCATACGAGAGTTTCTTATAACCGATACTAGACCATGCGAGCTACATGGAAATTAACTATGTAACCCTAGTTAGCAAAGCTGAATTGAACCCTGCCAAGGAACGAGTCACCATACCCAACTATATCACCCTAGTTGGCAAAACTGTCCTAATGCCCGCTCAAGCACAGGACACCATTATCAAGATGTGGATCCACTCTCATAAGCCCATAGGTCAAATCATAACCTACACTGGCAACGTAGTTTTGGACTTGGGTAATCGAACCCTCATCGCTCGGTGCTAAGTACTACTCCCAAAATATGCATATAGCTCATAAATTTATGAAGGTATAATCGAATACCAAATTTCCTTTGAAAAGCATGAAGACACATCGGGTACCATGCCATTCTCATATCATAAATTCTTAAAGTAAAGCATAGCCATAATTCAAATCATACTTTTCTTTTTAAATTCATATTTGAAGAATTAGGCATCCAATTTAATAAATTTATAAAGTCATGATATCTAATCATATTTAATTTCACTTGAAAACATGCAATTCAATGGAATCATGCTAGAAATCAACTTTAATTCTTGGGCTTTTAAATCCTATAAAGGAATCATGATCAAATCATACATAAGCAATAAGAAACCATGAATTCAAGCATAGAAGATGATTTCATAAGTTTTCCCCAATTTAGATCAAAACCCTAATTTCACAAGTTCATAAATCAATTTGAGAATTTGGGATTTTGGGAACAAGGGAGAAAGGAACCCACTGCTGAATACCTACATACCTTGATTGAAGCTAACCCACTTGAAATTAAAAAGAAGGGGAGACTTGAACTTGGAGCTTGAAGGAGTTCTTTTCCCAATTTGTAGGGGAATGAGGTAATGAGAAGGGACCTAGGCTAATATATTTAGAAATCATGCTAAAAATGGCCAAAATGACCTCCCTTAAAAGTTCAAAGGGTGGGTGATGACTAAAATACCCCTGGGACATAATTAGGAAAAAGCTGGAAAAAGTTCACTTTCAGAGACCACAGATGGATTCCACGGGTCGTAGACCAAACAACGGCTCATGGTTTCCATCCGTCCTTCCTGGCCAAAGGAACAAGCCGCAGAAGGTAAACCACGAGTCAACAACACGACTCGTCAACTGAACGACGACCCATAGACCTGAACCGTAATTTCTGGGAAACATGAAATCCTCTGAATTAAGTTCCACGAGCTGACAAGACGGACCGTAGTCAGAACCACGGTCCGTAGAACCAACTCGTGGTTCACAGACTAGAAACTGAACCAGCATACTGGAACCATGGGTTCACTTCACGACTCGTGGTTCAAACCACGATCCGTGATTTAGACCCATAATTTTTGAAAAGTTCAAAATTCACAGATTTCTTTAGTTTAAAAGTTGGATCAAATTTTGGGGTGTTACAATTTCTCCCCCTTGGGATCATTCATCTTCGAATAAAGACTAAACAAGGGAAAATTGAAGAGAAAACAGCCCAACCAATCAATAATACATAAAATCTAAAGAACAAACATGATAACTGAGCTTGTAACTTAAAACATGACTGAATCAATTTTGAAAACATGAATACATGCTTGGATCATGAGGAAATCTGATGGAATAGAATCGGAGAAATATACTAAGGAGGAAACTATTACCTTAAGATGAAACGGGATAGGAAGGGAAGAGATGAGGGTACTTGGCTTTCATGGCTGATTCTGCCTTCCAAGTGGCTCCCTCAACTAGCTGATTTCTCCAAAGGACTTTTATCGAAGCGACTTCATTGTTCCTCAACCTCCTAATCTAACAATCAATGATCTCTATGGGAACCTCCTCATAAATGAGACTATACTTCAGACCCACGTCCTCCAAAGGAACAATCAAGGTTGGGTAACCAACACACTTCTTCAACAAGGAAACATGGAAAACCGGATGAATCGCTTCTAACTCTACTGGAAAATCCAACTCATCGCTACCAACTCTTAAGAATCCGATAAGGACCTATAAAATGGGGACTAAGCTTCCCTTTCTTGCCAAATCTCATCATACCCTTCATGGGTGACACCTTCAGAAAAACCCAATCATAAACCTCAAATTCCAATTCTATTCTCCTCACATCTGCATATGATTTTTGTTAAATCTGAGTGGTCCTCAACCTCTCCCTAATAAGCTGAACCTTCTCCATAGTCTCATGCACTGAATCTGGGCCAATCAAGGCTGCCTGACCTATCTTAAACCAACCAATAAGAGATCTACACCTCCGACCATAAAATGCCTCATAAGGGGCCATCTAGATGTTAGAGTGAAAGCTGTTGTTGTAAGCAAACTCGATAAGAGGTAAGTGATCATAACAATTACCTTTGAAATCAATTACACAAGCTCTCAACATATCCTCCAAAGTCTGAATAGTACGCTCTACCTGGCCATCCGACTGGGGGTGAAAAGTTGTGCTAAGCTTCACCTGAGTACCAAGACCTCTCTGAAATAATCTCTAAACCTGGAATGTAAATTGAGTACCCCTATCTGAAATGATGGAAAATGGGACACCATGCAATCGAACTATCTCCCAGATGTATATTCTGGCATAATCATTTGCTGAATCAGTAGTCTTAACGACCAAGAAGTGGGGTGACTTAGTCATCCGGTCGATAATCATCCAAATAGAATCATGTTGCCTTCGAGTACGAGGAAAACCTGTAATGAAGTCCATATTGATCGCTTCCCACTTCCAAGTAGGAAGATCAATATCCTAAGTCATGCCACCCGGTCGCTGATGCTCTACCTTTACATGCTGATAGTTGGGACACTTAGCCACAAAACTGGCTATGTCCCTCTTCATACCATTCCACCAATAGACTTCCCGTAGATCACGGTATATCTTGGTGGCACCATGGTGAATAGAATACCTGGAATTATGAGCCTCAATCAAAATCTATTATCTCAACCCATCTACATCTGGCACACATAATCGACCCTGAAAACGAAGCACATAATCTCCCCCTTGGGAGAAAACCTCAACCTTTGCTCATGGACTGCACCCTTAAGCTGAAGGAAAATAGGATCACTATCTTGCTCTACCTTCACTTCAGCTACCTAAGATGATTCGGAAACATTCTGAACAATAACACCACCTTTTGTTGAGTCCATAAGGGGAACTCCCAACTGAGCAAGCCTATGAACCTCATTAACTAATTCCTTTTTCCAGTCTTCGACTGAAGACACACTACCCATGCATAATATACTAAGTGCATCCACCACAACATTGGCCTTACCCGAATGGTAAAGCACACTCATGTCATAATCCTTAAAAAGCTCAAGCCATCTTCTTTATTTCAGATTCAATTCCTTCTGAGTAAACATATACTGAAGACTCTTATGATTGGTGAAAACATCCACATGCACACCATACAATTAATGTCTCAAAATCTTCAAAGCAATGAGAACGGCTGCTAACTCAAGATCATGCGTAGGATAGTTCTTCTCATGAGTCTTAAGCTACCTAGAGGCATAAGTAATAACTTTACCACGTTGCATCAAAACACAACCTAAACCAATTGTAGAAGCATCACAATACACAACAAAGTCTTCTAGGCCCTCAGGTTGAGCCAACACTGGAGTGGTGGTCAACATAGTTTTCAATTCCTAAAAGTTATTCTCACAAAGGTCCGACCACATAAATTTTACCTTTTTTTGAGTCAACCGAGTCAATGGGGAAGCAATGGAAGAATATCCTTCCACAAATCTCCTGTAGTAACCAGCCAAACCCAAAAAGCTCCTAATATCAAACGGAGAAGTGGGTCTAGGCCAGTTCTTTATTGCCTCAATCACTTGAGAATCAACTCGAATACCATCTCTAGTCACAATATGACCCATAAAAGCAACAGACTGCATCCAAAACTCACACTTGCTAAACATAGCAAATAACTGCCGGTCCTTGAAAGTATGCAACACAACTCTCAAGTGGTCTGCATGCTCCTCCTTACTCCGAGAATAAATAAGAATATCATTAATGAACACAATCACAAATATATCCAAATACTGCTTGAACACACGGTTCATCAAATCCATAAAAGTTGCAGGAGCATTCGTTAGACCAAAAGACATCACAATAAATTCATAATGACCATACCAAGTTTTGAAGGCTGTCTTTGAAATATCACACTCTAGAACACGAAGCTGATGATAACCAGATCTAAGGTCGATCTTGGAGAAGAAACTAGCACCCTGAAGCTGATCGAACAAGTCATCAATCTTAGCAATGGGATACTTATTCTTGATTGTGACCTTATTCAACTGACGGTAGTTAATACACATTCTGAAGGAACTATCTTTCTTTCGCACGAATAAGAATGGGGCACCCCATGAAGAAATGCTAGGCCTGATGAAACCCTTATCAAAAAGATTCTTCAACAGATCCTTTAACTCCATAAGTACCATGGGAGCCATCCTATAGGGAGGATTAGAAATATGATTCTTATCTAGAAGAAGATCTATTCAAAAGTCAATTTATGGCTCGGGACAGACTCTGAGAAAATCTTCGGGAAACACTTCTGGGAACTCATTCACAATAGGAACAGACTGAAAGGATGGGGTTTTGGACTCTGTGTCCACAACCCGCACTATATGGTAAACAAACCCCTTTAAAATTATCTTCCTAGCCTTAAGATAAGATATGAAATGACTTATCGAGGATGGGGGACTACCTTGCCATTCTAAGATGGGTTCATTTGGAAACTTGAAACTGACAACCCGAGTACGACAATCAACTGAAGCATTAAAAGAATGCAACCAATCCATACTAAGAATAACATCAAAATCAGTCATCTCCAACTCTACTAAATCCGCTGAAGTGACTCTATGAAGGACTGAGATAGGGAAATTTTGGTAGATTCTTTTGACTATGACTGACTAACCAATAAGAGTAGAAATACAAAAGGGTTCTAAAAGCAATTCAGGACAAATTTTGAATTTGCATGCTATATAAGAGGTCACAAAAGATAAGGAGGCACTGAGGTCCAACAAAGCATACACATCGAAAGAGAAGACTTTTAACATACTTGTAGCAACAACTGGGGAACCCTCCTGGTTCTGACAAGAGGACATGACATAAATGTAGTTTTGGCACTGATTACTAGAACTAGAAGATATGCCCTGTTGGGCTGGTCGACCTCCTGAAGATGCTGGGGCAGACTGAGTCCTTCTACCACCCTGCCCTTTCTTAGTTGAAGGGAAATCTCTAATCCGATGTCCAGCCTGACCACACTCGAAGCAACTACCTGAACAAGCTAGACACTCATCGGGATGACTCTTTCCACACTTGGTACAAGAAGGGTGTCACGCCCCGAGGTTAACTCCTAGATGTAATATGGGATCTGGAGCACAAGTGCCCTAGATTAACCCTTGGTCATATCATACTCAAGCAAAACATGAGGTAAGCAGAAGCATAATAAGGAGATTCAAAATCAACATATAGATAACCGAGTCAAAAGACATACAACTCCAAGGAAGAGACTCGAATACTATCCATGTCTGAAAAGCCTCTACACATAACATAAGGAATTGCTAAAACAAGACCCTAACTAATTCAACATACAAAAATAAATAACCATAAAATAACTAAGATCATAACTAGCCCTCAGACTATGAGGACTCACCAACAGTGGACTGGGATTGGCCTAAAATCTCTAGCCACGTGTCTGAGGGAAGGAGCCTGAATCTGCATCATCAAGAGGATGTAGCGTAAAATATGCGTCAGTCCTATAGGATGTACTGAGTATGTGAGATATGCATAATCATGTTGAAAATATGCTTAAAATGTGCTTAAAATCGAGTTCATGCATAAAAGGGATGTCATAAGTAAATATCATAACTTGAATAGTAAACATGAGATAAGAATAAAACTTTGAAATATATTTCATAAGCTTAAACAAGTCAAAAAATTCTTAAGGGAGTTTCTTATAACCGACAATAGACCATGCGAGCTACATGGAATCTAACTATATAACCCTAGTTGGAAAAGTTGTCCTAATGCCTGCTAAGCGCAGGACACCATGAACAATATGTTGTACCACTCTCATGAGCCCATAGGGCACTTTGTTTCATAACCTATGCTGGCAACATAGTTTTTGACTTGAGTAATCGAACCCTCGTCGCTCGGTGCTAAATATTACTCCCAAAATATGTACATATAGCTCATAATTCATAGGGGTAAAATCTCATGTCAAATCTTGTTGAAAAGCATGAAAATACATCGGGGTATTATAACACCCCGTACCTTTCAAAACCTATGTGACTAAGTAAATATCGACGAAGGTATTTGAGCTCGAGATTGTGAAGGGGTACTTTGGCCTAGAATTTGAAATGGTCAAATGTATATAAGTGTTAAGTTAAGTTATAAGGAGAAGGGTTTTGAAAATGAGATAAAACAAGTGAGGTACTTGCTCGACTTATCTAAGCTCTTAGGTGACAAGTAGGTGCATCACCTACCTACGCTAACGAACTAAGTTCTGAGGGCCGATTACGGGCAGCAACACCATGGATTATTAGACCTAATGGTAGCCCAAATGAAGCTTAAAGTTGGCCCATCAAAGCACAACCAAATCTGGCCCAAACAACTACAAAAGGGAGCCACCAATATTGACCACATTTTGACCCAAGAGAAGCCCAAAATCAGCCCCAAAACTTAACCCTTTTGAGGCCCAAGCAAAGGGTAATTTTGGCCCAAGTTTATTGACCCATTTTGGCCCAAATATACTCAAAAAAAGTCGGCCAAAAAGGTCCCTTTATACGGCCATTTGCTGATCAATGTTGATCACAAAAAGCTGGAAAATTCTCTCTTATCTCATTTCCTTTTGGCAGCCCTTCTCTCCCTTTAGGGTTCTAAGAAGACCAAGATTAATTCAAGCTTAAGGTGAGTTAATCAACTTGTTATCTTGGTATTAATATACTACATATAGCTAGGATATCCTATGGTAAGAAAGACATGAACTATGGCAGCCCCTTTCTTATGATTTAACACATAGAAATTGTGTAACAATTAAGAAATTTCTTCTTCTCTTGTTGGTGTATGTGTAGGGGGTACTTAAGCTTTTAAAGCATCAATAAAAAGAGGATAAAAACACACCTTCAAGTGTGGTAAGTACTCTGCCCATAATAATATTTTTGGATTGAAGTTCGGATGGACAATTGTTGTTGAATTATTGTTAAGAACTCACGGGACGGCGATCGGAAGCCGTGGGTTCAATGTGTTGCTATTGTATTTCGGCATGGTGAGTTGTGTAGGGGATGTTTGATGTGTTTTGTATTATTGGAGGCAGTAGGTTGGTGTGTGTGAGATGTGTATTGGATAGGGGAGAAAGGTGTGATGATACACCTTTAATTAATGCAAAATACGTAAATCTGCCCGGGAAATGTTTAGCTACTGTTTTGGGAATGTTGCAGCAGGGTTAAGAGCTAATATTAGCTTCATTATACCCTTGTGTTGTAGATTAACTTAATAAGGGAAAGTCCAAGTTGTGGTAAGCGCAATCTTCGGAAGGAACGAGGTATGTTAAGGCTTCTTTATTCCTTATCGGCATGAATCTAGAAATAGAACTCTAAATCTCCGAAAGAAGGAATTTGAGTATTTTGTTGTAAGAGAGCTGATTTGGTAACTCAACAAGTCTTAAGGAACTAATTTATACATTATGGTGATTCAAGTCGCCTTCTTATAAAAATCTGATTCTTTTTGCACGAAATGTAAGTTATCCTTTTGTCAAGTTTCTTCTTTGTATTGTGATCTCTAATCAAGCTTTAGAAAGTATACAAGGAAAGTTAGAAAGTCAAATCCCCATTTATATGTGTTTGGTATGTTGAGTCCAACACCTAGTAAGCCAAGGCTAAAGAAGTTATCTAAATGAACCTTCATAAATAACAAGAATAGCTTTGAAGGTCAATCTAGTAATACACTTATTATGCGTGGTTTGCGTGTTAGTGTGCACCGAGGTGCTACTACCATATTGAGGCTATTATATACATAGTGTGCACCGAGGTGCTACTGCCATATTGAGGCCATTATACACATAGTGTGCACCGAGGTGCTACTGCCATATTGAGGCCATTATATACATAGTGTGCGCCGAGGCGCTACTGCCATATTGAGGCTATTAAATATAGGGTGCGCCGAGGCGCTATTGTGGTTCAGTGTGGGTTATAAAGAGTGAGTTGCAGCGTGAGTTAATGCATGTGTTGTGTTCTAAAAAGAATAAAAGAGAAAGAGCTTAACGAGTCTTACCAATTACAGTTTACAAGTTTCATATTATATCTTGTTCGGATTTACTACTTGCGACTTGCTTTTATGTTTCTACCTTACATGATAGTACATTATTGTCGTACTGATGTCCCTATTGCCTGGGGGCGCTGCATACATGCCTGCAGGTCCAGACAGATATCCAGACAGATCTCTTCAGTAGGAGTTGCAAAGTTCAGCCATTTTGGTAAGCTCCATTCTTCCTGGAGCTGACGAGTCAGAGGTCTAGCTTATATTTTGGCCAGGTTATGTATATGTACAACTTATGGGTAGTCCAGGGCCCTGTCCTGGATATGAGATATTTTACTTACTCCTAGAGGCTTGTAGACGTGCATATGTATATCAGTGTTGGGTATGGCCTTGTCGGCCTTGTTATTAGCTATCTACTATGATAATAGCCTTGTCGGCCTTGAGTTGCTTAACTACTATTGAGCTTTTAGTGTTTCAAATTGCTATTCTTAGAGACCTTGTCGGTCTCAGACCCCCAGCAAGTTCAATAGAGATACACTCTATTTTGACACCCTCAGCCTTTTGGGGCTCCGGGTGTCGGTCATGCCTCCCATGGTTTGGGGCGTGACAAACTTGGTATCAGAGCACGTCGAATCCCAGGGAGTCTACAAGCCGTGTCTAGTAGAGTCTTGTTTATGGGTGTGTTGTGCACCATACCTATAATCATGAGGCTACGAGACATTTAGGAATTGTTATCCTTCTTTCATTTGCTAGATCGTGCAATAGAGCGAGGTCATAAGATGTTTGAAGTCTAATTCATGTTTTTCTATTTCTTGTTTACAGAAATGCCTGTGACCAGACAAATGAGTAGCCGACGGGTTGACACGGATACGGGGGAAGGTACTAGTCATTCCCCGCCTATCTGATTGGATAGATTTGAGGCTCAAAGTGAATCACCGACACCAGAGATCCCAGTTTATCAAGTACCTGATGAGACTAGAGGGGATCCAGTACCCCTGACCCCACCTGCTCCAGTGGCATCTGAGATAGCTAGAGATGAACCAGCACCTGTAGCTCCTCCACCTGAAGCAGAGGACCAGAACATCAGGAGTGCTGTTCGATTATTGACCCAGATGGTAGCCACACAACAACAACAAATTGGGGCATCAACGAGTGTTAGGTCAGGTGGCTCAGAAAGTTCTAGGGCTCGAGAGTTTATCAGCCTAAGTCCTCCTATATTTACAGGCTCTGACCCACGTGAGGATCCTCAGGAGTTTATTGATCAGACATATCGAGTACTTCGAGTCATGCATGCAACAGTAGTGGAGGCAGTGGAGTTTGCATCTTTCAGGTTACGAGATGTGGCCATTTTATGGTTCGAGGCTTGGGATCGGTCTAGGGGATCAAATGCACCCCCAGCTGAATGGCAGGAATTTTCAGAGGCCTTCCTAGCTCACTATCTTCCGCAGGAGGTTCGAGAGGCCAGACTTGATCAATTTCTAGCCCTTAGGCAGGGCAATATGAATGTTCGACAGTACAGCCTCAGGTTTAATTCATTAGCCAGGTACGCCCCCGATATTGTGAGTACGATGCGAGCTAGAGTTCATCGATATGTGCGTTGCCTTAAGGATGAATTGATTAAGGGATTAACAATAGCAGCCACATAAGAGGATATGAATATTTCTAAGATACAGGCTATTGCTCAGACTGCAGAGGATCTTGAAGTACAAATTGGAGATAACCAAAGCCGAGAAAGGGATCAGAATAAGAGGGCTAGATCTACTGGGTCCTATGTAGAGCCACGACGTAATGTTAGGCCACATTTTAATAGGCGATCACCCCACCCTACTAGTGGTGCCCCATATCAGTTGCAAAGGCAGAGGTATGATCATTTTTCTCAGACTGGACCAGGCCACAGTTCAGGTGCATCCAGTTCCTATCGCCAGAGGCATTCGGGTCAGATGAGGCCACCTTTTCCACCTTGTGTTCAGTGCGGTAGGAAGCATCCGGGGATATGTCGCCTGGGTTCAGATACTTGTTATTCGTGTGGGCATCCTGGTCACTTTATGCGAGACTGTCCGAGTAGAGGTAGGAGTGAGATATCCCAGCCTACAGGGTCGATGACAACTTCTTCATCTACTATTCGTCCCCCTAGGACAGGACAACAGGCTACACCAGGTCGTGGTAGAGGTAGAGGAGGAGGAGGAGCATCCAGTTCAGGCGGTGGTCAGAATCGCACTTATGCTCTAGCCGGTCGCCAGGACTTGGAATCGTCACCTGATGTTGTTACAGGTACATTGACTATTTTTACTCATGCTGTTTATGCACTTATAGATCCTGGCTCTACTCTTTCATATGTTACCCCGCTCGTTGCTGGTAAGTTGGGGGCAGGCCCTGAGTTGTTGCCTAGACCCTTTGTTGTATCTACGCCCGTTGGTGAATCTATTATAGCTAGACGAGTTTATCGAGATTGTGCAGTGTGGATTTATGACCATCTCACTTCAGCTAATCTAATCGAATTAGATATGATTGACTTCGATGTCATTATGGGCATGGACTGGTTAGCTGCATGTTATGCTAATATCGATTGTAGAACTAAGGTTGTCAAATTCCATTTTCCAAAAGAGACAATCCTGGAGTGGAAAGGTAATGCTGCCACGCCAAGGGGTAGGTTTATTTCCTACCTTAAAGCCCAGAAAATGATTTCTAAAGGCTATATTTATCATTTAGTCCGAGTACAAAGTACAGAGGATGGACCAGTGACTCTTCAATCGGTTTCCGTGGTGAGTCAATTTCTAGATGTATTCCCGGATGAGCTTCCAGGAATCCCTCCAGAAAGGGAAATTGAGTTTGCCATTGACCTACTCCCAGATACTCAGCCAATATCAATTCCCCCTTACAGGATGGCTCCTGCAGAATTAAGAGAGTTAAAGGAACAATGAAAGGATCTACTCGAAAAAGGTTTCATTAGGCCTAGTACATCGCCATGGGGCGCACCAGTTTTGTTTGTTCGTAAGAAGGATGGGTCCTTGAGAATGTGTATCGATTACCGACAACTGAACAAAGTTACAATCAAGAATAAGTATTCGCTTCCAAGGATTGATGACCTTTTTGATCAGTTGCAAGGCGCCAAATGTTTTTCAAAGATTGACTTGCGGTCGGGGTATCACCAGTTACGTGTTAAAGGGGTAGATGATAAAAAAACAGCCTTTAGGACAAGGTATGGCCACTTTGAATTTCTAGTAATGTCTTTTGGGCTTACTAATGCCCCAACAGCTTTTATGGACCTAATGAATCGGGTATTCAAGCCATTCCTAGATGTATTCGTGATCGTATTTATTGACGATATCCTGATTTACTCGTGGTCCAAAGCCGAACATGCTGATCATTTACGTGCAGTATTGCAAACACTTCAGAATCATAAATTATATGCGAAGTTCTCCAAATGTGAGTTTTGGTTGACTTCAGTGGCTTTTCTTGGCCATATAATTACAGACGAAGGTATTAGAGTTGACGGCCAAAAGATTGAAGCAGTAAAGGATTGGCCGAGGCCCTTGAATGCTACAGAGATCCGTAGTTTTTTGGGCTTAGCAGGTTATTACCGAAGGTTTGTAGAAGGGTTTTCTTCTATATCTGCACCATTGACAAAGTTGACTCATAAAGCTGCCAAGTTCCAGTGGTCTGATGCATGTGAGCAGAGTTTTCAGGAGTTGAAGGACAGGCTTACTTCAGCACCTGTCTTAACACTGCCAGAGGGCACAGAAGGTTATGTTGTTTATTGTGATACTTCAAGGATTGGGTTAGGTTGCGTTTTAATGCAACATGGTAAAGTTATTGCCTATGCCTCGAGACAACTAAGAAAGCACGAACAAAATTACCCTACTCACGATCTTGAATTGGCAGCAGTTATATTTGCCTTGAAATTTTGGCGCCATTACTTGTTTGGAGTCCATGTAGACGTGTTTACGGACCACAAAAGTCTACAGTATTTATTCAAATAGAAGGATTTAAACCTAAGGCAAAGAAGGTGGCTAGAGTTACTAAAGGATTATGACGTAGATATTTTGTACCATCCAGGGAAGGCCAATGTAGTGGCCGATGGACTTAGCCGCAAATCCATGGGAAGCTTGAGCCACGTGGAAAATAGAAAGATTGAGATGACAAGAGAACTACATCAGTTAGCTAATTTGCAGGTTCGACTACTAGACCAAGGTAATGGGGGAGTTGTTATTTAAAGCACAGCGGAATCCTCACTTATGACAGAGGTAAAGGAAAGACAATATGATGATCCAGAATTAGTAAGATTGAGGGAGGAAATTCCACAACAAAAGCAACCACTAATAGAGCTTAAGGAAGATGGGTTCTGAGATATCAAGGTCGTCTATGTGTACCTAACGTCGGGGAGCTTCGGGAGAAAATTTTGGCAGAAGATCACTATTCCCGTTATTCAATCCATCCAGGAGCGACGAAGATGTATCATGATCTTCGACAGATTTATTGGTGGAATAATATGAAGAGAAATATTGCAGAGTTTGTAGCCCAATGCCCGAATTGTCAACAGGTAAAAATTGAACACCAGAGACCTGGAGGTCTAACTCAAAGTATAGTGATACCTACCTGGAAATGGGAGGTGATCAACATGGACTTTATTACAGGCTTACCCCGTACTTATCGGAAGTATGATTCCATATGGGTGATTGTAGATAGACTTACAAAATCAGCTCACTTTTTGCCAGTCAGGACAACTTATACTGCTGAAGATTATGCCAAGTTGTATATTAGTGAAATAGTTCGACTTCATGGTGTCCCAATTTCCATCATTTCAGATAGGGGTGCTCAGTTTACAGCAAATTTCTGGAGGTCTTTCCAGAGAGGCTTAGGTACTCAAATAAGTCTCAGTACAGCTTTTCATCCACAGACAGATGGACAAGCTGAACGCACTATTCAAACACTCGAAGATATGCTACGAGCTTGTGTACTAGATTTTAAAGGGAGTTGGGATGACCATTTGCCACTAATTGAGTTTGCTTATAATAATAGCTTCCATGCAAGCATTCAAATGGCTCCTTATGAGGCTTTATACGGGCGAAAGTGTAGATCACCAATTGGATGGTTTGAAATTGGAGAAGCAGGATTATTAGGGCCAGACCTAGTTAATCAGGCAATGGAGAAGGTGAAGCTAATCCGAGAAAGATTACTAACAGCCCAGAGTAGGCAGAAATCATATGCAGATGTGCGACGTCGGGATTTGAAATTTAATATTAGTGATTGGGTTTTCCTAAAGGTTTCGCCCATGAAAGGCGTTATGCGATTTGGTAAAAAGGGAAAGCTTAGTCCAAGATATATTGGACCATACAGGATCATTCGGAGGGTAGGAAAAGTGGCATATGAGCTAGATTTACCCACAGAATTGGAGACAGTCCATCCTGTATTTCATGTATCGATGCTACGAAGGTGCATAGGAGATCCTTCACGTATTATGCCTATTAAAGATGTTCAACTTTCTGAAGACTTATCCTATAAGGAAGTACCAATTTCTATCCTAGATCGTCAAGTTAGGAAGCTCAGAACCAAAGAAGTAGCCTCAGTAAAAGTGTTGTGGAGAAATAATAATATTGAAGAAATGACGTGGGAAGCCGAGGAAGAAATGAGGAAAAAACATCCCCAGTTATTTATGACTTGAAGATAGTACAGAGGTAAGTCATATTCTTATATTCTTGATACTCTTCCTACTATGCAAATATGATCAGGTTTGAACATGTGAAAATGATTACATTTAATTGTATATAGTTGTATCGCCCTGTGAGGCATCGTGCTGGACTTTTGCTGAGTTTCAGGTTTTTGGATAGTCCCAATTATAAAGGAAACTCTGCCGAAATTTCAAAAAAATCCTAAGGGACTAGAGCTCTATATGCATTACCCTCATTCGAGGACGAATGATTCTAAGGGGGGAAGGATATAACACCCCGTACCTTTCAAAACCTATGTGACTAAGTAAATATCGACGAAGGTATTTGAGCTCGAGATTGTGAAGGGGTACTTTGGCCTAGAATTTGAAATGGTCAAATGTATATAAGTGTTAAGTTAAATTATAAGGAGGAGGGTTTTGAAAATGAGATAAAACAAGTGAGGTACTTGCTCGACTTATCTAAGCTCTTAGGTGACAAGTAGGTGCATCACCTACCTACGCTAACGAACTAAGTTCCGAGGGCCGATTACGGGAAGAAACACCATGGATTATTAGACCTAATGGTAGCCCAAATGAAGCTTAAAGTTGGCCCATCAAAGCACAACCAAATCTGGCCCAAACAACTACAAAAGTTAGCCACCAATATTGACCACATTTTGACCCAAGAGAAGCCCAAAATCAGCCCCAAAACTTAACCCTTTTGAGGCCCAAGCAAAGGGTAATTTTGGCCCAAGTTTCTTGACCCATTTTGGCCCAAATATACTCAAAAAAAGTCGGCCAAAAAGGTCCCTTTATATAGGGCTTTTGCTGATCAATGTTCATCACAAAAAGCTGGAAAATTCTCTCTTATCTCATTTCCTTTTTGGCAGCCCTTCTTTCCCTTTAGGGTTCTAAGAAGACCAAGATTAATTGAAGCTTAAGGGGGTACTTAAGCTTTTAAAGCATCAATAAAAAGAGGATAAAAACACCCCTTCAAGTGTGGTAAGTACTCTGCCCATAATCATATTTTTGGATTGAAGTTCGGATAGACAATTGTTGTTGAATTGTTGTTAAGAACTCACGGGACGGCGATCGGAAGCCGTGGGTTCAATGTGTTGCTATTGTATTTCGACATGGTGAGTTGTGTAGGGGCTGTTTGATGTGTTTTGTATTATTGGAGGCAGTAGGTTGGTGTGTTTGTGATGTGTATTGGATAGGGGAGAAAGGTGTGACGATACACCTTTAATTAATGCAAATACGTAAATCTGCCCGGAAAATGTTTAGCTACTATTTTGGGAATGTTGCAGCAGGTTTAAGAGCTAATATTAGCTTCATTATACCCTTGTGTTGTAGATTAACTTAATAAAGGAAAGTCCAAGTTGTGGTAAGCGCAATCTTCGGAAAGAACGAGGTATGTTAAGGCTTCTTTATTCCTTATCGGCATGAATCTAGAAATAGAACTCTAAATCTCCGAAAGAAGGAATTTGAGTATTTTGTTGTAAGAGAGCTGATTTGGTAACTCAACAAGTCTTAAGGAACTAATTTATACATTATGGTGATTCAAGTCGCCTTCTTATAAAAATCCGATTCTTTTTGCACGAAACGTAAGTTATCCTTTTGTCGAGTTTCTTCTTTGTATTGTGATCTCTAATCAAGCTTTAGAAAGTATACAAGGAAAGTTAGAAAGTCAATCCCCATTTATATGTGTTTGGTATGTTGATTCCAACACCTAGTAAGCCAAGGCTAAAGACGTTATCTAAATGAACCTTCATAAATAACAAGAATAGCTTTGAAGGTCAATCTAGTAATACACTTATTATGCGTGGTTTGCGTGTTAGTGTGCACCGAGGTGCTACTACCATATTGAGGCTATTATATACATAGTGTGCACCGAGGTGCTACTGCCATATTGAGGCCATTATACACATAGTGTGCACCGAGGTGCTACTGCCATATTGAGGCCATTATATACATAGTGTGCGCCGAGGCGCTACTGCCATATTGAGGCTATTAAATATAGGGTGCGCCGAGGCGCTATTGTGGTTCAGTGTGGGTTATAAAGAGTGAGTTGCAGCGTGTGTTAATGCATGTATTGTGTTCTAAAAAGAATAAAGGAGAAAGAGCTTAATGAGTCTTACCAATTACAGTTTACAAGTTTCATATTTTATCTTGTTCGGATTTACTACTTGCGACTTGCTTTTATGTTTCTACCTTACATGCCAGTACATTATTGTCGTACTGACGTCCCCATTGCCTGGGGGCACTGCATACATGCCTGCAGGTCCAGACAGATACCCAGACAGATCTCTTCAGTAGGAGTTGCAGAGTTCAGCCATTTTGGTAAGCTCCATTCTTCCTGGAGCTGACGAGTCAGAGGTCTAGCTTATATTTTGACCAGGTTATGTATATGTACAACTTATGGGTAGTCCAGGGCCCTGTCCTGGATATGAGATATTTTACTTATTCCTAGAGGCTTGTAGACGTGTATATGTATATTAGTGTTGGGTATGGCCTTGTCGGCCTTGTTATTAGCTATCTACTATGATAATAGCCTTGTCGGCCTTGAGTTGCTTAACTACTATTGAGCTTTTAGTGTTTCAAATTGCTATTCTTAGAGACCTTGTCGGTCTCAGACCCTCAACAGGTTCAATAGAGATACACTCTATTTTGACACCCTCAACCTTTTGGGGCTCCGGGTGTCGGTCATGCCTTCCATGGTTTGGGGCGTGACAATATAACACCTGAATTATACAATCAGACTGACCGTCAGTCTGAGCGTGAAAAGTTGTACTTAGGTCTAACTTTCTCACCAACTCTTCCTGCAACTTATGCCAAAAATTGGAAGTCAATTGGGTGCCCTATAAGAAATAATAGAGATAGGCACCCCATGCAATCAGGCAATCTCATTCAGATAGATCTTTGCCAACTTGGCAGTATTATAAGTCACCTACATAGGGATGAAGTGTGCAAACTTTGTAAATCTATCAACAATGACCCATATCAAATAATACTTTCCAAAAGTCTTGGGAAGGCCAAACATGAAATCCATTGATATTCTCTCTCACTTCCATTCAAGAATGGGCATTCTTTGAAGTGTACCACCAGTCTTTTAATGGTTGTATTTGACATCCTGGAAATTTTGGTACTTAGCCACAAAGTCTACTATGTCTTTCTTCATTCTTCTGCACCAGTAATTTTGCTTGAAGTGTTGATACATTTTAGTTGCACCAGGATATATAGAATACTTAGAAGTGTGCGCCTCTACTAAGATTGTGGGAATCAACTCCACAACACGAGGCACACAAACTCTCCCTTTAATTCTTAGAATACCTTCATCATAAATGATGGCTTCCTTGGCCTCACCCCACAACACCTTGTAAGGAATCCTGCTTAATTTCACATCAACAAACTACTTACCTTTGATTTACTCGAGAAAAGAGGACTTCTCCTCTATACATGCTAGAAAACCACCCTTTCCAGATACTTCAAACCTCATGAAGCTATTAGCCAAAGCCTAAATGTCTCTAGCCAATGAACGTCTAGCAACGTTCAGGTAGGCGAAGCTACCCTTACTCTCAGTATTTTAGCTTAACGCATCAGCTACCATATTAGATTTACCTAGATAATATAAGATGGTGATGTCATAATCTTTAAGTAATTCCATCCACCTCCGCTGCCTCAGGTTTAAGTCCTTCTGAATAAAGATATGTTATAGGCTAAGGTGGTCTATGAACACTTCACATAATATACTCTATTTAAATAGTGTATTTAGATCTTGAGGGCGAATATCACTATAGTCAACTCTAAGTGAAGATTAGAGTTGTTCTTCTCATACACCTTGAGTTGCCTTGAAGATTAAGCAATGACATTCCGTTCCTGCATCAACACAACACCTAAACTATACCACGAGGCATTACAATACACAATAAAATCTTTACCTTCAATGTACAAGGCAAGGATGGGAGCTGTGGTCAACACACCCTTGAGCTTTTTGAAGCTCTCCTCACAGTGTTCTGACCAAATAAATGGTACATATTTCTGAGTCAAGCGAGTCGATAAGTAGAAATTGATGTAAAATCCTTAATGAACCTGCGATAGTAGCTAGCCAATCCCACAAAACTACAAACTTCCAGCAACAAAGTGGGTCTAGTCCAATTCTTAACTGCTTTTATTTTTCCGTGGGTCTACAATCACCCTATCTTTCAAAACTACATCCCCCAAGCAGGACACGGAAGATAACCAAAACTCACACTTTGAAAATTTCACATACAACTCCTTCTTTTTTAATAGTCCCAACACAGTTCTATGATGACTCTCATACTCCTCATCAATCATGGAATGTACCAAAATATCATTGATGAAGACTATGATGAATGAGTCAAGATAGGGATTGAATATTACATTCATTATGCCCATGAAAGTAGCTGGGGTGTTGGTCAGCCCGAATGACATCACCAAAACAACATAATGCCCTTATTATGTTTGGAATGCAGTCTTAGAAATGTCTGAAGGTCAGATTTTTAGCTAGTGGTAACGGACCTTAAGATAATCTTACAGAACACTGAAGATCCCTATAAATGATCTAACAGATCATAAATGTGAGGGAGAGGGTACTATTACAGATAGTAACCTTATTCAACTATTTATAATCTATGCACATGCACAGTCTGCCATATTTCTTTTTAACAAACAAGACTGGAGCACCCCACAGGGAGATAATCAGATGGATGAAACCTTTACTAAGTAACTCCTGTAGTTGATCCTTAAGATCTCATAACTCTGCCAGTGCCATCAAATAGGAAGGAACAGATATATGATTCCTATTCATCTTTAAGTCAATGAAAAATAATATCTTTTTCATGTGGCATGCCAGGCATATCCATAGGAAACATTTCCTGGAACTCACACACTAGCAAAACTGACTCAATTGATGGGAAATTTGAACTGATGTACCAAAGATGATATAAAAAGTCTAAACATCCCCTTTATATCAGACTTTGAGCATGAAAGACGGACATAAACATCATTGGAACCATACTATAATTAGCCTCAAACTCTAACGTATCCAACCCAAGCATAGCCATATCCACTGTCTTAGGATGATAGTTAAAAATAACATGATGCAGATATAAGCCTTCATCCCGTCATCCACTCTGTACTAAGTCTACTCCTAATGGAAATATAAGCAATGAAATGCAAGATGAAACACTGGATAGCTCAATACTGATAATTATGTAAGAATGCACATGTATATATACTGAAACTGATAGTATTCTAGTTCTGAAACATAAATATCTGAATTATGTGCCTAGAAAGTATAATTTATGATTGCTGAAATTAAGACAAGCTAGGGTTACTGAGTTCTATACGTATGACTATGCTAATTATCCAAGAAAAATAAAATAAATATCATCTAAACAATAAAATATAAATCGAAATAAATTCCTAAGATTTTGGAACGCTAGGTCTGAATATTCCATGGAGAACTGAAAAAATAACTCAATTCTAGGGACCTAATGGGTGAAAGGAACCCACTAGTGAAATCCCACATACATGGAAAAAGAACCGCGGAGAAATCCTTTGGATTCTAAGGCTGAACTTGAAGAAAACCTTCTTTGCTTGTTCTTGAGAGGAAACACTACTTTTCTGATAGGATTTGTTAAGTGTCGAATTAGTTTAGGATTTATGAGGGAAAAAGCATAAAAACCATTTAATTAATCCCAAAATGACTTAGGATCAGAATTAAAAGAGTTAGGAAAAGACCAGAAAGCCCCTAACTTAAAAGTAGAAGCTGCAGAAATTTTCTGCCGGACAGGCATCGGACATGCGAAGGCCCATTGGCCCAGGCATCGGAGGAGGGCAAGCTGTAGATGGTCCCCTTGTCGGTTCCCACAATGGCTCCCATGGCCCGTTGCATTCACAACGGCCATAGTGATAGCCCATCAGAGCTGAAGAGGTAAGGGAGAGGGCCACTGGTTATTTCCCATGGGCTGCCCCATGGACCGTCAGACTTTCGATGCCCGTGGAGACCCCCGTCTGGCTGAGGTAGGTTTGCTGGGCCGCTAGGATCTTCCCAGGGGGACCCCGATGGGCCATCGTGTCCATGACTTCCGTGGGTCAGCTCGTGGGGCTTGCCTGGAGATGAAATTTTGCTGAGTTTTTTCTGAGTTCTGGGCTTTAAATGCTAGTCTAAATTCTTGGGTGTTATAATATCCTCCCACCCTTCGGATTATTTGTCCTTGAATGAAGACTAAATAAGCTGAGTTTTAAGGGAAAGAGCTGCAATCCCTACCAACTGAATACTAGAAACTAATATCTGACTTAGTCTAGTTCTAAGGACGTGAAAGCATGCTGAAAATACTAGAAAATCTAGGAGAGCAAGATACTGAGACTGGCGTGCATAAGAGGAACTGAGGGACAAGAGAGGAACTATTAACTCAAACTTAAACTAAATCAGAGAGAAATAGGTGAGGGTACTTGGACATCATGGCTTCTTCTACATTTCAAGTAGCTTCATCTACACACTGATTCCTCCACAAGACCTTAACTAAAGAGACTTCCTTATTTCTCAACCTACGAACCTGACGGTCAAGAATTTCAACTGGGACCTCCTCATAGGTGAGGCTATTTTTTACAACCATACTCTCTAAAGGAAAAATCGATGTCGGATCACCAACATACTTCTTAAATAACGAAATATGAAAGATTGGATGAACCACTGCTAGTTCTGCTGGCAACTCTAACTCATAAGCCACATTACCAATCCTTTTGAAAAATTTGTAAGGACCTACATATCGGGGACTGAGCTTTCCTTTCTTTCCAAATATTATCACACCCTTTATGGGTAACAATTTCAAGAAAACCAATCATCTATCTCAAACTCTACGTCCCTTCTCCTCACATCTGCATAGGACTTCTGATGACTCTGAGCTGTCTTTAGTCTCTCTCTGACGAGTTGAACTTTCTCCATAGCCTCATGAACCGAATATAGTCCAATCAAAACTGCTTCACCTAATTCAAACCAACCAACCGGTGACCTAAACCTATGCCTATAAAGTGCCTCATATGGGGCCATCTGAATACTGGAGTGGAAACTATCATGTAGGCGAACTCTATGAGAGGTACGTGATCATCCCAACTACCCTTGAAATCGATCACGCAATCTTTCAACATGTCCTCTAAGGTGTGAATGGTAAGCTCTGCATGACCATCTGTCTGCGGATGAAATGTTGTACTGAGTTGACCTGAGTACCACGACCTTTCTGAAATGATCTCCAGAAATGAGATGTAAATTGAGGACCTATATCTGATATGATTGACAAGGGAACCCCATGTAACCTGACTACCTCGCTAATGTAGAGTTTGGCATAGTCCTCCACTGAATTTATAGTCTAGACAACCAAGAAGTGAGTTGACTTAATGACTCTATCCACTATAACCCAAATGGAGAGTCATGTTGTCTGCGAGTAAGAGGTAAACCCATAATGAAGTCCATGCTAATCACCTCCCACTTCCAAGTAGGAATGATAATATATTGAGTCACACCTCCTGGTTTCTGTTGTTCTACCTTCACTTGCTGACAGTTGGGACACTTAGCTATAAAATTTGCAATGTCCCTCTTCATGTCGTACCACCAATAGACTTCCAGTAGATCATGGTATATCCTAGTGGCACCGGGATGAATATAATATCTGGAATTATGAGCTTCTATAAGGATCTGCTGCCTTAACTCACCCACATTAGGTACATATAAATGACCCTAGTAGAAAAGCATGCCATCTCCCTCTTGGGAGAAAACCTCTACTCTCTGCTGGTGGACTGCACCTTTCAAATGAAGAAATATGCGATCCTTGTCATGATTATCTTTAACCTCTGCTACTAATGAAGATTTGGATCAATTTTGGACTGTCACACCACCATCTGTCATGTCCATAAGGCAAACTCCTAAACGAGCAAGCATGTGAACATCTCTGGCTAGTTCTTTTTTCCTTTCCTGTAGATGTGACACACTACCCATGGACAGTCTACTGAGGGAATTAGCCACTACATTGGCCTTACCCGGATGGTAGAGAACATTCATAGCGTAGTCTTTCAGGAACTCAAGCCACTTTATCTGACAAAGTTTCAACTCTTTCTGGGTGAACACATACCGGAGGCTCTTATGATCAGTGAACACATCAAAGTGAACACCATACAAGTAGTGTCTCCAGATCTTTAGGAAAAACACAACCACTACAAGCTCAACATCATGACTCGAGTAGTTCTTCTCATGAATCTTATGTTGTCTGGAAGCATAAGTTATGACCTTACCCTGCTGCATCACCCTAAATGCATCACAATAAACCACATAGCCATCTGAACCCGCTGGTAGATCCAAAATAGGAGTTGTAGTCAACCTGGTCTTTAGTTCTAAGAAACTCTTCTCACACTCATCTGACCACTGAATCTTGACCTTTTTCTGAGTTAAATTAGTCAATGGAGAAGATATGGATGAGAATCTTTCCACAAATCTCCTGTAATAACCAGTCAAACCTAAGAAACTCCTGATGTCTGTTGGAGAGGTGGGTCTGGGCTAGTTCTTTACTGCCTCAATCTTCTGAGAATCAACTCAGATGCCTTCACTAGACACCACATGATCAAGAAAAGAAACTGATCTCAACCAGAACTAACACTTACTAAACTTCACAAATAACTAGCGGTCTTTGAGAATCTGTAGAACGACCTCAGATAATTCGCATACTCCTCTTTATTTCGAGAATATACAAGGATATCATCAGTGGAGACGATGACGAACAAGTCCAAATACTATTTGAACACCTTGTTCATTAAGTCCATGAAAGCTGCAGGATCATTTGTTAGTCCAAAAGACATAAGTATAAATTCATAGTGACCATACCGAGTCCTGAAGGCTGTCTTTGGGATGTCACTATCTCTGACTCTGAGCTAATGATAGCCGGACCTGAGGTCTATCTTAGAGAGGCAACTAGCACCAGGAAGGTAGTCAAACAAGTCATCTATCCTGGGGATGGGATATTTATTCTTGATTGTGACTTTGTTCAACTGGCGGTATTCTATGCACATCCTAAGAGAACCATCTTTCATACGCACGAAGAGCATAGGAGCACCCCATAGGGAGATGCTAGGTCTGATAAAGACCTTATATAGAAGGTCATTCAACTGTTCTTTCAATTTCTTAAGCTCAACTAGAGCTATTCTATGAGAAGGAATCAAAATAGGATGGGTAACTGGAAGGAGATCTATTCTGAAGCCTATTTCCCATTCCGGAGGAACTCCGGGAAGATCTTCGAGAAACACTTCTGGGAATTCATTCACCACTAGAACTGACTCAAGAGTTGGGGTCTAGTAGTTTGAATCCTTAACCCAAACAAGATGATAGATATACCCTTTGGAAATTATTTTTCTGACCTTAAGGTGAGAGATGAATCGACCTACAGGCACTAAGGTACTACCCTTCAATTGTATGACTGGCTCATTTGGACACTAAAACCGAATGATCCTAGTTCTATAATTAACTAAGGCATAACAAGAATGTAACTAATCCATGCCTAGAATAATATCGAAGTCATTCATTTCTAACTCTACCAGATCGGTCGTGGTGACATTCTGGGAATCTATGACATGGTAATTTTGTATACCTGACTAGCTTTAACTAGGTTACCAACTGGAGTAGATACTGAGAAGGGTTCTGAGAGAATTTCTAGACTAACACCAAAATTTACTGATATGTAAGGAGTTACAAAAGATAGTGTAGCCCCTAGGTCTAACAAAGCATAAGCATCTAAATAAAAGACTTCTAACGTACTCGTGACCACTTTGGGAGAATCCTCCTGGTCCTGTCGAGTATGAAGGGCATACAATATGTTATGGCACTGTCTAGTACCTATATATGAGGCACCCTGCTTAGTGGGGTGACCCGCTAGAGCTACTGTAGAACTGGACTGATTCTATGGGCGAACATCCTTGCCCTTCTGAGAAGCTGTTGGACAATCTCTCATCCTGTGGCCTAGCTTTCCATACTCAAAATTGTTACCACTACCTTCCATACACTCATCTTTGTGGTTTGTACCATATTTATTGCAGACTGAATGAATGCGCCCGGTAGTAAATGTACCTTGGGACTTAGAGCTTGACGCTCTATCCCATCAGTCCTGTCTGAACATAGGAACTGGTGCACTAGCAAAAGATGGGGCTGGAGCTGTAGATTTTTGGTAGAACTGAGAGTGGTTACCGCCCTTTGACCTCTGCTGATAGTAGTTGAAGTCACTTGTTTTAGTTCTCTTACTGTCTCCTCCCCTCTCTTTGATATTCTCCTCCTCAATCTGCTGAGCATAAGTAACCAATCTGGAGAAATCCATCTCCTTAATAAGCATGACAGTCATGCACTCCTTGAAAACATCATCCAACACACCAGATATGAACTTGCTCATATATGCCCTAGAGTCAGCTACTATCACTGGGGCATACTTAGACAACTGAGTGAATTGGAGAGCATAATCCTTCACACTCATGTCATTCTGCTTCAAGTAGATGAACTCCTGGACCTTAGCTTCCCTTATTTCAAGGGGGAAGAACTTATCCAAAAATGCAGTCTAGAACTGGTTCCAATCCACTGGACCTGCATTTGCACAGCGAGACTCCTTCCACTACTGATACCAAGTGTAAGCCACTTCCTTCAGCTGATAGGCGGCTAAGTCTGCACTCTCGACTTGGATGACACCCATAATGTTTGTTACCTTCTGGATGTCATCAAGAAACTCTTGTGGATCTTTTTCTGATTTAGACCGATGAAATTTTGGAGGGTTCATCAGAGTGAAGTCCCATATTCTAGCTGCATCAGTGTTAGTGTGAGGTGGAGTTGGTGCCACAGCCTGCTAATTGAATTGAGCTATCATGGCCTTGGCAAGCACTTAAAATGCAGCCCTGAACTCGACATGCATGACTTGCTTATTTAATGGGTCTGCTGGAGCTGCTGGTGCTGGATGATTCTTGGCATTAGCTCTTCTAGGAGGCATTTTCACTGAAATGTGAAGAGCATGAGTTAGAAGGAGATTAAATAGAGTTTATACTCTATAGCACGAGCTGGAAAAGAAAGAAGGGAAGTTGTTCCTAATAGGAACAATGACATCTCATAGCTTCTCCCCCCTAAGTGTGGCGTGCTTCACACCCATGAAAAAGACTCTACTTACGTGGCTTTAAGACACCCTAGGACACTTAAACCTAATGCTCTGATACCAAGTTTTTGTCATGCCCCGAGACTACCCCATAGATGTAACACGGTGCTTAGTGTCACAAGTAACCCAAGCTAATCCATGGTCTGGCATACCTATATAATTTCAGTTAAAAACATACACTGTGCGGAAGCTGAACATAATTTAATATCTGAAGTGGGAAAGAACCCAAAATGAGTCTGTATATAAAGATATATAAAGATTATAGTGATGACTGAAAACAACACCAATAACTCAATAGCTGAATCTAATCTATGTCTGAAAGCCTCTAACTGATATGAGTTGTTGGGACATGACCCCAGCTAACTCCAATAATTTGAAAACTAAAATAACAAGACTGTAAACTAGAGCATGTTCGTTGTCATCGAACTATAAGGACTCACCAATGAAGATGCTGAGTGAGGACTGGGAATCGATCTAAGCACAGTCTGGATGCTGAGTGCCTGAATCTACATCATGAAACGATGTAGCACAAAAGTATGCATCAGTACTTCGAATGTACTGAGCATGCAGGATAAGGGCTAAGTTGAACAACATATAACTGAACATGGAAATATATATACTGAAGCATAAACTGAAAAAACTAAGTTGGATGCAATGACCAAGTACTAACATGAATATATAATCTGCTGAACTGAATACTAAAATAGATAATGAATACATGGTAAATGCAACATGAATCTGAATGTGGGAGATACCATTAACCGACATACCCCAAGCTGAGCCAACTATGGGGACAACCTATAACCCTAGATGGGAGGGTATTCATACTGTGCTAATTGTTGACGTGGATCCACTATATGGATGTCCACAAGGGACAGAGGTTTGCAGCCTAATCTGAAATCTGACCCTTCTTTATACCTACGGAGGCACCGTAGTTCTAGGATTGGGGGACTGCTACTAAAGGCCTTAGCCTATTCTTACAGCTCAGCCATCATCCCATCATCCACTCGGTACTAAGTCTACTCCTAACACAAATATAAGCAATGAAATGCAAGCTGAAACACTGGATAGCTCAATACTGACAATTATCTAAGAATGCACATGTATATATATACTAAAACTGATTGCATTCTAGTTCTGAAACATATTTATCTGAATTATGTGCATAGGAAGTATAATTTATGAATACTGAAATTAAGACAAGATAGGGTTACTGAGTTCTATATGTATGACTATGATAATTCTCCAAGAAACATGAATAAATATCATTTAAACAATAGCATCATAATTGAAAGGAATCCCTATGATTTAAGAACCGTAGGTCTGAATATTCCACGGAGAACTGAAGGACTAACTGAATTCTAGGGACCTAATGGGTCAAAGTAACCCACTAGTTTAATCCCACTTACCTGGAGAAGGAACCACTGAAAAATCCTTTGGATTCTGGGGCTGAACTTTAAGAAAACCCTTTTTGCGTGTTCTTGAGAGGAAACGCTTCTTTTCTGATAGGATTTGCTAAGTGTCGAATTAGTTTAGGAGTTATGAGGGAAAAAGAATAAAAACCCTTTAATTATTCCCAAAATTACTTAGGATCGGAGTTAAAAGAATTGGGAAGAGACTAGAATTCCCCCAACTTAAAAGCAGGAGCTGCAGAAATTTTCCGCTGGATGGGCTACCCGACGGTTGTCGGACTTGTGATGGCCCATCGTCCCAAGCATCGAAGGAGGGAAGGTTGGGGTTGGTCCCCTGTTCTATTCCCATGATGGCTCCTATGGCCCATCGCATCCATGACGACCGTGGTGATACCCCATCGGAGCTGAGGAGGAAAGGGGAAGGGGCCATTGGTGGTTTTCCATGGGCTGCCCCATAGCCCGTCAAACTTCCGATGCCTGTGGGGACCCTCGTATGGATAAGGCAGGTAAGCAAGGCCGCTGGGCTCATCCCACGGGGACGCTGACTAGCCATCATGTCCACGATTCCCCTGGGTTAGCCCGTGGGGCTTGCTTGGAGGTGAAATTTTGCTTAGTTTTTTCTGAGTTCTGGGCTTTAAATGTTGGTCTGAATTTTAGGGTGTTTCACAATGCTTTAAATGGGGCTATATCTACTCTTGAGTGATAACTGTTGTTATATGCAAACTCATCAGTGCTAGATACTTGTCCCAATAACCCTAAAGTCCATCACGGATACGTGAAGCATCTATTAAAACACTAAAATTGTACACTCAGACTGGCCGTCAGTCTGAGCGTGAAAAGTTGTACTTAGGTCTAACTTTCTCACTAAATTTTCATGCAACTTATGCCAAAAATTGGATGTCGATTGGGTGCCCCGATCAGAAATAATAGATATAGGAACCCCATGCAATCAGACAATCTCATTCAGATAGATCTTTGCCAACTTGGCCGCATTATAAGTCACCTGCACAGGGATGAAGTGTCAAAACTTTGTCAATGTATCAACAATGACCCATATCGAATCATACTTTCCAAGATTCGTGGGAAGGTCAACCACGAAATCTATTGATATTCTCTCTCACTTCCATTCAAGAATGGGCATTCTCTGAAGTGTACCACCAGGCTTTTAATAGTCATATTTCACATCCTGGCAAGTTTGGTACTTAGCCACAAAGTCTACTATGTCTTTCTTCATTCCGTCACACCATTAATATTTCTTCAAGTCTTGATACATTTTAGTTGCACCAGGATATATAGAATACTAAGAACTATGCACCTCTGCTAAGATAGTGGGAATCAACTCCACAACACGAGGCACACATACTCTCCCTTTAATTCTTAGAATACCTTCATCATCAATGATGGATTTCTTGGCCTCACCCCACAACACCTTGTCACGAATCATGCTTAATTTCACATCATCAATCTTCTTACCTTTGATTTGCTCGAGAAAATAAGACTTCTCCTCTATACATGCTATCTAACCATCCTTTCCAGACACTTCCAACCTCATGAAGCTATTAGCCAAAGCCTAAATGTCTCTAGCCAATGAACATCTAGCAATGTTCAGGTAGGCGAAGCTACCCATACTCTCAGTCTTCTGGCTTAAAGCATCAGCTACCACATTAATTTACATATATAATACAAGATGGTGATGTCATAATCTTTAAGTAATTCCATCCACATTCGTTGCCTCAGGTTCAAGTCCTTCTGAGTGAACATATGTTGTAGGCTACGGTGGTCTATGAACACTTCACACAACAGACTCAGTTCAAATTGTGTCTTTAGATCTTGAGGGAAAATACCACTGCAGTCAACTCTAAGTGATAAGTAGAGTAGTTATTCTTATGCACCTTGACTTTCCTTGAATTTTAAGCAATGACATTTCGTTCCTCCATCAGCATAACACCTAAACTAAACCACGAGGCATCACAATACATAATAAAATCTTTACATTCAACCTACAAGGGAAGGATGACAGCTGTGGTCATAACACCCTTGAGCTTTTTGAAGCTCTCCTCACACTCTTTTGACCAAACAAATGGTACATCTTTCTGAGTCAAGCGAGTCGATAAGTAGAAATTGATGCAAAATCCTTAATGAACATGCGATAGTAGCTAGCCAATCCCAGAAAACTACAAACTTCCAGTAACAAAGTGGGTCTAGCCCTATTCTTAACTGCTTCTATTTTTCTATGGGTGTACCATCACCCTATCTTTCAAAACCACATGCCCCAAGAAGTACACGGAAGATAACAAAAACTCGAACTTTGAAAATTTCACATACAACTCCTTCTCTTTCAATAGTCCCAACACAATTCTATGATGACTCTCATACTCCTCATCACTCATAGAATATACCAAAATATTCTTGATGAAGACTATGATGAATTAGTCAAGATAGGGCTTGAATATTTCATTCATTAAGCCCATGAAAGCAGCTGGGGTGTTGGTCAGCCCGAATGACATCACTAGAAACTCATAGTGCCCGTATCAATTCTAGAATACAGTCTTAGGAATGTCTGAAGGTCAGATGTTTAGCTAGTGGTAGCCGACCATAAGACAATCTTAGAGAACACAAAAACTCCCTATAAATGATCTAACAGATCATAAATGCTAGGGAGAGGGTAATGGTTATAGATAGTAACCCTATTCAGCTGTTTATAATCTATTCACATGCACAATCTGCCATATTTCTTTTTTAAGAAAAGGACTGGAGCACCCCATGAAGAGGCACTTGGATGGATGAGATCTTTACTAAGTAACTCATGCAACTGAGCTTAATCTCTCATAACTCTGCCAGTGCCATCTAATAGGAAGTAACAGAGATAGGATGCATGTTCATCTTTAAGTCAATGGAAAATAATATCTTTATCATGTGGCATGCCAGGCAGATCCATAGGAAACATTTCGTGGAACTCACACACTACTAGAACTGACTCAATAGATGGGACCTTTGAACTGATATCCCGAAGATGAGATACAAAGGCTAAACATCCCCTCCGTATCAGACTTTGAGCATGAATGAAGGACACAAACTTCATTGGAGCCATATTATAATTACCCTTTAACTATAACCTATCCAACCCAAGCATAGCCATAGCCACTGTCTTAGCATGATAGTACAAAATAACATGATACAGATATAACCAACTAATCCTTAAGATGATGTTCAAGTCCACTATGTCAAGGATCACTAAATTTGCTAAGGTCTCCTGCCCCACAAATATGACACGACAAGTCCAGATAGGATCCATAACTACAGAATCCCCCACTGGATTAGATACATTTACATGAATGTCAAGGGATTCACATAACATATAAAAAATTTCAACAAATCCAGCAGACACATAACAAAAAGTAGACAAAGGGTCAAACAAAACTGAAGCCATATAGTCACAAACAAGCATAGTACCTCTGATCACAATGTCTGAAGCCTCTGGCGCTGGTCTACCCAAAAAAGTATAAAAGTGATTCTTATCACCCATCTACGCACTGCCCATTTTGGGCTGATTACCTCTTCTGCCACCGCCCGGGTTGGGTTGAGTTCCACCCCTACCTACAGTGTGACAACCCCACCTACTTTGTAGATGATCTCTCTCATAACTATTGCCTCTACTAGCTGGACCCACAGCCCTAGGAGTCTATTGCTGAGTTGTCTATCAAAGCAGAGGAAAATTCCTTATCAAGTGACAAACTTCACTGCTTTCAAAGCATGCACGGTAGAAATTAGGTCAATTGCTGGAGCTGACGAAGTAAGATATCCACCAAAATTTGATGGAGGTTGGCTGGTCCCTAATGGACCCCAAGTAGAAGTCTGTGCTTGAGTGAATGAGATGCATAGGGTATCCCCATAAACCCTTACCCTTTGAAAACTGTCTTCTGTAACTTCCCCCAATCCGGGGCTTCTTCGAAGCCATTCTTTCCTGACTCTCTTGGCGTACCCCCTAAACATTCTTTACAAACTCAATAACTTCCTGAAATGACTTGCCTTAAGATTCTACCTATAAAGTTGAGATCTATAGCCCTGTATTCAAACCTTTCACAAAATGATAGATTCGTTCTTCCTCTATTTTAATCATCTAAGAAGAGTAGTGAGCCAAGGCATGAAACCGTGTCTCGTAAGTAGCCAATGAAGAACTACCTTGCTTAATATTTGCAAACTCATATTCTTCCTGTCCCTCAATGTTTGGATAACATACCTCTCCAGAAAGACCTGATAGAAATTATTCCAAGTCACAGGGAGTGCTATAGTAAGACTGCACTCCACGAATACCCTCCATCACATCTTGACATCCCCTTGATAGAAATCCACGAATGTTGAGCCATAGCTGCAATATGTTGGGTCACTGGATTATGGACAAGTGGAACTGTAAGAGTAGCCCCATCCCCTACAAATCCATTAAGAAAGCTCAGAACCTGCTGGATTACCTCAGATGGCAATGGGATGTGTTCTACACCTCCTTAAACTGGTGGCACGCCTATCCTCTGGTCTAGTTCTTCTTCCTAATTATGCTTAACTCAAACCTCTTCATCTACCATAACTTCCAGAATATTCTCTTGCGGAGGAGGAGATGCTGACCTTTCATGAGCTGGAGCTTTAACTTGAAATCTACCCCTGGCGGGTGCACCTCCTCTCTTTCATCTAGCTCTACCCCTCACACTGCCCCTACCATGAACTGTAGCCTCAACAACTAGCTCGAGTGATGCTGCTCTAACCTCTGATGCATGCATTCTAACATTCTGCGAGAATAAGAGTGAAAGAGAGATTACAAATTGGATAACCAGATACCATAGCACGAGGAATGAAAGAAGTTTCATAAAGTCATATAGCCTGTTTTAAAGATGTACAAACATCTTTGTACCATTCTGTAAGACTCTACTAGACTTAATTTGGTAAGATGAGATCAATGAACTTCTACTCTAGTAACAACTTTGTCATAACACAAATGGGCAATGATTGGCACCCACTCTAACCTTCTGGTGGGAGAACCAAACACCCAAACATTAGTCTAACACTTTGCCAATTTTAGAAGAGTAAATAATAAAACAAGCCTGAATTATCAATAAAGGGAATCATCCAATATTATATAAGAAAATAGTGCGAAAGTAATCAACAAATAGATCCCCATGAACTAAAAGTCATCATCTAGAACTCTAAACAAAACAACATCAAAGATATCCAACAAGAACTAAGAGCAGTAAAAGTAAGAGCTTCATTGTTCGGAATAAAGACAACAACACCTGAAGGATCCATGGCAGCCTGAGGAGTAGTGCTCACCCCTGGATCTGTAGTCAATCTCTCTACTCTAACTAAGGTTGCATCTCAGTATCTAGAATACGGTCTACACTCAACAAAAAAAGAGCACAAGGTAGTATCAGTACAACACACTATGTATTGATAGGTATCATAAGCCAACCCATCAATATGACATAAAAGTCGAAAAACATATAACAAGTAGAAGGACTTCAACAGTTAGCATATAATCAGTCAACAAATAGTTCTTTCAACTCAATACAACAATAATAGTCTAAACTACAATTCATGAGAATACCATCATAAGAGGGAAAGGGATAATGACTTCAAATAATCATCTCGCACATCACTATGTTCATCAACTTTTAATCACCTTACCTGTATCTCTAATGTCACCTCAGTTCTCTATAGAAGACAGTAAAATAATACAAATAAGAAAGGAGTGTACATACATTTTATGGGTCTTATTTTTGTCCACTGGCCAAGTCATGCAGGGGACCCTTGACCATGTACCATACTAGAGTGGCATCTAATCCATAGTAATTGTATCAATATCAATATCTATAAAACTTGGCTCTCATACCTATTCCCCTCGAATATTTCAGAGCCCAAGACACTATGAAACTTAGCCATTTCATCTCACTCTTCACTTCCTCTTAATTTAGTCTATTCATACAAGAATAACATGGAAACACATATAACTCAAACTCGTCCGGAGACTAACCATGAGTTACACAACCCCACTACACAATAAGAAATAAAGTGAGTGTTAATTCTAATTCATATTGTAACCTACCTCAAATGAAGAATCAACACCCACAAGCTAATTCACAAGTGGTCTTGCCTCTCCTTAACACCCTCGAGTGATCAAATTCTATAAGCAACAATAATATAGGAGTTGTTAATTATCCACCCTTTATTTTAGGCCTTTGGAATCTAACCCAATAATTCTACTCGTTAATCAAGGTTCCTAGCATTCTCAAATGGATAATTAATCACTAATTAGACCCATTACATTCATGGAATAAATAACGAAAGGTTTCAATCATGTACAGGCCCTTTTTGCCATTTTTGTGCCTAAAGGTCTTACCTTTATGGAGCCCAAAGTTCTCCATTAACTTTACACATGTTAAATACAATAAATTTCATGTTAGGAGATCAAAATATATATATTAGGATCAATTCTAGGTGATTTGAAACCTACCCATAGGGTTCATCCCTATGGTCATACTTCTAGGGCTTAAATGCAAGAATTCTACCATTAATCTTTCCTCTAAGATCTAAGGAACATTAATAATTAATAAACCAAGAGTTCTACGGATTTCTTATCTCAAATGATGAAGATTGCCCTAGTTTTATTGCAAAACCCACTTCTTGGAGATCTAGAATGAAATATAATAATGAGGAAAATAACTCAAAAAACTGCAAGACTTACAGGTACACTTTCTTATTTTTTCATTGTGATGGACAGTTTTTCATCGCGATGGGTCATCGCAATGAGGATCGGCTAATTACAATAGACTTTGTGATGATGCATCCTTCATTGATATGAATGACAATTTCTTGAACATGGTCTTCTTGCTCCCAATCCCTTATTTCGTAACACACATTATTTTATAGACACTATGAAATATTTTTTATGCGACAACTACGATATCTAAAGTTCTATGACATTGATTCTCATCCTGAAACATCCTACCGAACCCTACGGTAGTTGGCTACTAAAAAATAGAAACCACACTACCACATGATATCATACAAAACATGAATCACCTCTAAGGCAGAGCACCCTATATTTTTATCTAAGCTTACCTAGCCTGAGATTTTCAATTCTCACCTTAGGGACTTTTTTAGCCGGGTACTTATGCCTTATTTCATCATAACAAAAGAACATGTTATTACAAGGTAATCTAAAGAACTAAGAGTATATAACTCATTAACTAATGATGAATATAAATAAGCTCCACTCCATAATTAAATAAACCTCTGTGTCTAGAAACTTAATCTCAAGAATCAATAAACCAACTAATAAGCACTATGGCTAAAAAATAAACCCCAATAGGCCAACAATAAGAGTTTTCTCAAAAGGATAAATAGTAAAGTCTCTTTTATCATTAAAAAAACTCAAAAAAAGAAAAAATATACTCTAACTCACGCTCGCGTGCTCTCGATGCAAGTTACTGACTAATATGCGCAGGTGGGAAGAATAGAGCAAGGGAGAATGAAGAAGATGGAAACAAGCAGATAACACAACCCATGGATGGGAAGAGTTTGGTAAAAGGAATTACAAGTTCTTATAACAGGGGTGTGGAAAAGTTTAAATGTACCACTAAATGTATTATTGGTACCATCAGTAGGCTTGGAGCTTTACCAAGGGTTAAAGAGGGGACTGATGCCATCACTAAAGCTATCCGGCAACAAGGAACACTGATACTACAGAATACTCCTAAAGGAAGGGATCATATCAACCCCTTAAGGATAATAATGAGTCCAAAGGGGGTCCAAAGGGAAACTGTGAGTTTGCTAACTAGGTTGACTATGCAAAAAACTATTACGCCTAACCCTGTATTGGTACTTATGCCAATTATAGAGATATTACTAATTAAGGGAAGGTCAAGGGTAAATGTATTCATTGGGGGAAAGCTAAATGCTAGGGGCATAGACCTGTAATTCATTGCGCCATAAGTCAATAATGGAGAAAAGTTTGTGCAATTTGATATGGAGGATATCAATGAGGTAATGGTCAAGTGGAAGATGTACTTAATAATGTATACATTAGGAAATTCACCTTCTTTTGGAGCAATGGTGATATTCCTTGCTAACCCATGGAGATTTGAAGAGAAGCCGCAGGTCTTTTACCACAATGAAGATTACTTCATCATCAAGTTTTAGATAATAGAGGAAAGAGATGAGATACTAGCTTCTGGACCTCATACTATTGTGAGCATGCCCATTATTATGAAACCTTGAAGTCCTAATTTTAACCTGAAAATAAGAGATTCTCAATACAATTTTGCTATGGGTGACACTGCCTAAACTTCCTCTTAACATGCTGGAGCATGAAATCTTTGAGAAAAATATGTAGTGCTATTAGGAATTGCTATATATAGATGAGTGTACGATGAATACTGCTAGAATTTCCTTTGCCCGTGATTTGATTAAAATGGACATTACAAGGTTTTTGCTTAGGTCTATCACAGTCCTTGATCTTACTGGTGGGGTGCTTTATCAGCCATTGGAGTATGAGATAGAGCTAGAGTTTTGCAATGGTTGTATACAAGTTTTCCATAGTTTTAGGCCTCCACAAGCTATTATTACTGATCCAACAACACAACCGCCAGTGAGACTAACGCAACCAAAAAGAAAAATAAAGCAAGAATGAAGATACATGCCTGGACCTAGACCTGTAAAAGAGAAACCTATGACTGGGGACTTTAAGTCAAGGAATAAACTTAATGCAGAGGCTATAAAGTCTACATAGGATTACTAGATGAAAGTCAATGGTAAATGAACAGTTAGGGGGAACTCATCCCTTCTAAAAACAACATCAGTTGATACCCAAAATGGATTTCAACTCTTAAAGGATAGTCAGGGGGTCAGTCTTTCTCAGACGATAGTTGAAGTAGGAGGTACCAATGGTAGTGAAAACTATAAAGACAGAAAACCTCATAACTTGAATCATGTATGAGTATAGTAACCTGGAATGTTGGAGGGCTAAACAAGTCCTATAAACATAAGGAGTTAATAGTAGCTGAAAGGGAGAACAAAATGGGAATACTTGCAGTTTTTGAAAATATAGTTCAGCAGAATGAGGAAGCAAAACTAATTTAGAAAGTGGATCTAAGTTTGAATTGGGAGTCTAATAGTAGTATGGGGAATAAAAGGAGAATATGGATTGTTTAGGACCCTAGGAGGGTAAAATTTACTACTCTAAAGTTTGATACATAATATATCCATGGGAAAATATCAATGTATGAGCAAAATTACATCTGCATGTTCACAACAATTTATGGGGAACACACAGTTACAACCACAAAGCCACTTTGGCCAAACATGGATGATCTTCATGTCCAGACCCACAGATTTTCATTGGAGATTTTAAACATATACTGAGATATGAGGACATAATTGTGGGATCAGTGGTGCAACAATATGAAGTTAAATATTTCAGAGATTTCCTGATAGATACCGAATTGCATGAATTACCCAATACTGCTAGAGATTACACTGGATAAATCATCACATTTATAGCAGAATTGACAAAGGGCTCTGAATGCGAAATGGTTGATTACAATATCTACCATGCCAATATATATATTGGAGCCTAGTTTCTCAGACCACTCTATATTATGTGTTAGATTTCCTAGTTAGGAAAATAGAAGGGGAAGCCTTTAAAATTCTTTCATTGCTTAGCAGAACATGTTAATTTTTTGCAGATTGTTGAAGCTCATTAGGAAGGACCTAGTTGTCAAGGTGATATGAGAAAGGTTTGGATAGATATTAAGGAGGTGAGTAAGGTGCTAAAGACTCTAAACACTTAACAATTTAAGAAAGTATATCAAAAACTACAGCGCATGAGAAAGCAACTATTGGAAACTTAAGAGAAAATAGGCCACGACTTACTCAATAAAACCCGTATTGAAGAAGAAAAAGATTTGAAAAGGCAACTGGCAAAGTGAGAGAAATTGAAGAAAGTATATATAAATTGAAATCTAGAGTTCAATGGCTCAAATTTGGAGACGCAAAAACTAAGTTTTTCTTTGCTAATATGAAAATTAGTGCTCCCACAACAATATCAGGCAACTATAGGGGACTTTTGGAAATCTGATCCATGAAGACAGAGAGATCAAGGAAGATATATTGAATTTATACAAGTCACTTTTGGATTTTCCTCTAAATCATTAATTGCTATTAATCCAAAAGTAATAAGGAATGGAGACACAATGTCAAGAGATCGACAACTAAAATTAATTATATATGTTACTAAAGAGGAGATCCTTCCAGCATTATAAGGGATTGATGATTGGAAAGCCCCGGGTGTGATTGGATGAATGCTTGTTTTTTCAAGAAATCTTGGACCATCATTGGTAATGAGGTGACAACAACAGTAATAAAATTCTTCAACTTTTCAAATATGGTGCAAGTTGTTAACTGTACATCAGTCACACTTATCCTAAAGGGTAAGAATCCAACCAATGTTAAGGATTATCGACCTATATCCTATTGCACAACATTGTATAAAATTATAGTGAAAATATTAAGTAATAGAATACATAAGGTTATGGGGGCACTTATAGATAATTTTCAATCACCATTCATCTCAGGGATAATGATAACGGCTAATATCATCCTTAGTCATGAGCTTGAAAAAGGCTATGGAAGGAAGGGAGTCTTGTCGATTCATGATGAAGTTGGATATGCAAAAAGCATACGACTCATTAAAATGGGATTACTATGAAAATGTTCTTTGAAGGCTAGCCTTCATAGAAACTTGTGTCAAGTGGATCATGAGGTGTGTGCAAATAGTATCATTTTCCATTCTTATAAACGGAAGCCCATCAGAACCATTTCATGCTAAAAGGGGACTTAGATAGGGTGACCCCTTGTCCCCTTATTTGTTTGTCCTTGCTATGGAATACCTTACTAGAGTAGTAAATAACTTGAGAACAACTCGAGACATTAATTACCATCTGATGTTTTAAAAACTTAGCCTGGTGCAATTAAGTTTTGCCGATGATTTGCTCTTGGTCTGCCGAGGGGATACATGGTCTATTAAACTTTTATTTTCTTTCTTCAAGCACTTCTCCCAAGTTTCTGGACTGATTTTGAACAAAAACAAAAACTCTATTTTCATTGAAGGAGTACCTATAACTGACCAACGACTAACTCTAGCCACACTATGGATTCCACAAGGGTCTCTGCCAGTGAAATACTTAGGAGTTCTATTGATCACTAAAAAGATATATGTGATGCAATGCCAATCATTGGTTGTGAGGATGGTGGGAAAAATTAGAACATGGGCTACCAAACTTTTATCCTACGTAAGAAGGCTGCCAAACTTTTATCCTACACTATTTAAATGTTTTGGTGTCAATTTTTTAAATTTCCCAATAAGATCATCAAGCAGGCAGAAGATGTGTACATGCGATATCTGTGGACTAGGGGCAATGAGAATACAAAGAAAGATTTACTGTCATGAAAGAAGGTATGCCTTCCCAAAACTGCAGGAGGGTTAAATGTTATGTGTATTGCCACATGGAATAATTTGTCATTTGTAAACACTTTTGGAATCTTTGTAGGAAGAAAGATAGGTTGTGGATTAAGTGGATGCATATACACTACATAAAGGATAAAAGCACTTGGGAGGTTAATCCTAATCAAGCTTCGTGGGTGGTCAAAAAAATTTTAAAGGCTAGAGAATGTTTTGCATTGGCTGCTTACTCTCATGTTAACATCCCGAGCCATGACCAACTTTTCATTAAGCAGTTTTACAATAAGTTAAGGGGAAATTTCCCTAAAGTGGACTAGAAGTAAATGGACTAGAATAGAGGCTGCCCCAAGTGGCTATTCATCCTTCAACTAGTGATATTAAAATAATATACACAAAAGATAGGCTGACCAAGTTGGGGGTTCTACATAATACAAAATATCCTATGTGTGAGACTGATGATGAGTCCATTGACCATTTATTCTGTAAATACTCTTTCTATAGAACTCAGTGGCATGGGCTGCTCAAATGGCTGGGCATTTATAATGACCCTTCCGATCATTTTTGTATTTATGCCTTCTTTGTACTGCTAGAGCTTTAATGTAGCAGCCCCAAGTCATTTATGACTTGCTCGGACCAGTGGTTCAGTGCCCTGGTTGTTCGTTTGGTCATTTTGGTTGTTTGCCTGTTTTAGAGACTTAACTTAGCATATCATTGACTTTAGTAATCATTCTTGGTAAACATATTAAGAATTGAATTCCAACAGTTTTGTTAGCTCCAGAGCATGGATTTTGGTCTGGATAGACCCTGGGTTGGGTTCTAGGAGCTTTTGGTTTAGTTTTGTCTTGATTTTTGTGTTTTAGTCAAGTTAAACTTGAAATTTTGACTTTTGTCAATATTCAGAGAAGACGGCCTCAGATGGAAATTCCATTTGCTTTATTAGCTCCGTAATGTAGACTTTGGGCTAGTGGAACCTTTGGTACGGGTCCCGGGGCTTCCAGACTTGTTTTGGGGTATTGAGTTCTGAGTTAGTTTTGGGCATGGGGCCCACTTTTCCTTATAACCATCTCCGTTGGTAAATTCGTTGATTCCATCGAGTCCAGAATGTCATTTCCACTCAAACGAATCTATTTTTTATGAGTATTGGGTTCCAATTTTGCCTGGAATGCCCCGTAGAAGTTTAAAAAATTGCAGATTTTCTATTGCGGGCCAGCTTTAAATAGTTGTTGGCAACTTTATCTTCAGCTATTTCTCTCATCTTCCCAACTCATTTTCTCCACCATTTTTACACCAAATTCCTTCAAATCTTCACGTGCTCTTACCCATAACTTGAAGGAATAATTGTTGCTGATCCAAGTGTGTTTCTTGGCCTCGTGAATAGGTAAAATCTGTTGTTAACTTCCATTAATTTCCACAAATTTCATTCTTTAAATTCTTGTTTTTCACGATTTTCAGCTTATTTCTTTAACTTCTTTCAACTCCAACTTCATTTTTCTCAACTCTAATTACTCAAGAACAGTGTGGGATCATGAGAATTTTCCAAATTATCGATAATCTCGCTCCTTTATCATTGGTAAGCCTCTTCTTCTTCATGCCTTGTTGTTTTCTTCAAGTTCAAGAACCTCCATGGTTGAGGCTCTTACAAGCTTGATTTTTCTTGAGTTAAAGTTGCGTTGGAGAGCTTGGTTGTTCGTAGTAGCTATAGTTCCGGTCCATGGTCGATTCTTGCTTCAAAATTGGTACATTTTTTCCCTTGAAAATCGCAATCCTCCACTTTTGTTCTCATGAATTAGCACTACTTTGGGGCTGTTTTGAGCCCCGAAACGAACTCCGTTTATGCTCAAATTTTGAGCATGGGTTCCTAAATTCTTCGCAATTACAATTGTAAATTTTATTTTCTATTTCACTGCACGGGCACCGAGGGTCATTTTTTGATTCAATTTTTGTCTCAATTTTCTGTATAATAATATGTGTGTTATTATTGTCGTCTTGACACCTAGATTATTTTCTTGATAAAGTGGCAGCATTTTGAGGCTGTTCGAAAGGAGAAGGGACATGAGGGACGATTCACATTTGCAGTTCGGCCCCAAGGTAGGTTTAAACTCCTTAGACATCGCATATATAGAATACAATTATACTAATAGGCATCCTCGGGTTGGGTTTACTGGTTGGTACTACAGACCTTGACCGCTTTATTTATGTCCAATTCCTTTACTTCCTCCGGTGATTATAGTATTTGCTATAGATGATATTATCACCCTTGTGGTCCTATGTGGCCTTGTTTGATTTTGGAACATAGATGGTGGGTTATATGGGAATGTCTGTGAGTCCCGGGCATGTTATTATTGTTGTAGAGCTGTCTATCTATGCTGTAGAATGATTTGAGCTTGTGCAGGACTGGTAGGTTGATTGTTGGCGGGGGCCATTATTGTAATTATGTATACCATTCATCATGCATATAGAGGGAATTTCTGCATGATTTTACTATGATTTTGGCTTCGAGCCTACTATTGCTAAATTTCTAAACCTTTGACAAGACTTGATTTCTCTGTCATGATGGCACCTACAACCCCCCAGTAGGCGAACCAATCCCCGTAACCCGAAACGGTTAGTAATGGGCTACTATCGAACAAATAATTGGAAGAACAATTTAATAAGCAAAAGTAACGGAACAAGATGAAGAGAATAGATAACATGAATATATATATACACATACGTGGAAGCTAAATCAAACCCCAAATCCTGGTACCATAGCGTATAAGAGCCGAATCTACATAAGGAGTACAAGGGTCGAAAATAATACATAAAATCTATCTCCGAGTAGAAATAGAGTATATAATCAAAAGATAACTAAAAGCTAAGCTTTGGTCTCAAAGGGCTCATCCTCAGTCTGGATGTCACAAAACTCCAAGCACGAGTCTCCCACGAGTTGGCGGCGATGGCTCACACTAGGATCTGCACCAGAAGATGCAGTGTGTAGGGTGAGCACCAAATACTAAGCATAAGGTACCCAGTAGGTATCATAGGCTAACTGTGCACATATAAGATAAAAGAGTAATAATAGACAGAATATAAACAAGCAGTCATGGAAACCAACGAAAAAGTACACAGGAACTAGCCCAGAGGGAAGACAGCAGAATAACATAGAAGGCTAGAAAGTGGGTTAAATACACACAGGCACATGTTAAAGTAAGAAATGACACACCTGGAATCCTTGCAACAATAGTATATTCATAAAAAGTTCTAGAAATGGACAGTATACCGGTAACCTAATGTAAAAGGGAAAGGGAGCGAAGAGTAGAGATAGACATGCTCGGGAAAATAGAAATCAAAGATCGAACTAATCATATCAATCACAAATCCATAAACCAAGAACCTAACCGTAACAGGGAATAATTTAGTAAATAGATAACAAGAGTCTACCTACAGTCCCCCGGCCGGCCATACAATCGAGGAACATAAACAAGTGAAAACAAACCCTCCGGCATCCCATACTACCGGAGTGTACAATCAACAAATAGCAATCAAGGGTGGAGCGTCAAACAATGAATGATATGATGCATGAAGATCTCAGGTGAAATGGTATCTCTGTATGTACCCCCTCTGGTGCCGAATGGGCCCAGCAGGTAGTTTCCATGGAAGGACACTGCCCGTATACCTCTATTCAGCCGTATACCCTCCCTCTAGCACACGCAACCCAAATCCCCAGTCCCGGAGTGGCAACGTCCATGGAGGTCCCAGACTCCATACTAAAATTCAGTATCAAGACATGTCATCCGGAAGCAAGTCCGGGTTCAAGATTGAGATCCAGTCTCGAATATGCATGCCCAGACCCTGTCCAAGACTAAAAAAGTGGGAAAATATTGCAAATACCCCTCTAAGGGTTCCCGGGCGTAACCGGGTCTAAACAGTAGAAAGTCATCCCAGATACTTGGTCCGACTGAGACTAAAATCATCCCTATTTAGTAAGAAAGTCAAGTAGTACTTTGGCCCTGCCGAGTCTAGCATCAATAATTTATCCTTCTTTTACCCCAAGAAGATTCATAAATTAAATTAAACCATTTTAAGTTCATTTCCTATCAAAAATGGGCCCCCGAGGCCATGCAAGGTTTAGAAAACAATTCCAGTAGGCCCGAAGCCAAAACCGTAGTAAAACATAGATAAAACCTCTTTATATGCATGGAAATGGTATGATCAAACACAATAGTTACCCAGCAGCTCACAATCAGGCTATCGACCCTGCACAGGCCTACAACTACTTATCAAGCATAATCAGCCTAGAAGGATATTTCTATGTCCGAGACTCGCAGACATTCCCAATAACCCACCTTCTATGTTCCAAAGTCAACAGGTCCTCACAGGACCACAAGGGTAAATAAAATGTATCGGCAAGTACTACAAGCATCGGAAGAACAAAAGTAGGTGAACATGAATAAAGCGGTCAAGGTCTGTGGTACCAACCTAAAAATCCAACCCAAGGATGCCAGCTAGTACAACTTTATCTGATATATGCTAAGTCTAGAGAGTTTAGACCGTAACCTACCTGCCATCCGATGATAAGCTGTTAGGACGACGATGTCCAAGCTCGAACCACTCCGAGAAGCTCCAAAATAAAATCAAACTTGAATGCAGGCTTGAATAATTTGACATAGATAATGAATTTGTCTCCCTTCTTTTTGGCAGTACCATATATCAAATTGTTTATCTCCACCTCTATAACTTAACATGAGATTCTAAATAGATATGTGCGCTACAGAATATATATAGCTTAACTTTTGAGATGAAAAAAAACCCGTGAAATATTTGTTGAACTTCATGAAGCCATCCATTGAAATAAAAAGTCATAAAATATATATATCAATTGAATAGAAGTGAATCAATTTATGTATCAATAAAATATGCAGATGTAATGTAAAGATATAAATGAATAAACTTTAATTAGTGTTACTACAATGCTAAGTACTAAGTTAAGGACTTGCTGCCACATTTCAGTATACACTTTGTTGTAACCTTTCCTCCACTTCCACGTGAAAGTGGAGGTGGCCAACCCCAAAAGATTATTATCTCTTTATGAATATACTCGGATATTGCATAAGCTCGTGGTAAAATAAATATAACTTTTTGAATATATCATAATAAATAGAAAATTATTTCAAATAAAACTTACTATATTATAATAATAATTTTCAACATAACTAAGTTTACTATCTTCGTTAAAATTTTAATAATTTATAAAACTTTTATAAAATAAATACATACACAAATATATCATAACAAAAGTATTTTTCATAGATATTTAAAATATTTTAGGAAAGCAGTAAAAATATAACTTTTTACCACATTCAACTTTTAAATAAAATATTTTCAAATACGCATAATGTTAATAAAATTATCATTTTAGGCTTGCAAGCCTTGCTACGGAACGAAGATTAAAGTTATAAGAATGCAATTTATCATCGTATGATTTCGATACTCAGCTCCTACGGCACAAGGAAAGCGTAAACGCGAGAATGACCAGAAGGATCATTACAACCTTGCATGGCCTGTGGGTCCTTGATAAAAATAATTGAAAAAGAGTTTGGTGTCGTCTTAAGGGAGATTTTTGGGGTAAGGGGGAATTAAAGGATGTTTTATCACTATATCCACTTACACTAGACTCGACGGGGTCGAGCACTAGACTTGTTTCACTACAACTTTCGGGGTGATGCTAGACTTGGTAGGGCCGTCTTCTAGGACTATTTAACGTCCTGATTTTGACCTAGATACTCTCCGAGCAGCTTTACTTGGCGATTATTGATATTGTGAGGCATCAAGTATGTTGTTCGGGGGCCTCCATGGACCTTTCCATTCCAGACCAGGGGCTACGTGCTGCGAGTGCTGGAGGGAGGGTATATGGTGTAATAGAGGTATACGGGTGTGACCTTTCATGGATCCCATCTTCTAAACCTTATAGGACACCTGAAGCGTGTAACATACGATACTACTATAACTCTTGGCTTAGTATGGCATGTCATACCATTCATTTTTGTGAAGTTCCACCCTTGTTTGTTGTTTGTTAATTGTACACTCCGGTAGTATGGATGCCGAAGGGTTTGTCTTCACTTGTTTGTGTTCCTTGGGTGTATGGACGCTCGTGGTACTGTAGGTAGACTTATTGGTACTGTTTCGCTCTATTGGTTCCTATTGTGGTTCTTATGACTTTTGAAATTGTTAAGGTTAAACTTGGGCTTCTAGTTGTTGGATTCTTGACTTGAGATGGCATGCTTAGTTGGGTTATCGTTCATTGTATTCAAACATGTTTACTGTTTTCTTCCTCTCCTTCTCTATTCATTGAGGTTATTAGTATACCGCCTATTTTCTAAACTCTTCTTTGTATACTTTTTGTTGTGAGGATCCCGGGTACATGTTTCTTTCTTTCGCCTGTGATGTGTATTCTTTTAGCTAGCCATATGTATTGTTCTTGCTTGTATTCCTTCTGTGCTAGCTTTCGTGTACTTCTTCGTTGCCTTCTATTACTAGTTATTTTCTATTCTGCTTATTACTTCTCTTTTATCTTATATATGCCCAGTCGGCCTATGAAACCTACTGGGTACCTTTTGCTTTGCATTTGGTAATCATACTACACTCTACATCTTCTGGAGCAGATCCTAGTGTGGGCCATCACCGTTAGCTCATTGGAGACTCGTGCGAGGAGCTGTTTTTGAGATATATCAGACTGAGGGTGAGCTCTTGGCGATCTAATCTTAGCTTTTTGTTATCGTTTATATCATGTACTCTATTACTACTCGGAGACATCTGCATATATTATTTTGGATCCTTTTTACTCCTTATATGTAGTTCATGATCTATACTATGATACCAGGTTTTGAGATTTTGGTTTAGATTCTGCATATGTTTATATATTCATGTATCTACTTTCTTCAACTTATTTCCCTTGCTTCTGCTTTTTTGTATCGTACTTCCACTACATTGTTAGATGTAGTCCATTACTAACCGTTCTGGGCTACTGGGATTGGTTCACCTACTGGGAGATTGTAGGTGCCATCATGACCAAGAAATCGGGCCGTGACAGTATTGAAGACATCCAATGGGTTTGCAACAAGAGCCTGGATGGGATATTAGTTGTGCTAAGGGACAAAATGTTAAAGCTAAAGTTTATAGGCTGGTTTTGGGGCATGTGTCTATCATACATGGAATGAAAGAAATCAAAGATAGTTGAGCACTTTGCAGCAAGTGAGTAGAAAGATTTCGCATGAAGTACACAACAGAGGATCCCAATATGTAACACTAGTGGGAAATCTAAACAAGCTAAATTACAATCCTGGTTAAAGTAATGATGTAACATGAGGTAGTAGATGAGTGGTTAATGAAGGTTGTTAGGCTAATTTTTTTTCTGAACCCAATTTTTTTGGCTCCTTGGGTTTTTGCTCTTATATGTACCAAATTTTCCCTAGTAATATACATATACAGTTTCCTAAAAATGATTTACCTCCAGATAGGCTCATGTAAGGCCCGCATCACTACTCATCATCTTTATAAAGGCATACTTACTTGGCTTCACTACTCCTCTCTCATTCTCCTCCTTAAGCTCGAAGGATGTACTCTAAGGTAACTTGTTAGCTTACGGTTCTGCCTCTAAGAAGTCCAACTTCCCCCTAGGAATACGATAAACAAGGACTCGACAGTCAGCGTCGAGATTAACTAACTGGGGTGCGGATCAATTATGGGGTTCTAACCATAAGGGAGGTAGTTTTCATGAAATGGTCTATATATAAAACTTATGATGCAAACTCTAGGGAAAATAATCAAACCATCTTTAGAAGTCCTAAGGTACTGTATGAAAATATAGAGGATTGCCTCCTCTTATGCACTAACAAAATAAATCAATGAAAAGACCTTAATAACTTTAACAAAATATGAATTGCTGTCACAAATAACATATCATTGCCCCATAAGACTTCTTATAGAATACACCGACATAACCTTCCTTCTAAGGAGGACTCAAAGTTGGTCATGAACTCGGCCCCATAACAACATAAAGCATTAATACTTAAATAACCTAGAGTCTAGCTCCTTATGTACTTATTTTTTACAACCTTCACTACACCAAAAAAGGTTTTTACAAGCAATATTTTTGTGGCAATACAATATTTGCCGCAAATAAACTTAATAGTGCCAAATATTTACAGCAATTGAACATTTGACCCTAATTATTGTACATTCTTGTGGCAATTGAAATGAATACCCACTAAAACAAATATGTTTATCCTCCAATGAATATATCTTTTTTTTATTTAGAACCAATTTTACCCAATTGCTCCTTTTTATCAATTTCTTTTTGCTCAAGTTATGTGGGCCTGATATACACTTTTTTTCACTATGTTTTGCCCATATTGATGCTTTATTTTGAGTGTAACTTACCCTAATACTACTGTATTCTGCTTGGTATCATGATTTATCACTTATGTAAGGGTTTTGTACAGTTTAGATGAAAGAAGCTAAAAGGAGATGAAAATAAAGCTCAAAAGGCAGAATTTTGCAAAGTAAAGTCAAGGGAAAAGCTAGAGAGTCTCAGATCGAGTTCCAAAGAAAAGGGGGTTAACAAAAACACCCCCTATTAAGTTTACACCCTGAAGAGAATACAACCATGAAAAATAAAATGAGCTCGCAGCACGAGCCCCAGGACGAGCAGAGGCTGCTAACATTGCGAGCCAGTCATGGCAAGGGAATATTCTCCCCTTCTCCCAATCCAACATGGAGAGGTCTGTTAGGTATTTTTAAATATTGTGAATACCACTACTAGGTCATTTTATGAGGAAAACATAGTTTTTAGGAGCACAAAGCTTGATTAAAGTCACAATTCTCATAAGGTTACTTCTCAAACTCTGTACTTAGAATTATTTATCGTTTATACAATAATTCTTGCATGTATTTATATTATGAGTGGATAAAAGACCTCAATCTAGGGTTGTAGTTTCACAACCCAATTTCTCAGATTGTGATGGCACCTACTATACCCAACCAGTAGGGAAGCCGAAACTCTTAGCCCAAAACAGTGAGTAACGGGCTAATATTAGACACAACATAATAGCAGAAAAAGCGAAGACATGATAGAGATAATAAAAGTAGAAAACATAATATAGCGGAAAGAAGGAGCAAGTCGTACAGGAAATCCCTAAAATCTGGTATCAGTCGGTAAAAAGCTACTACAACATAAGGAGTACTAGATAGATACAAATATATATGATAGTCTCCGAATATACAAAAAGGGAACTAATCCCAAAGTAGAAATAGATAAGTCACTCCAGATGTCAAAAGCTCACCCTAGATCCTCAAATCAACAACTTTGCACTAAGACAGTGTCAGCATCGATAACTCATGATAGGGTCTTTATCAGGGAAAATAATGCAGAACTGTAGCGTGAGTACCAAAACACGTTGTACCTAGTAGGCATCATAAGCCGACTGAGCTCAAAAAAGATAAAATCATGGAAAATGAAAATATACTATAGGGAAAAGTAGAGAGATTCAGTTTAATGATACAAGTCACAACTAGACAATACCAAGGCAGAAAAATAATTAGTTGAGCAAAATATAAAGTAGGTAAAAAAAATATAGCGGAGTAAGGTAAAGCAGAATAGTCTAGTTACAACCTAACCGAGCCCCCATAAGCCCGGAAGGTACATATAATTGGAGAATAAACTATTTGGACCCCTATAAGCTCGGTAGGTACAACTAGCAAACAATAGACCCAACCGGACCCACTATAATCCCAGTGGATTCAAACAGCAAAAAACTGAGACTAGTAATCAACCTAATGGGGAAAATGCAAGTGGAACCGTCCAATGAATGCCATATGGTGTGAGCCAAGTTCCAATAGTACCTTATACTTCTCTTCCAGTCATAGCTTGCAAAGGCATAACCTATAGGGGTTTCATGAAATTCATATACAAAATCCAAATTGTATATCAATAACCATGCCATGATAATAATCAGTGAAAATCACCCGGAACAATTTTCCTCAGGCATACAGGTTTAAAAATACAAGTAAAACCACCCGGAACACTTTCACTAGGGCATGCTAGTTTATCCAAATCAGAACTTTGAAAAATGAACCATGTTTTCCCAAGATAGTCCAAAAAGTATCAAATATCCCAGTCTGAAATCTCTTTTGAAAATTGAATGCGTTGATGAAATCAAATCTTTCATATTCCATGATGGTAGAGTCACAAGTCGAGGGCATAGATCAAACTTCACAATAATTGTTGTAATAATTTTTAATTAACCCGCACTATGGCAATCAAGTCCACAAGCTAAGGAAAGGTTTAACATTCTAAAATAGCACCTAGAAGAACTGAACTCTTCACATCCTTCTACATGAACATACTCTGAGGCAACACATATCCCAAATCTAAACTAATGAGGATATTCATACTAAAATGTCTACAAAGAGAAACAAACCAAAAGGGGCTTAAAGAAAAAGTAGACTAACCTAGGGTCCAGCAATTCCAATGCATATGGCCATGGGCCCATAAATATATATATACATATGGAGGAACAATACAAAAGTAAAATGATTAAGCAGAAATAATAAATGAGCTCCTAACCTACCTCAAAAACTACAGAAAATTCCATAAGATGGACATCTAAGTTAACCACCCCTAGCCCAAAGCAACCTAACTATGTTAACGCCAGCAAATATCTACCACTAGAGGCTCTACACCGGCTATGCTAAGACCTACAAGAACAAGCAAGTGAAAACTAAGGATCCCAACCCCGATTCTAAGCTAGAGCCCCTAAATCAACTATGAGAATCGAACTTATTTAAGATCAACTATTCAATCTATGAAATCCCACCCATCAATTAGCATAAACCATACATTCATCATTAAAAGAGTTAAATTTAAAAGTAAGTAAGTCGTAGCCTACCTGGAAGTCGATCATGCGTGCTCACACCCACTAGACTAGAGATTACCCATTTCGAGAAGCCTCCGAATGATGCCACGCCATCATAATGATAATCAACTCATTAAAACATAAAAAATTGTACTCGTATTAAAATTAAACAATATGGGTTGAAATTAGGGTGCAAAATCACCTGTGGGGCCCGCATATCATGCTCAGTCTCCCAGGTAGCCTCCTAAATGGGATGATGTCTCCACTGCCCCTTAACTATCGGCATCTCTGTAGACCTCAACCGTTTAACATCCTAAGATAAAATGCCTACTAGCTCCTCCGCAAAAGTCAAATGATCATCCAACTGAACCAAATCCCACTAAAGAATGTGAGACTCATCTGGAATATAATGATGGAGCATCGACACATGGAGAACATGACTAATAGCAAAAAAAGATGGAGACAAGGATAACTTATAAGCTACATCACCCACTCGCTGAAGAATCTCAAATGTCCCGATATACCTGGGGATAAGCTTACCCCTTCTCCCAAACCTCACCACGCTCTTCATGGGTGACACACGAAGGAACACATGATCACCAACCCCAAACTCTAAGGAACGAGGCCTATGGTAAGCATAACTCTTCTGCCTACTCTTAGCTATCCAAATCTATTTAGAATAAATTTAACACTATCCAAAGACTCACGCAACAAGTCTGTACGCTGCGGCCTTACCTTGAAAGCATCAAACCAACCAATAGGAGATCTACACCGCCTAACATATAATGCCTCGAATCGAGCCATCTGAATACTTGAATGGTAGTTATTATTATAAGCAAACTCCACCAGGGCTAGAAACTGGTCCCACTAACCCCCAAAATCAAGCACATAAGCACGAAGCATGTCCTCAAAACCTTATATAGTCTGCTCAGACTAGCCATCAGTCTATCGGTGAAATGTCATGCTAAGATCAACCCGAGAACCCAATTCCACCTACAATGCCCTTCAAAAGTTAGAAGTGAATTGCATACCTCTATTTTAAATTATACACACCAGAACACCATGAAGATAGACTATCTCTCGCACGTAGTTCTGAGCCAACCTCTTAGTACTTAAGAAAGACTGAACAGGTAGGAAGTGAGCATACTTATTCAGCCGATATAGGATAACCCAAATGTTATCAAAACCATGAAAGGTATGCAGCAAGCCAACTACAAAGTCCAAGTATTCTGCTCCCACTTCTACTCGGGAATGGGAAATCCCTGAAGCAAACCACCAGGTCTCTTATGCTTGAACTTCACTTACTGACTATTCAAGCAATAAGATATGAACTCTTCTATATCCTTCTTCATCTCGCTCCACTAGTAATATTGTCTCAAGTCCCTATACATCTTAGGTGCCCCAGGATGAATGGAATATCTTGAAGAATGAGCCTCTTACAATATCAACTAAATCAAGCCACAAATTCTCGGAACACATATACAGCCCTTGAATCTCAAGACGTCTTTTGAATCTATGACATCCTTGCTGGCCTCACCACTAAAAACTAGATATCAGAGTCCACAAAGTTGACTATCCTCGAACTGTCACTCTCAAATCTTCTCCCATAATATAGACTGAGCCTTAACTCTTGCAAGAATACTCCCAGGGTCATAAATGTCCAATCAAACCAACTTATTTGCTAAGGACTTAATGTAAAAAGCCAAAGGCCTCTCAAAAACTGATAGGATGCTAAACTACCCATACTCATCGCCTTCTGACTCAAGGCATTTGCTACCACAGTCGCCTTGCCTAGATGATAAAGAATAGAGAGGTCATAGTCCTTCATAAACTCTAGCCACCTCTGCTGCCTTGAATTAAGATCCGTCTAGATCAAAAAGTAATGTAGGTAATGATGGTCGGTGAATATCACACAATGGATACCATACAGGTAATACCTCCAAATCTTAAGTTCAAAAACTACTATTGCCAACTCTAAGTCATGGGTGGGGTAGTTTCTCTCTTGTACCTTTAACTGTCTAGAAGCATATGCTATCACTCAGCCCTGCTGTATTAGAACACAACTCAAACCACCACCTGAAGCATCACAATAAACTGTAAAACCCTGGCCCTCAACTGGAATAGTCAATATTAGAGCTATAGACAATAAGGCCTTGAGCTTAATAAAGCTTGCCTCACACTTATCAAACCACTAAAGAGGGACATCCTTCCTAGTCATTCTAGTTAATGGTGCTACAATAGAAGACAATCCCTCGATGAACCACCTATAGAAACCAGCCAATCCAACAAACTTGTGAACCTAGGTAGAATAAGTGGGCCTAGCTAAATCATGAACTACCTTGATCTTAGCTGGGTCTACCATGATCCCATTTTTGGACATCACATGCCCCAAGAATCCTACGGACTCAATCAAAAAATCACACTTTGAAAACTTGGCATAAAGCTGATGATCTCTCAATGTCTGGAGCATAATCCTCAAATGCTACTCGTGCACCTCCCTACTCCTCGACTATACCAAAATGTCATTCATGAAAACTATAATGAAAGAGTCTAAAAAAGGCCTAAAAATGTGGTTCATCAAGTCCATGAACGTGGCTGGGACATTTGTCAACCAAAAAGACATCACCAGGAACTCATAATGGCCATAGCTAGTTTTGAAGGTTGATTTAGGGATGTTCGGTGCCCAAATCCTCAACTGATGGTTATTGGATCTCAAGTTAATCATAGAAAATATGAGTGCACCCTGAAGCTGATAAAATAGGTCATACATACGTGACTATCAGATACTTATTCTTTATAGTCACCTTATTCAACTGCCGATAATCGATTCACATATGGATAGTGCCATCTTTTTTCTTCAAATAAAAAGATTGGAGCACCCCATGGCGAAACACTCAGCAAAATGAAACCCTTACCCTGTAGGTCCTGAAGTTGAACAATAAGCTCTCTCAAATCAGTAGGAGCCATACAGTAGGGAGGGATAGAAATAGGTCTGTTGCTCAGCTCGATATCAATAGTAAAGTCCATATCACGCTCAAATGAGAGTCTAGGTAAGTCAGCAGGAAAGACATTGATGAAATCTCGGACTATAGGATAAGAACCAATAGAGGGAATATCAACAATAACATCACGTGACATAAGTAAGGTAAGCTAGACACCCCTTCAACAAAAACTCCTAGCCCGAATATAAGATATGATCCCCGTCAGTGCGTGTCTAATTGAACTGTACCACAAAACTAGGGGCATACAAGGCATGTCTATGGTAAGAGTCTTGGCAAAGCAATCAAAGACTGCATGATAAGGGGATAACCAACCCATACCAAGCATAGCATCAAATCCAACATACCAAGCACAACAAGGTCCACACGAGTGTCACACTCTCAAATGGTCACCAGACATGATCTAAATATTAGCTATGATATTAGCTACACGTAATGGCACAGATAAGGGATTACTAGACAATCCCAATTGAGAAGAAAAGTAACAGATATATATGAATGAGTAAATCCCGGATCAAATAAGATAGACGCTACCTGATGGTATACTAAAATCATACCTACAATTACTAAGTTTGAAGCCTCCACCTCTGCCCTATCAGGAACAACATACAACTGATTGCGCTTATATTTGGGTTGATCATTGGCATGACCTCTGGTCCTACCCAGCTTAGAACCACCATAAGCACCCCTATAACTATGAGATCCTCCTCTACCACTCTGAGCACCACCTCTGGCCGATAGTGCCACTACCCAAAGAGGTTGGGCAGCTGTAGAAGGCTCAGCCATCCCATATCGGGGATAATCTCTAGCATAGTGACCAAACACCCCGCACTCATAACAACATTGAGAGGCCCTGCCCTGCTGTGAAGTACCCACTGAACCAGAATGTCCTCCACAGGTTGAAGACAAAGAATATGAACCCTTCGAATATTGATTGGAACTCTGATACTAATCTGTCATGACCTAATTTCTGAGGTTGTGATGGAACCTACTATACTCAACCAGTAGGTAACTCGAAACCCTTAGCCCATAACAATGAGTAATGGACTAAGAAGAGACAAAACATATGAGCAAAAAAGCGAAGACACGATAGAGATAATGAAAGCAGAAAACATAATATAGCGGAAAGAAGGAGCAAGTCATATAGAATATCCCCAAAACCTGGTTTCAGTTGGTACAAAAGCTACTACAACCTAAGGAGTACTAGAATGATACAAATATACATGATATTATACGAATATACAAAAAGGGGACTAATCCCAAAGTAGATAGAGATAGGTCGGTTCTGGATGCCAGAAGCTCACCCTAGATCCCCTAGTCAGCAATATCACACTAGGGAAGCATCAGTGGCAATAACTCATCCTAGGGTCTGCTTTAAGGAAAAGGATACAAAAGTGTAGCATGAGTACCAAAACACGTAGTACCCAGTTGGCATCGTAGGTCGATTGAGTTAAAATAAGATAAAAGCATGGAAAATGCGAATATACTAAAAGGAAAAGTAGATGGAGTCAGTTTAAGGATACAGGTCATAACTAGACAATACCAAGGTAGAAAAATAATCAGTTGAGTAGAATATAAAGAAGGTAAAATAAAACATAGCGGATTAAGGTAAAGAAAAATGGTCTAGCTATAACCTAATCGAGCCCCCATAAGTTCAAATGGTACACATAATCAAAGAATAACCTATTCGGACCCCCATAACCTGGTAGGTACAACCAGCAAACAATTGACCTAGCTAGACCCCCTATAAGAGTAGTGGGTTCAAACAGCAAATATCAGAGACTAACAATCAACCTAATAGGGAAAATGCAAATGGAACCGTGCCATTAAATTCCATATGATGTGAGCCAAGTGCCTATAGTAACGTTTACTCCTCCTACAGTCATAGCTTGCAAAGGAAGGACCTATGGGAGACTCTAAATTCAAACTATATCTCAATAATCGTGCCATGATAATAATCAGTAAAAACAACCTGGAATACTTTCCCTTGGGCATGCAAGCATAAAAATACAAGTAAAACCAATCGGAACACTTTCCCTAGGGCATGCTAGTTTAACCAAATTAAAACTTTGATAACTGAACCATGTTTTCCCATGAAAGTCTGAAAAGTATCAAATATCCAGTCTGAAATCTCTTTCAAAATGAATGCAGTGATGAAATAAAATCTTTCATATGCCATGATGGAACAGTCACAAGTCAAGGGCATAGATCAAAATTCACAACAATTATCATAATCAATTTTAATTAACCCGGACTAAGGAAATCAAGTCCACAAGCTAAGGAAAAGGTCATCATTCTAAAATAGCACATAGAAGAACCAAACTCTTAACACCCTCCTACATGAACTTACTCTGAGGCAACAACTATCCCAAATCTAAACTAACGCGGATAATTCATACTAAAATGCCTAGATAGAGAAACAAACCAGAAGTGGTTTAAGGAATAAGTAGACTAAATTAGGGTCCAGATATTTTAACACATACGACTGTGGGCTTAAAAATATATATATATACACACATGGAGGAACAATACGAAAGTAAAATGATTAAGCATAAATGATAAATGAGCTTCTAACCTACCTTGAAAACTACTGGAAATTCCATAAGATGGACATCTAAATTAACCACCCCTACCCCAAAGCTGGCTAATTAAGAAAAGGCCAACAAATATATACCACTAGAGGCTCTACACTAGCTGCGCTAAGACCTATAGGAACAAGAAAGGGTAAACTAAGGATCTCAACCCTGATTCTAAGCTAGAGTCCCTAAATTGACTACGAGAATTGAATTTCTTTAAGATCAACTATTGAATCTATGAAATCCCATCCATTAATTAGCATAAACCATACAATCACTATTAAAAGAGCTAAGTCTAGAAGTAAGTAAGTCATAACCTACCGTAAATCTGATCACGCACACTCACACCTCCTAAACTAGAGCTTTTCCTTTTTGGGAAATCTCTGAATGATGCAACTCTATCACAATGATAATCTACTCATTAAAACATGAACAATGGTACCAATATTGGAATTGAACAATTTGGGTCATGACATATTACTATCACAAGAATAATTCAAGAATTAACAAAAGCAATTTTATGGGCTTAAAGGTTGGGGACTTAAAATTAGACAATAGGAAAATGACCACGAACAAGGAAAATATTGCCCTAACACTATACTCTGATCTCACACTAAGTTCTGGCCTTGGGGCTCTCTTATAATGGAGGAAAATGAGTTGTTGGAAATGTTTAAAATGAAGGAGACAACCTTCAATTAACTATGAGCAATCACTGTACCTGCAGTCATATTAACGTAGATGCGGCATCACCACGGTAGCCAAACCATTGCAAAGGCAGAAAAAGGGTCACCTTCTGCTGACATCGCCTAGCGTTGCATGTGTAGTTGGTGACCATAAAGGAAGTAGCACAGGCGCTGCCAAGGCACCACAGCCGTGCTATACCAGAACTAGCAACAACAACTGCAAAACTCAACTCCAAAAACTCTCTGATCACTCCCTCGAGGATAATTCCAAACCCTATGAATACAAACGAACTATGCTACCCCTACCAAAAATGACATTTCAGACTCAATGGAATAGATAAAATTCTTGATGGAGACTGTTTTGAAGAAAAGTGTTCCCCAAATCCAAATACCATCTTTTACCCTAAAGTACCCGATATCCCAAAATAAGCCTGAAAGTTTTGGGACCCAAACCAAAGGTCCCTCTAGCACAAAATCAACATTCCAGAGCTAATAACGCTGACATAATTTGCATTTGATTCTGTCTTCTCCGAATATTGATCAAAGTCAACTCTTTCAACTTTAAGGAACTGAACCATCTATCTAGGCAAGTCATAATTGTCCTGTAGCCACTGTGGAAAAGCTCAAAGCATAGAAAATGCAAAAAAATAGAGAAAATTACCTTGAGGGTCATTACAACATCTACTACTAAAAGAACTTTCATCCTCAATAGTTTTAAAAAGAAAGATACCAAAAGGCTCAAAAAGACTAGCATACAGGGCTCGCATGCGAATTTCAAAAATCAAACAGGGGAAAATGTCCCTCGTGGGACAAGTATTGCATGCCCAAATATTGAGCAAAATAGGCACAAAATAAAGCTTAAATCAACCCCCAACCCCAAGAAGAATTCAAGAATTAACTAAAGGAAATTTACGAGATTAAAGGTCGGTAACTTACAATTAGACAACAGGAAAATGACAATGAACAAGGAAAATATTGCCCCAACACTATACTATGATCCAACACTGAGTTTTGGCCTTGTGGCTTCCTAACAATGGAGGAAATTGAGTTATTACAAATGTTTGATATGAAGGAGACAACCTTGAATTAACTACCAGCGATCACCACACCTGCAGTTATATTAATAAAGGGGTATCATCACCGCGGAGGGTAGAATGTTGCTGCTTCAAAGGTTAATGAAAGACCACAACCCCACAGGTGCGGTGCATAAGTCACATAGGTGGCATCGCAGGGAAAAAAAAGACACAAGGGCACCTCCTGCCAACATTACTGAGCACCATAGGTGCGGCTGGTGACTGCAAGGGTAGCAGCACAGGTGTATCCAAGGCACTGAAGTTGTTCCATACAATAACCAGTAGTAACAACTGCCAAACTCAACTCTAAAAACATTCTGATCACACCCTCAAGGATCATTTCAAACCCCATGAACGCAAATCAACTATGCTACCTGATCAAAAATGATATTCCGGACATAATGGAATCGATGAAATTCCTGACAAAGACTATTTTAAACAAAAGTGGGCCCCATGTCTAAAAACTAACTTTTACCTAAAAGAACCCAATAGCAAAAAATGAGTCTGGAAACCTCGAGACTCTAGCCAAAGGTCCCTTTATAACAAAGTCAATGTTCCAGAGCTAACAACGCTAACAGAATTCCCATATGAGGTTGTCTTCTCTGAGTATTGATCAAAATCAACTCTTTCAACTTAAATAGTTTCAAAATAGGGAAAAGGGCTTAAAATACAAACGAACTGCCTAGGAACCAAACCATTAGTCTTGATAAGTTATAAATAACTTGTAGCCACTATGAAAAAGCTCAAAGAACATAAAATGCATGAAAATAGAGAAAATGACCTTGAGGGTCATTACATGTAGCCTTAGTATGATCATCATAGTTTGTATAAGATTGTTTCTGGAAAATCTACCATTACATTATGTTATCTTAATCTTTTACTTACTATTCTATTACTTCTCGACCAATAGGATAAATGGATAATTTCTAGGTAAACTAGAGAGACAAAGACTAGAAATAGAACATGGGTTAAGAGGAGTAAGATGTGTCTACAGGCTGATTTACAACTTGAATATAGTCATACCTAGTTTGCCCTACTTGGGTCTCATAAATGAAGATAAATAAATGCATTTAAATTAGTTCGACTATCCCCACTTAATATATAGTTAGAGGGCTAATTTGGATAGGTTGTTAGAGGTTGCGAGAGTGCATGACCACAATATCAATCCTATGATTCAATTTTTTTGTAAATATATTAATTATGTTTAAATGATATATATATATATATATATATAAAATTTGATAGAATTATGCAAGTGCCATTACCCTAGTTCTTAATAACTATGTGATCAACTCCTTAACTTTTGACTTATATTTACTCTTATTACATAGCAGAATAAACAACTAGAACAAACTCTAAACTTAGATAACACTTGTTTTTACAACCATAATAGTAGATTGTTAACGTGTCAGCAACCAAGTCCATAAGGCATCAAAAAAACCTAATTGTACTTACAATCATTATATTACTTGTGATTATGTATACCTGCGTGTGTAAGAATCAAAGAAAATAATTTTTGGCTTCATTGTGGAGGACTTAAAGTCTTGACAAAGTACACTTTTCACTATTGTTTTGATTTTATAAGTGTTAACAACTTGATCCTTAGCTGTGTTATTAAAGGTTATAATTTTATGCTATATTTTAGCAATAAAGCATATAATTCTAAAAAATAAAGAGGGCCTAACACCATTCCAGTTAGAACCTAAAAGGTTCCTCCATAGAGGTTAAGGGAGCGAGCTTCATTGAAAGGAAAAAGCAACTAGTCGCCTGTAATGATTGTAGATGAAGTTGTGGCAAACCCACCACCAACCCTATTTGTAGTTTGCAAAGTGGCAATCCCATTCAGCAATAATGTAACCTCTATTATTGTCAAACCTGTAATAACTGGAAGATGGGAGATAAAGAAAAAATATAGTGCAAAAACTACACTCGAGCAAGAAATTGACAGGTTTAGCACATGAGTACCCGCATGGGCATATCCAAAATTCTTGGAGATTGCAGATACCTACATCAAAGAGAAAGTCTCGTCGATGTATGTGAGGCTTACATTGTTCCAATTTTTGTTCCTAGGAAAAGCTAAAATATGGCTTAAAGCTGAGCCTCCAAATTCTATTACTTCATGGGCTGAGTTAGTCCAAAAATTCATTACAAGATTTTTTCCATCTAGGAAGACAACTAAGTTATGAAGTGAGATTTTTTGGCTCAGACAAAAAGAAGGAGAGGGCTTACCCTAAGCTTCAGAATGATTTAAATATTATTTCTATGTTTTCCTTATCATTATCAGACCCAAGAAGTTTTAGCACATACTTCTATTGAAAGTTTAAATATTCACTCTAAACTATTTCTTGATTTAGATGCATGTGGACAAGAACTAGAAAAAACTTTTGATGAGTTAGTGTTTTTGTTGAACATTTTAGTAGAAAGCAATCCAAAGTTGACTGGTGATTGCAATAAAAGTGTTGTAAAGGAGACTATAAGGATTCTTGAGGTTGACGGGATAACTAGTTTGCTAGCACAAATCCCCACTATGAACAATAATTTCAATAAGCTGAGCAATTTACTAATGGGGAAAGTGCAAACCCAATTTCTAGTTTAGGAAGCATCATTATTCTATGAAGTCTATGGAGGTGATCCTACAAAGATGTATGCAGATTTAATACAATATCAGGCCCCGAGCCTACACCATGGGCGTTGCCAGCACTCAAAATTGCTAATGGCCTGAGCGGACCCTTTTAAATAAGATAAGCATGCAAAACATAAAAAAGAACAATCTGAATAACTCTTTATAGCAAAAATTTGAATCATAAATGTATTTGTCAAATAACCTAAAAACTAAACTAACTGACTCCTTTATGAAGTCTCTAATGTACTGAAAATAGGTTACCGGAACAAGACCCACGGCTACCTGAATACTCTACTAACAACATCCAATAACTACTAAATAAACTAGATAAACTGGAGCCCTCAAAAAATCAAGGATGTCTTACCAATGTTGAATGAATAATATCTTAGTGATGCATGATGCCGATCATGAATACATAAATATGCATCATTAAAAGATGCAGTGCCAAAATGGCATCAGTACGTGTGAAAGTACTGTATATAAACCAACTAAGTAAAACAATAGTCTAAACTGAAATACTGAGCCGAAAGAGTAAACCAAGTATAGATTAAAATGAAATCAACTGAATAAAAAGGCATGCTTGTTTATTTTAACAACAAAACCTTACTACTGAAAATATGTATCAAAATCAAATACTAAAAATAATTCGACAACAATCACGTGAGCCTCATAATGATACAACATCATGTCCATGAGTCCAGAGCCATCATGTACCTTACAAGGGTGTAGAATCCAACTTTAACTTATGGATCAAAATCTGAGCCCTTACCAGGGGCTAACTGAGAAGTTTACAGAATCAAGGACATAATCTTTGTCCTACCCTTAAGGTTTAGGTTATCTAAACAAATTGTTATTTTTCTAATAAACATTCACTCTAACATTTTTTCTCATTCTATTCAGTCTTTAATTTTAATTGTTATTTTGTTACATTAAAAGTTTTCAACTAGTTTATGCCCAATACTAAAAGTCAAAACAATCCCTTGATTCCATTTAATCCTAAAATCAAAAGAATTGTTAGAAGATTCAGAACTATAGAAGATGGAGTGAATCAAAACCTGAATCTGGATGGACTGCAAGATCCTGCTGGGGTGTAGGGATGGATCCCTATGCTTAACATTGTAATGCTAAATCTTGAGAATCCCTCCGAGGAAATAGCCAAGCCATCAATTATAGGTAAATTTGAATTGAAAGAAGGAACGGTATGGCTAGTGCAAAACATTTACCAATTTGAGGGTAAACTGCACGAAGACCCACATAAATAATTGACATAATTCCTAGAGTTGTGTGACAATTTTCTCTACTAGAATATTTTAGATTAATATGTGAAGCTGACTTTGTTCCCTTTTTTAACTAATTGGGGAAGCAAAGTAATTCTTGGAAAATGTGCTAGCAGGTTCAATTACTACTTGGGATGGATTGTCAAAATATTTCTTAAGTCAATTCTTTTCTTCAAGAAGAACTAAAGAGGTAAGAGGAAGGATATCCAATTTTATGCAGAAAGATACTGAGTCATTGCCCCAGACATAGGAAAGGTACAAGAGTTATCTTGGAGACTTCCCTCATCATCAGCATCCTAAGGATATCATTGGCCACAACTTCATTGAAGGACTAAGACAAGACTCCAAGTCACTTCTAGATGCTACAACTCAAGGGAAAATATTTCCCAAGAGCTATGTTGAGATTGAAGCACTGCTCAACCTTATATTTGTTGGTAGCAGAGATTATCAAGAGCCGAGTCAAGTGTTATCATCAACTTCACAGAAAGAGCCTGGAAAGCTAGAGTTAGGCAAAGTTATAGCCATGAGGGCTGAAATTGGGTAGCTTTCCAACTTAGTGAAGAAGTGTATAACAACCCAAATCATAAGTCAAGTTCAATAGGTTAAAGCAACCAATGTTATGTGTGGGTTATGTAGTGAAAATCACACCAATTCAGGTTGTCCTCTAAATCCGAAATCTATATTCTATGTGTGGGAAACCAAATCGTGGTATAGGTTATCAAGCTAATGGCTACACTCAAAACTACAGAATTCACCTAAACCTTTCTAGGGGAGGTAAATCAGAAATAATTATTTAATCAACCTAATTCTCCAGTGAGTAGTTTTGTTTAAGAGATGTTTAAGCAGTTTGTAGCTCAGATCCAACAATTTAATCAAGCTCAACAAGTGATCAATGAAGAAATTAAGAAAGAAATTGCAGACATGCAACTACAATTAGGCTAAATTTCTACAGCATTACATGTGAGACCTTATGGGGTACTTCCTAGTGATACTCAGAAGAATTTGAAAAAGACAATTAATGCAATCACCTTGAGAAGCAAAAAGAGTTATAAGCAGAACCTCAAAGAAACAGGAAACAAAATAAAGAGTTGAGGTCTACACTGTACAGACAGACAGTGAAAGAGAATGATGAAATTGAAAAGTCATTTGAAGAGTTAATATTCAAGCCACCACCATCATTCCCACATAGATTGAAAAGCAGAAAGTTGATAATGTTTGTTCAAGGTTTTTAGACATATTGAAGCAGGTACATATGAATAACCCATTGGTGGAGTTGTTGTAAGAGGTGCCAAAATATGCAAGCACTTGAAAAGTATAGTTGCTAATAAAAGGTGCCTTAAAGAATTGGAAATGGTTGTACTCACTGAGGAGTGTAGTTTCAGAATTAGGAATAAACGCCCTCCGAATTTAAAAAATCAAGGTAGTTTCACTATTTATATAAGTATTGAAGACCGAGATGTGGTAATGGCACTATGTGATCTAGGTTCTAGTATTAACTTGATGCCTACTTTAGATTTCAAGACTTTGGGACTTTGTGAACCAAGATCTACCATAGTTATTTTATAGTTAGCATGTCGCTCCTCGACCTATCCTGATAGAATTATTGAAGATGTCTTAGTGAAGGTAGGGCCATTCATTCTACCTGTGGACTTCATCATACTAGATTATGAAGCTGACAAGAATGTACTTATCATTCTTGGTAGGGGATTCTTAGCCATAATTGATGCAGTGTTTAGAGTGATGTTCGGATAAATGTCTATGATTGTGGGAGAAACTGAAGACATGTTTAATTTGTTGAAGGAAACTCGATTTCCTACTCATTTTGAGGAGCTCAAAGTCATAACTTTGGGGCCTCTAAGATTGGCTAAGGAGTGACAAGAAACTGCTATTAACCAAAATGACCTATTGAGGGGTCTTGATCAATTCAATTTGAATCATAAGGAATTTGATAGTACAGAAGAAGAAATTGAAAGCAATATTAGACATATAGTATTCTTCCAAATAGATGGGAAAGGGATTCCATTTTTCTCCTTAAGAATTTATTGGATGTCTGCAAAAAATATGACAAGGTCATGATTGATCACATGAAGTTGTATTGGTTTCCCCTCTCACTTGAGGGGGAATCAAGGGAATCGTACATAAATACTTTACTGGAATTATTAGATACTTGGTCAGGCTTGGTTTATACTTTCATCCATGAATTCAGTCCACACACTAGAAAGATAAGGGTTGTGAATAATATATTGTATTTTAAACAAAAGGAAGATGAGGTATTATATAATGCTTGGGCAAGATTCAACTAACTTGTGAAGTATCCTGGTTTGGACATATCTAAAAGGAGGATGATGGACACCTTCTATCAAGCACTTGAAAAAAATTAACCAATCTATTATGGATGTGGTAATTGATAGATGGTGGGATGAAACTTCATCTGTCTCAGCCATGAATTTGCTACAAAGTACGACTGAACATTGAATTTCATGGATTATTAAATATCGAGGCCTATGAAAGGTGAAGGAAGAAAAGGAGAAAATGGAAGCTCAATTTAGATTGGGGAAGTTGTTTACCCCCATCACGGAGCTAACAAAATTTGAAAGGTCCATGTCATGTCATGACGTTAAATAAGGTGCTAGGAAGAAGGCAACAAAATATTTGTAGAATAATTTTTGTTTTTCTTGAATGTACTTTAAATATAATCTTTTTTAACAGTTTATTTGAGTATTGTCTTACAAGTTTCTGATGCTGTGGAGAAAGGAAAGTGGAAAACGGGCAACCAAAAAAAGGTTTGAAAAGAGAAAAAAATTAAAAAATGAAAACTACACTAGGGGTATGCCTAGAGTGCCTCCCAAGGCCCTCCCATAGTGTAATTTCACTAAAAAAATATTTTTTTGATATTTGAAAAAAATTAAAAAGAAAATAAATACCACTAGATTCTCCTTTTTCTCAACTTATTCACTTTAAAACTTTCTCTATGTAGGAATCTTTTTGCTAAGTCTTTATCCTTTAAGCTTTCTTCCTTCTATTCTTTTTTTGCTTAATTCTTATCCTTTATAATTAGTTTTTAGTTTTTAGTTTTAATTTTAGTTGTTAATGTGATGACCCTTTCGGTCATCTTTGCGTTTACGCATTCATTGTACTGTTAGAGCCTTCCTGTAGTATCCCCAAGTCATTTATGGCTTGTTGGGACCGGTAGTTCGGTGCCCTGGTCGTTCATTTGGTTGTTTTGCCCTTGTTCCTATTTTAGAGCTTTAACTTAGAATATTGTTGACTTGAGTCAACATTCTTAGCTAACATGCTCAGAATTGAATTCTGACGGTTCCGTTAACTCCGTAGCATTGAGTTTGGTGTAGTTGGACCTTTAGTTTAGGCCTGAGTACGTTCGGTGTGGGTTTTGTGTGGTTTTCTCTATTTTAAGGCCATTTGGAGTTGAAAGTGTAACTTTGGGTGACTTTCGATGATCAGAGTGATGGATTCGAAATCCGATGATTCCATCAACTACGGAATGATGAGTTTGGGTTGCAAAGGTGGTTGGTTAGAGTTTCAGGTGTGCCAGACTCATTTCGAGCCTTTGGGTTCCTTTTTGTTAGTGTTGACTTGGGTCAAAATTTCTCTGAAATAACCTCATATTGAGGTTTCATCGATTTCGTTGAGTTCAGAACGTCGTTTCCACTCTGTTAGCACTATTGGTTTCTAGTTATTGGTTTCCAATTGTGCCTGGAATCTCCCGTCGAGTTTTGGAAAGTTGCAGAATTTTCCTTGTTGCAGGTGTAGGCATCAAGCCTCTATCTTGATCGCAAGACTCACCCTTCGCCACCGCGATGAAGCGCCTGGCACCGTGTTCTTCACGATCGCGTTATCACCAGTCACAATTGTGGTGAATTCCCTTTCCCATTTTTCTTCTCGACCGCGTGGCTAGCCTTCGCGATCGCGATGGTCTAGCCAGAGTGATCCACGCGACCGCGAGGGGTCCCTTTGCAATCGCGCTGAAGGGGACCTGGTAGTATATAAGCTTCTCTCTTCATTTTTCCATCACTTTTCCCAAACTCTCCCGAACTCTAACCACTTAAAATCCAGTCCAATTTGCTCCATAACAGTTATAAACTTTGGGGAATCATTTGTTTGCTGATTTTTCGTAGTTATTCGCCTATTTGTAAGCTTTTGTCCTCACTTGAATTCTCTTGTTCGTTCTCTAAATTCAACCATTGTTGCTCATTCCAATCTTGGATTTTTACGGTAGAATCTGCCTCCTAGCTGTTTCATGTTCGTGGGTGTGTAGTCTTATCTGCCTTGGCTTAAATTTTGTCTTTATGGTAAGTAAATCTTGGCTAGTTTCCAATTTTATTCTTGAAATTCCATCTTTAAACCCCTACTTGAGCAGGATATTTTGGAGCCTTATCTTGGCCAATGATGCTCAATTTTGGAGCATGCCTTCTTGGCATCATTGGGGTCATCGTGCTCTTTTTCATTTTGCATTTTGGGTTGTTGGTCCGGCGGGTATGCTTTTGACCCGGATTTCAACTCGGCTATAATTATAGCAATATGGGTATCATTAGACTCATTTTAATGTATTATTTATGTTTATGATAGTTTTATTGTCATTCAAAATCTCTCAGAGCGATTCAGGCTTGGATGTTGTTGTTCGGGCATCTTGTCATTGGACGACAGGTAGGTTATGGTATAAACTCCTAGACTTAGCATATATACGATAAAATTGTCCTAGATGGCATCCTTGGGTTAGGTTATTAGGTTGGTACCACAGACCTTGACCGCTTTATTCATGTCCGACCTACTTTTCTTCCCTTGATGTTTGTAGTACCTGCTTGATATGTTTTATTCACCCTTGTGGTCCTGTGAGGCCTTGTTGATTCTGGAATATAGAACGTGGGTTATTAGGAATATCCGCGAGTCCCGGATATAGAAATATCCTTCTAGACTTGTTATGCTTGCTGAGTAGCTTTGGAGCCTGTGCCAGGCCGATAGGTTGATTATGAGCTGCTGGGCGGCTATTTATGTTTGATCACATCATTTCCATGCATATAAAGAGGATTTACCCATATTTTACTATGGTTTTGGCTTTGGGCCTACTGGTATTGTCTTTCTAAATATTGCATCGCTCTGGGGGCCCGTTTTTGATAGAAATGGTTTGATTTTACTTGTGAATCTTATTGGGGGTAAGAGGAGGTTATAATATGATATCTATCACTAGTTTTTCCATTAATGCTAGACTCAACAGGGACGGGGTGCTAGTAGAGTATTCTACTGATTTGGGGTGATTTTAGTCTCTATCAGACCGAGCACTTAAGATGAATTTCTACTATTTTAGACCCAGTCATACCTAGGCACCCTTGGAGAGGTTTTTGAGACATCTTTTCACTACTTTAGTCCTGATGGGGTCTAGGCATGAATATTCAAGACTGGGTCTCTATCTTGAACCCAGACTTTCTTCCGGAGGATATGTTTTGATACTGAGTTTTAGTATGGGGTCCGGGACCTCCATGGACCTTGTCATCCAGGACTGAGGCTTCGGGCTGTGTGTGCCGGAGTGAGGGTATATGGCAGAGTAGAGGTATACGGGCAGTGTCCTTCTATGGAACCTACCTGCTGGGCCCGAAAGGCACCGGAGGGGGTACATACAGAGATACCATTTCACCTGAGATCTTCATGCATCATATCATTCATTGTTTGAGGCTTCACCCTTGTTTGTTGTTTGGTTAGTGTACGCTCTGGTTATATGGGTGGCCGAAGGGTTTTGTTTTCACTTGTTTGCGTTCGTCGGTTATATGGACGGCCAGTGGACTGTAGGTAGTCTCTTGTTACTTTATTGCGGTATTATCCCTATGTTACGGTTATGCTTATAAGATTATATACAGTTGAGTTGTTACTTGTTGGATTTGAGATTCGTATGACTAGTTGGGTTATTAATTCTTGTTTTCTAGCATGCCTATCTCCATTCTCCTCTTCCTTTCCTTGTACTTGAGGTTACCGATATACCGTCCATTTATAGAACTTGTTATGTATATAGTGTTGTTGAAAGGATCCCAGATGTGTCATTTCTTACTTTCACATATTCCTGTGTGTACATATCCTACTTGCTAGCCTTGTATGTTGTTATGTTGTCTTCCCTCTGGGCTAGTTCCTGTGTACTTTTTCATTGATTTCCGTGACTACTTATTTCTATTCTGTCTGTTATTACTCTTTTATCTTATATGTGCCCAGTTAGCCTATTATACCTACTGGGTACCTTATGCTTCGCATTTAGTGCTCACCCTACACACTGCATCTTCTGGGGCAGATCCTAGTGTGAGCCATCACCATTAGCTTGTGGAGACTTATGCGGGCTGCTGTTTTGGTGATATTCTGGACTGTGAGTGAGCTCTTGGCGACCGGTTCTTATCTTTTAGTTATCTTATGATTATTTACTCTATTTCTACTCGGAGATAGCTTTGTATACGTTATTTTGGACCCTTGTACTCCTTATGTAGATCAAGCTCTTATACGCTATGATATCAGGTTTTGGGTTTGGTTTAGCTTCCATATTGCATATATTACTCATGTTATATATTTTTGTTTCCTTGTTCTCTTGCTTTCGCTTATTAAACTGTGCTTCCGCTTAGACAGTTAGATAGTAGCCCATTACTAACCGCTCCGGGCTACGGGGATTGGTTCGCCTACTGGGGGTTGTAGGTGCCATCATGATTGATAAATCGGGTCGTGATAGCTTGGTATTATATCCCTAGGTTCACCGATGTCATCGGTATAGGAGCGAATGTCTAGTAGAGTCCTGCGGATCGGGGCGGAGACGTCCGTACTCAATGTTCAGGAGGCTCTAGGGACATCTTAGGAAGAATTGGCTTTTCTTGTTTCTATCTTGTGTGTAGTATCCTTGAAAGTTTCTGGAAATCTTACTTACTCTTGTTCACTCTTCCGCAGATAGTTCGTACGACCTTGAGCCTCCTGCCCCTGCACCTCTGACTCTAGCTAAGGGACAGGGTGGTCGTAGGAGTCGTGGACACCCCAGTGCAGTGATACCTGCTAGAGCTTCAAGAGTTGAGGTTGAGCCCGAGTTTGACTATGAGCCAGAGTTTATTCCAGAGAAGCAGTATGTGGGCCTGGGGGTAGCCCAGGTGCCACCAGTTCCAGCACCAGTTTCTATGCCAGCTTTAGCCCCAGCTCAGTATTCAGATATTAGGGGTTTACTTGTTCAACTGTTGGGTATGATTGGGGAGAGACCTTCTGAGGTAGCACAGACACCCTCTTAGGGGGCATCCCTGGGTGTTCAGAGTTTCGAAGCGCAGCCTGCTACTGCAACTCCCTACACTGAGGTTATTCTGATCCTTTCAGTTGCACAGCCTCTTGCTCCTCGCCCAGCTATGATAGATGCGGAGCAGAAGGGTTTGGGTAGGTTCTTGCGATTGGCACCACTGAGGTTTGCTGGTACGTCGGGTCAGGACCCACATGACTTCGTTACTACCTGTGTGGAGATGTTACACCATCTGGGATTGCTAGAGACTCACGGAGTTGGATATACTATGTATCAGCTGGAGGGTCCAGTGAATTTATGGTGGAGGGCACAGGTTGCTTGGAGATTTTCTACATTGCCTCCTTTGACCTGGTCTGAGTTCTGTGAGGTCTTATGGCCAAGTTCCTACCTCAGAGTGATCGTGAGCGTCACAGGGAGCAATAAACTCAGCTTATTCAGGATTCTACTACTCTCTTGTAGTATGAGACCCGTTTCAATCAGCTAGCCCATTTGGGGCTATGATCATTCCCATTGAGATAGATAGGATTGGCAGATTTATATGGTGTTTAAGGCTAGAGATTAGGCAGCCAACTGAGATATTGTTTGCCGGTGGTCGGTCATTTTAGGCTTTCGCAGACTATGCTCGTACTGTGGAGGACGTACAGCGACATGATCAATGGGCTAGAGATAAGAGGCTCCGACATCAGGGTGGCTATAGTGGTTCAAGGCATGGTGGTAGAGGTTCAGGGAAGTGGGGTTGGGGTTATCATCCACAACAGCACCAGGGTCAGTCCAGCTGACTGGTCCAGGCTTCTTTTTAGACTATTTTGATAGTACCCAGTTCGAGCATGGTCAGAGCATCTATCATGGCTACAGCGGTCAGTCTTCAGGGGTACAACTTCTGGGGCATTAGGCCATGGTGGCCATATAGGTTCTGTTGGTTCATCCCGATAGAGTAGGTCGTCAGGGGCTTGTTTTACTTGTGGCATGATTGGTTATTTTGCGAGAAATTTCCCCCTGTAGGGTAAAGGGTAGTTGGCCGAGCCTTTACGAGCAGTTCAGCCTCCACCTAGAGGGGGTGGTGTTCAGTCTAGGAGTGGTGCTCTGCGGGGAAGAGCAGGTGGTAGGGATGGCAGTCGGGTAGGTAGAGGTCGTTGTCAGTTCTATGCGGTCCCTGGGAGACCGAAGGTAGAGGCCTCAGATATTGTGATTACATGTACGATTTTGGTATGCCATCAATCTGCTATGACTTTATTTGATCCTGGATCCACTTGTTCTTGTGTATCTGCCTACTTTCTGCCTTGTTTAGGGCTGTCTAGTGAGTCATTATCTATGCATGTTTCTGTTTCGACCCCTGTAGGAGATTCTTTAGTAGTGGATCGGATTGTGAGATCCTGTGTCATAGTTGTTGGTGATTTGGAGACTTGGGGTGATTTGATGATCCTTGATATGTTAGATTTTGATGTGATACTGGGCATGGACTGGTTATCCCCTCACCGTGCGGTTTTGGATTGTTATGCCAAGACTGTTACCATAGCCGTGCCCAGTGTATCCTCGGTTGTGTAGCAGGGTTCTGTTAACTATGAACCGTCTGGGATCATCTCTTGTCTTCGAGCTAGGAAGTTGATTTTCCATGGGTGTTTAGCTTATCTAGCATATGTCTGAGATGCTAGTGCTGTCCCTTCATCTCCTGAGTCTGTTCTTGTGGTTAGAGACTTCCTAGATGTGTTTCGTGCTGACCTGCCAGGCCTTCCACTTGAGAGGGATGTTGATTTTTCCATTGAGTTAGAGCCGAGCACCAGGCCCATTTTTATTCCTCCCTACCATATGGCTCCTGCTGAGTTGAGAGAGCTTAAGGAGCAGCTCCAGGATTTGTTAGCTAAGGGGTTCATTAGACCGAGTGTATCTCCTTGGGGTGCTCCTATTCTTTTCCTGAAGAATAAGGATGGGTCGATGCTGATGTGTATTTACTATCGACAATTGAATAAAGTGACAATGAAGAATAGGTATCCGATGTAGAGGATTGATCACTTGTTTGATCAGCTCCAGGGTTCAGCCTTGTTTTTGAAGATTGATTTGAGCTCCAGCTACCATCAGTTGAGGATCAGGGCAAAGGACATCCCTAAGACAGAATTTAGGGCACGCTAAGGCCACTATGAGTTCCTTGTGATGTCTTTTTGGTTGACTAATGACCCCTCAACCTTTATGGATTTGATGCATAGGGTGGTTAGCTCGAGTCTGTTGCATTCCTAGGGCAAGTTGTGTCTAAGGATAGGATTAGGGTTGATCTGGGTAAGATTTCTGCGGTTCGTGATTGGCCTAAACCTACTACTCCTACCGAGGTTCGCAGCTTTGTTGGTTTGGCCAGGTACTACAGACATTTTGTTGAGGGATTTTCTTCCAACACCCTTGGCTATGATAACTAGGAAGGATGTCCCATTCTAGTGGTCGGATCAGTGCGAGGATAGCTTTTAGAGTCTTAAGGACTTATTGACTTCAGCTCCTATTCTGACTTTGCCAGTTGAGGGTCAGAGTTTCTCTGTGTATAGTGATGCTTTAGGGGTCGGTCTTGGTTGTGTGTTGATGCAGCAGGGCGGAGTGATACCATATGCGATTAGACAACTGAAGGTTTACGAGCGAATCTATGCAACTACTGACTTGGAGTTGGCGACAGTAGTCTTCGCGCTCAAGATCTAGAGGCACTACATATATGGAGTTCACTGTGAGATATTCACCGATTACCATAGTCTTAAGTACAATATGAGTCAGTGGGAGCTGAACTCGAGGTAGAGGAGATGGATTGAGCTACTGAAAGACTATGATTTCACTATTCTATACCATCTAGGGAAGGAAAATGTGGTAGCATTTAGCGAATGCCTTGAGTTGGAACGCGGTGAGTATGGAAGCCTAGCTTCACTTTCAGTTTCTTAGCGACTGTTGGACTTGGACATCCAGTTCTTGGCTAATCCTAGCAGAGTTTTTGCCAGTGTTGAGGTCCGTTCTGCTCTAGTTGACCATATTCAGAGCCAACAGTTTAAGGATCAGAGTTTGTGTAACCTTTGGGATCAGGTAGTTTGGGGTGAGGCCTGCCAGGTTACTTTGGGTTCTGATGTTATTTTGAGGTTTGATGGCCGACTTTGTGATTCTAGGGTTGGTGATTTGATTCAGTTGATACTCCATGAGGCACATTGTTCTAGATACTCCATTTATCTTGGCGAGATAAAGATGTGTATAGATTTGTGACAGCTTTACTGGTGGTGTGGTATGAAGTAGGACGTAGTGGAGTTTGTATCTCGATGCTTGAATTGTCATCAGGTGAAGTTCGAACAGTTGAGACCGGGTGGTTTGTTATAGCGACTTCCCATTCCTGAGTGGAAAAAGATAGGTATTACTATAGACTTTGTTGTCGGTTTGCCTCGTACTACTCGAGGTTTTGATTCCATTTAGGTGATTGTGGATCGACTGACTATGTCGGCCCACTTCTTGCCGGTTTAGACTTCCTATGGTACTAAAAGGTTAGCTCAGGTCTACATTTGCGAGGTTGTTCGGTTGCACGAGGTCCCAGCTTTCTATCATTTTAGACCGTGGCACGCAATTCACATCTCAGTTCTAGAGAGCTATATAGAGAGATTTGGGTACAGAGGTTTATCTTAGTACCTCTTTCCACCCTCAGATAGATGGCAAGTCCGAGAGGACTATTCAGGTCCTGGAGGACATGCTACGGGCTTGTGTACTTGACTTTGGATCTTCATGGGAACAATTTGTATCTTTGGCTGAGTTCTCTTATAATAATAAATTCCATTCGAGCATCAGCATGGCACCTTTCGAGGGTTTGTATGGTAGGTGTTGCAGATCGCCGATTGGTTGGTTTGATGGGTTAGAGTCCAGACCGTAAAGTACAGATTTGCTTAGAGATTCCTTGGACCAAGTCCATTTGATTCAAGACAGACTTAGAGCATCCTAGAGTAGGCAGAAGAGCTACGCTGATTGTAGACTTCGTGCCTTGGAGTTCAGTGCTAGTGACTTGGTTTTCCTTTGAGTATCGCCCGTGTAGGGCGTGATGAGATTTGGTTAGCGGGGCAAGCTTAGCCCCAGGTTTATAGGGCCGTTTTAGATTCTACATAGGGTTGGTAGTTTTGCCTACATGTTGTCTTTGCCTCTGATGCTTTCAGCTGTTCACCCAGTTTTTCATGTCTCAATGTTGTGATGGTATGTGCCAGATGAGTCTCATGTGTCTCATTGGAATTCAGTTCAGTTAGACGAGAGTTTGTCATTTGATGAGGAGCCGATAACTATTCTGGCCAGCGATATCATAAGGTTGAGATCTAAAAAGATGCGTGCTCAGTATCCGCAGTTGTTCGAGCCTTAATGTACTCCTTTCTTCTTGACTTTCAAGGACGAAAGTCTTTTTAGTAGTGTATGTTGTGATAACCCTTCTGGTCATCTTCACGTTAATGCATTCATTCTACTGTTAGAGCCTTCGTGTAGTGGCCCCAAGTCATTTATGGCTTGCTGGGGACTGGTAGTTCAGGGCCCTGGTCTTTCGTTTGGTTGTTTTGCCCTTTTTCCTGTTTTAGAGCTTTAACATAGAATATCATTGAATTTAGTCAACATTCCAAGCTAATGTGCTCAGAATTAGATTCTGATAGTTTTGTTAGCTCCGTACCGTTGAGTTTGGTCTAGTTGTACCTTTAGTTGAGGCCTGAGAAATTTGGGTGTGGGTTTTGTGTGGTTTTCTCTGTTTTCAGGCCATTTGGAGTTGAAAATGTAACTTTGGGTGACTTTCGATGATCGTAGTGTCAAATTCGAAATCCGATGATTCCATCAGCTCTAGAATGGTGAGTTTGGGTTGGGAAGGTGGTTGGTTTGGGTTCCAAGTGTGCCGGACTCATTTCGAGCCTTTAGGTTCCTTTTCATTAGTATTGACTTAGGTAAACATTTCTCCGAAACGACCTAGTCTTGAAGTTTCATCGATTTCGTTGAGTCCGAAAAGGTCGTTTCCACTATGTTAGCACTATAGGTTTCCGGTTATCAGTTTTTGATTATGCCCGGAATGCCCTATCAAGTTTTGTAAAGTTGCAAACTTTTCCTTGTTGCAGGTGCAAGCATCAAGCCTCTATCGCAATCGCGAGACTCACACTTCACGACCACGATGAAGTGCCTGGAACCATGTTCTTCATGTTCGCGTGATTGCCGGTCGCGATCGCGGTGAAGTACCTTTCCCTTTGTTCTTCGCGATCGCGTGGCTAGCCTTCGCGATCGCGATGGTCTAGCCAGCGTGATCTTCGCGACTACAAGGGTTTCCTTCGCGATCGCGATGAAGGACCCCTGGCAGTATATAAACTTCTCTCATCGTGTTTCCAACACTTTGCTCAAGCTCTCCAAAACTTTAACCACTTAAACTCATGTCCAAGTTGTTCCATAACAGTTCTAAGCCTTGGGGAATCATTTTTTCGTTGATTTTTCGTAGTTCTTCGCCTATTGGTAAGCTTTCTTCCTCACTTGAATTGTTTTGTTCTTTCTCTAAATTCCACCATTGTTGCTCATTCCAATCTTGGATTTTTATGGTAGAATCTGCCTCCTAGCTGTTGCATGTTCGTGGGTGTGGAGTCTTATCCGTGTTGGCTTAAATTCCATCTTTGTGGTAAGTAATTCTTGCCTAATTTCCAATTTTATTCTTGAAATTCCATCTTTAAACCCCAACTTGAGCGGGCTGTTTTGGCGCCTTCTCTTTGCCAATTGTGCTCAATTTTGGAGCATGCCTTCTTGGCATCATTGGGGTCATCCTTCTCTTTTTCATTTAGGGTTTCGGGTTATGGGCCCCGCTGGCCTGCTTTTGACTTGGATTTTGACCCGGCTACAACTATAGGAATATGGGTATCATTAGACTCATTTTAATGTATTATTTACGTTTATGATAGTTTGATTGTCATTCGGGATCTCTCAGAGCGATTCGGGCTTGGACATTGTTGTTCGGGCAGCTTGTCATCACACGACAGGTAGGTTACGGTCTAAACTCCTAGAATTAGCATATATCATATAAAATTGTACTAGCTGGCATCCTTGGGTTGGGTTATTAGGTTGGTACCACAGACCTTGACCGTTTTATTCATGTCCGACCTACTTTGCTTCCCCGATATTTGTAGTACTTGCTTGATACGTTTTATTCACCCTTGTGGTCCTGTGAGGCCTTATTGACTCTGGAACATAAAAGGTGGGTTATTGGTAATGTCCGCGAGTCCCGGACATAGAAATATCTTTCTAGGATGGTTATGCATGTTGAGTAGCTTTGGGGCTTGTGCAGGGCCGATAGGTTGATTGTGAGCTGTTGGGCGTCTATTTGTGTTTGATCATATCATTTCCATGAATATAGAGAGGATTTACCTATGTTTTACTATGGTTTTGGTTTCGGGCCTATTGATATTGTCTTTCTAAACCTTGCATGGCCCCGGGGGCCCGTTTTCGATGGAAATAGTTTGATTTTACTTGTGAATCTTTGTGGGGGTAAGAGGAGGTTATAATATGATTTCTATTACTAGTTTTTCCATTAATGCTAGACTAGGCAGGGACGGGGTGCTAGTAGAGTTTTTTACTAATTTGGGGTGATTTTAGTCTCTGTCAGACCGAGCACCTGAGATGACTTTCTACTATTTTAGACCCGGTTATGCTCGGGCACTCTTAGAGGGATTTTTGAGACATTATTTCACTACTTTAGTCCTGGACAGGGTCTGGGCATGCATATTCGAGACTGGGTCTCTATCATGAACTCAGACTTTCTTCTGGAGGACATGTTTTCATACTGTGTTTTAGTATGGGGTCTGGGACCTCCATGGACCTTGCCATCAAGGCCTGGGCCTTCAGGTTGCGTGTGCCGGAGGGAGGGTATATGTCCAAGTAGAGGTATACGGGCAATGTCCTTCCATGGAACCTACCTTCTGGGCCCGATCGGCACCGAAAGAGGTACATACAAAGATACCATTTCACCTGAGATCTTCATGCATCATATCATTCATTGTTTGAGGCTCCACCCTTGTTTGCTATTTTTTGAGTGTACGCTCTGATTGTATGGGCGGCCGGAGGGTTTTGTTTTCACTTGTTTGTGTTCCTCGGTTGTATGGGCAGCCGGGGGAATGTAGGTAGTCTCTTGTTACTTTATTGTAGTGTTAACCCTCTGTTATGGTTATGCTTATAAGATTATATACGGTTGAGTTGTTACTTGTTGGATTTGATATTGGTATGACTAGTTGGGTTATTGATTCCTGTTTTCGAGCATGCCTATCTCCATTCTCCTCTTCCTTTCCTTGTACTTGAGGTTGCCGGTATACCGTCCATTTTTAGAACTTCTTATGTATATATTGTTGTTCTAAGGATCCCAGGTGTGTCATTTCTTACTTTCACCTGTGCCTGTGTGTATATATCCTACTTGCTAGCCTTGTATCTTGTTCTGTTTTCTTCCCTCTAGGCTAGTTCTTGTGTACTTTTTCATTGATTTCCGTAACTGCTTGTTTCTATTCTGTTTGTTATTACTCTTTTATCTTATATGTACCCATTTGGCCTATGATACCTGCTGGGTACCTTATGCTTCGCATTTGGTGCTCACCCTAACACTGCATCTTCTGGTGCAGATCCTAGTGTGAGCCATCGCCATTAGCTCGTGGAGACTCGTGCGGGGTGCTATATTGGTGATATTCTGGACTTAGGGTGAGCTCTTGGCGACTAGAGCTTGGCTTTTAGTTATCTTATGATTATGTACTCTATTTCTACTCGGAGACAACTCTGTATATGTTATTTTGGACCCTTGTATTCCTTATGTAGATCCGGCTTTTATATGCTATGATACTAGGTTTTGGGTTTGTTTTAGCTTCCGCTTTGCATTTATTACTCCTGTTATCTATTTTCGTTACCTTGATCTCTTGCTTCCGCTTATTAAACTGTGCTTTCGCTTAGACTGTTAGATAGAAGCGCATTACTGACCATTCCAGTCTATGAGGATTGGTTCCCCTACTGGGGGATTGTAGGTACCATCATGATTTAAAAATCGGGTCATGATAGTTAATTATATTTTTTATTATTTTTAGCTATTTTTTTATAAACCCGTGAAAGTAAGTTTACATATTTGAATTTCCCAACTTGTGATTCATGCTAATTTGATAGATGGAGAACTTGAATTCTTAGTTGTTAGTGATTATATTACGTTTATAATGGTTGTTTCTTGATTGAATAAGATTTTGGCTGAATTAGAATTACTATTGCCATGAAATTAAGCTTAAAGTTCAATGCACACCAACCCCAAACAAGGCAGAAATCACCAACAGATATCACACGGGATCTGACAATCCGATCCACTACAAAAGAATCTCCTACTAGGGTCAAAACAGAAACAACAACAGATAATGGCTCACTAGCCAACCCCAAACAAGGCATAAAGTAGGCAGTTATATATGAACAAGTGGATTCAGGATCAAACAAATCATAAGTTGGCTGATCATATGACGGCATACAGAAATCGTACCTTTGATCACAGCATCTGAGGCCTCTGCCTCTGGTCTCCCAGGGACTGCATAGAACTGACGACGACCTCTACCTTTCTGACTGCCATCCCTACCACTTGCTCTGCCACGTGGAGCACCACCCCTAACCTGACCACCACCACCTCTAGTCGAAGGGTGAACTTCTCGTAATGGCTTGGTCGGCTGAACTGTACCCTGCTGAGGGCAATCTCTAGCAAAATGTCCAATCACACCACAAGTGTAACAAGCCCCTGATGACCTACTCGGTCAGGATGAACCAACAGAACCCGAATGGCAACCACGGCCCGATGACCAAAGTCAACACTAACGAAAAGGAACCCAAAGGCTCAGAATGAGTCTGGCTCATCCGAAACCTGAACCAACAACCTTTCTAGCCCAAACTCAACATTTTGGGGCTGATGGAATCATCGAATTTTAATTCCGACACTCCGATCATTGAAAGTCACCCAAAGTTACACTTTTAACTCCAAATGGCCTGAAAACTGAGAAAACAACACAAAACTCACAACGGAAGTTCTCAGGCCTCAACTAAGAGTCCAACTAGACTAAACTCAATGCTTCAGAGCTAATTGAACTGTCAGAATTCAATTCCGAGCATGTTAGCTAAGAATGTTGACTAAAGTTAATGATATTCTAAGTTTAAGCACTAAAATAGGAAAAAGGCCAAAATGACCAAACGAACAACCAGGGCACCGAACTACCTCTCCCAGCAAGCCATAAAAGACTTAAGGCTGCTACAGAAGAGCTCTAACAGTACAATAAATGCGTAAGCGCGAAGATAACCGGAAGGGTCATTAGAATATGTGACTAAGATTGGAATATACCTAGAACGCCTTAGTTGGTTACAAAATAGGAAGATATATAAATCCATTCAAAATAGGATATCACATTCCCACTCAATAATGTAGTTGTGAGACCATTTTGGATAAACGGTTAGAGGCTCGAAAGACCATAGTCATGTCATTAACTTGGTAAATTAATAACTAGATAAATAATTAAGTCGATGAAATAGCTTACTCAACATGATTATTAGCAAATCTATAATTCTAGATCGATTTTATCACACTAATTATGTAAACACATTCTCTTTATATGGTTATTTTTTCATTAGTTATTTGTTTTATTTTTAGTTTAGTTAATTCATAAATTCATCTTTTAGATCTACCACTTGAATAAATAATCAACATTAGTTTAATTTAGTAATATAGTTAATCGATAAGCTCATGTGCGTATGATATTCACAATTAAAAATTCCACATTACTTGTAAGATCGCATGCACTTGTGTGTGCGTTTGATGCAATAAGTTTTTAATGTTGTTGTCGGGAACTTAGAAATTAATTGTTTATTTAAATTAAACTTTTTTGTTTTTATTTGTTTACATTTTGTTATATACATTATTTTTATAAATACTTTTCTTTCTTTTTATGTGTAACATTTTACTACTCTTTTTGATATTGCATATTGGAATGAGGATGAGTCAAATATAAACTACTCATATTTTATTGATCCTTGTTTTATTTTAGAAGGACCCCATATATGAAAAAATTGTTTATGTCTTTCGATCATATGGAATGAGTGGTGTGATCCTTCAAAATCTTGTCATTGGGAATTTTGTAAATGGTGTAGTGGTCAAGGAAAAGATTGTCCTGGGCGTTATAACCCTTCCTTGAGCCCTTATTATGATGATTCTAATAATTCTTGTGCTTTTGATAGTATGAATCCTTGCAAGAAACTATTAGAAGAATAAGTGGGTTGCATGAGAAAAATTCTAAACCAGATGACACACTTCCTAGAAAGATGGGTGAAGCTCATTCAAGAGGTTGACATGTTTGGCTTGGATATTCACAACTTGAAAGAAGAGTTGAATGCAAAGGTTGATGAATTTGACGCACAATAAGGTAGTGATTAGTTATGTGAGGAAGAGAAGATGCTTCTAAGCCAACTTGAGAAACTAAAATTGGAGGGCAAACTACTCGATCATAGTTTTATTTATGTTGCCAATGTTTAGAAGAATACAATAGAGATATGTGAGAAAGTATATAGTATTATTTTTTAAGACTCTAGTGTGTGTAAATATGAGAATGTACTGTAATGACCCATTTGGTCATTTTTGTGTTTACGCCTTTTTTATACTGCTAGAGCTTTCCTGTAATTGCCCCAAGTCATTTATGACTTGCTATGACCGGTTATTCGGTGCCCTGGTCATTCATTTGGTCGTTTTGACCATTTGCTTGCTTTAGAGCCTTAACTTAGAATATCATTGACTTTAGTCAGCATTCTTGGTTAAAGTACTCAGAATAGAATTTTGACAATTTTTTTAGCTCCAGAGCATGTATTTTGGTCTGGGTGGACCCTGGGTTGGGTTCTGGGAGCTTTTGATTTAGTTTTGTCTGGGTTTTTGTGTTTTAGCCAAGTTAAACTTGAAAGTTTAACTTTGGTCAACATTCAGACAAAACGACCTCGGATGGAAATTTCGTCCACTCTATTAGCTCTAGAATGTCAACTTTGGGCTAGGGAAATGGTTCGGGTACCGGGGCTTTCGAACTTATTTTGGGGTATTTAGTTCTGAGTTAGTTTTTAGCATGGGCCCATTTTTCTTTAAAACAATCTTCATTGGTAAATTCATTGATTGCATTGAGTCCGGAATGTTGTTTTCACTCAAATAGATCTATTGGTTTATGAGTATCGGGTTCTGATTGTGCCCGGAATGCCCCGTAGAAGTTTAGAAAATTGCAGATTTTTCTGTTGCGGGCCTGCTTTAAATAGTTGTTGCCAGCTTTATTTTCAGCTATTTCTCTCATCTTCCCAACTCGTTTTCTACACCATTTTTACAGAAAATTCCTTCAAATCTTCACCTTCTCTTACCCATAACTTGGAGGAATAATTGTTGCTGATCCGGGTGTGTTTCTTGGCCTCGTGAAAAGGTAAAATCGCTTGTTAACTTCTGTTAATTTCCAAAAAGTTCATTCTTTAAATTCTTTTTTTTTCACAATTTCCAGCTTATTTCTTTCAACTCCAACTTCATTTTTCTCAACTCTAATTACTCAAGAACAGTGTCGGCTCATGGGAATTCTCCAAGTTATCGTTAATCTTGCTCCTTTATCGTTGGTAAGCCTCTTCTTCTTCAAACCTTTTTCTTCTCTTCAAGCTCAAAAACCTCCATGGTTGAGGCTCTTACAAGCTTGATATTTCATGGGTTAAAGATTTGTTGGAGAGATTGATTATTCGTGGTAGCTGTAGTTCCGGTCCATGGTTGATTCTTACTTCCAAATAGGTATGTTTCCGCCCTTGAAAATCACAATTCTCCACTTTTGTTCTCATAAATTAGTAGTACTTCGGAGTTGTTTTGAGCACCGAAAGGAACTCTGTTTGCGCTCAAATTTTGATCATGGGTTCCTAAATTCACCGCAAACATAATTGTAAATTTTATTTTCTATTTCCCTGCACGAGCCTTGAGGGCAATTTTTCGACCTTATTTTTAGCCCAATTTTTGGTATAAAAATATGGGTGTCGTTCTTCTCGTATTTACACCTAGATTATGTTCTTGATAGCATGAAAGCTTTCTAAGGCTATTTAAAAGGGGAATGCACATGAGTGATGGTTCGTGTTTGTAGTTCAGCCCCGAGGTAGGTTATGGTTTAAACTCCCTACACTTAACATATATAGAATAAAATTATACTAATGGGTATCCTTGGGTTAGGTTTATTAGTTTGTCACCATAGACCATTGACCGCTTTTACCTATCCGCCCTTTCTTTCCTCCGTTGTGTGTAGTATTTCTCGTAGTTTGATATTATCACCCTTGTGGTCCTGTGTGGCCTTGTTTGACTCTGGACCATAAATGGTGGGCTATTTGGGGGTGTCCATGAGTCTCGAATATCGTTATCGTGATACTAGGCTGGCTATATGTGTTGTAGAATGATTAGAGCCTGTGCAGGGCCGATAGGTTGATTGTGGGCCGGGGGCCACTGTTGTGATTCTGTATACCATTAATCATGCATATAGAGGGAATTTATTCATGATTTTACTCTTGTTTTGGCTTTGGGCCTACTATTGCTGAATTTCTAAACCTTGCTTATCCCGTGGGGCCTATTTTTGGTGAATATGATTGAAAAAGGGTTTCAGTACTGTCTTAATAGATCTTCTTGGGGTAAGAGGGAATTAAAGGATGTTTTATGACTATTTCCACTTATACTAGACTCGACGGGATCGAGCGCTAGACTTGTTTTACTACAACTTCCAGGGTGATGCTAGACTCAGCGGGGCCGTGTGCTAGGTCTATTTGACTTACTGATTTAGACCTAGATACTCTCTGGGCCGCTTTACTTAGGGATTTTCGAGATTGCGGGGCAACTAGTATGTTGGTCAGGGGCCTCTATGGACCTTGCCATTCCGGGCCAGTGGCTACGTGCTGCTAGTGCCGAAGGAGGGGGGGTATACGGCATAGTAGAGGTATACGGATGTGACCTTCCATGGATCCTATCTTCTGGGCCTTATAGGACACCGGAAGCGGGTGACATACGGTACTACTATCACTCTTGGCTTAGCATAGCATGTCATATCATTCTTTTGTGTGAGGCACCACCTTTGTTTGTTGTTTGTTGATTGTACTCTCTGGTAGTATAGGATGCCGAAGGGTTTGTCTTCACTTGTTTGTGTTCCTTGGGTGTATAGGCGCCCGTGGGACTGTAGGTAGACTTATTATTACTATTTCTCTCTATGGGTTCCTATTGTAGTTCTTATGACTTTGGATATTGTTAAGGTTAAACATGGGCTTCCAGTTGTTGAACTCTTAACTTGAGATTGCATGCTTAGTTGGGTTATCGTTCATTGTATTTGAACATATTTAACATTTTCTTCCTCTCCTTCTCGAGTCATTGAGGTTACCAATATACTTCCTGTTTTCTAAACTCTTCTTTGTATACTTGTTGTTGCGAGGATCTAACATAACACCAACTTTATTTTTCTCAACTCTAATTACTCAAGAACAGTGTGGGCTCATGGGAATTCTCCAAATTGTGGGTAATCTCGCTCCTTTATCGTTGGTAAGCCTCTACTTCTTCAAGCCTTGTTCTTCTCTTCAAGCTCAAAAACCTCCATGGTTGGGGCTCTTACAAGCCTGATTTTTCTTGGGTTAAAGTTGCATTGGAGAGCTTGATTGTTCATGGTAGCTGTAGTTCCAGTCCGTGGTCGATTCTTGCTTCCAAATTGGTACGTTTCCGCCCTTGAAAATCGAAATTCTCCACTTTTGTTCTCATGAATTAGTAGTACTTGGGGGCTGTTTTGAGCTTCGAAACGAATTCTGTTTGCGCTCAAATTTTGAGCATGGGTTCCTAAATTCATTGCGGACATAATTGTGAATGTTTTTTTCTGTTTCTCTACACAGTCCTCGAGGTTCATTTTTTGACCCGATTTTTGGCCCAACTTTTTGTATTAGCAATATCGATGTTGTTCTTCTCGTCTTGACACCTAGATTATGTTATTGATAGCGTGGCAGATTTTTGAGGCTGTTCGGGAGGGGAAGGTACACGAGTGATGGTTCGTGTTTGCAGTTCGTCCCCGAGGTAGGTTACGGTTTAAACTTCTTAGACTTCTCATATATATAATAAAATTGTACTAATGAGCATCCTTGGGTTGGGTTTATTAGCTTGGCACCACAGACCATTGACCTATCCGCTCTTTCTTTCCTCTGTTTTGTGTAGTATTTATCGTAGTTTGATATTATCACCTTTGTGGTACTGTGTGGCTTTGTTTGACTCTGGACTATATATGGTGGGCTATTCGGGGGTGTCCATGAGTCTCGGACATCGTTATCATGATACTAGGCTGGCTATCTATGCTGTAGAATGATTGGATCCTGTGCAGGAGAGATAGGTTGATTGTACGCCGAGGGCTAGCATTGTGGTTGTGTATACCATTCATCATGCATATAGAGGAAATTTCTCAATGATTTTACTACGGTTTTGGCTTTGAGCCTACTAGTGCTGAATTTCAAAATACTATATGGCCCAGGACTTGCGGATTAAGACGTTGGCTAGGGATAATGTGAGGATTGCATTTGGCTCAAGTGACTAAACCTCCCTAACGCTCTTTCGTTTCATTTTGAACCACGCTCATATTTTTGAATTTGACTTCACCTTATTTCTCCCTCACACAACCCAAGCTTTTCCCTTTAATCTTGATCATTCAACCTATTTGTAACACCTTCACTTGGTAGCACCAAATCTTTTCTTTTCATTTTGCTCATTGAATTTGAACTTTTGGAGTAATTTTTCAATTCAACATTAGGTGCTACCTTTCACTTAAAGTGCATTCCTTTTCTTTCCCACATTAAGCACATACACCTCCAAACTTAGGCTTTTGCCTATGTTGTCAATTCATTTTCCCCCCAAACTCAGTATTTTAGCCTACATTTAACTTTCAAGCCATTAGGGAGGACATGTGCCAAGATAGAGGTTCCAAAAAGGTAAAGGTGGCAAACAAGGTGTCAAACAAGGTGCCAAAGAACGTTCACAATCTCAAAAGGGGTTCATAGGGATTGATGTTAAGGGAAGTCATTTGGGTGAAGTGGTTATTCAAAAAGGGCCTAAGATCATCTTCCAAGCTCAGTCACATCTATAAGTTTACCTTGAATCACATTTGGGGCATGTTATAGACGACATGCATGTAGAAAAATCAAGGTACCTCACAAGAACTTTCAACATTTGTCTCAAAATTAATTGAGACAAATGACTTTTGACAAGCTATTCTGAGTTCATTACACACTCATTTGTGAATCGATCAAGCCAAACCGAGAGTGTTCAAGTCATGACAAGAGAATTCTTTCCTCAAAAATTCATTTTCCCTCTTTCCTTTTTTTTTCAAAAACTTCTTGCCAAGAATTTTTTTTTGTGGGTCCTTTTTGAGACAAGCAAAGCACAGACTCAAATTAAACTAAAACTTAGAATTTTTCCTTCACAAAGTCCCCTCTCAATCCATCATAGGGAAACACCAACCGAGTAAGACACAAAAACAAAAGAAAAGACAATAGAAAAAAAAAGAGAAAAATATTTGCTCCTTGGGAAAGAAATGTGGTATTAAGAAAACCCTTGGAGTTTATTGCTAAACTACTATTAACAAGGCGACTACCAAATTTGCACGCTCATGAATCATTTGAAAAAAAGACTCAATGTACGCCCTTAACACAATTGTGAGGCACGGGTAGCGAGACAATGAAATCATGTAAGACTAACTCAGCACACAATCAAGATTTTAAAAATTAAGCCCAGCGAGGGCACAATTAAGCACAAAACATAATAAAATGGCCCGGCAAGGGAAATATCATCACAATCATCCAACATGCCAGACAAGGGCCAAATAGAATCTAGAAAGGGAAAAAAAATTGTCGACCCAACAAGGGCAATAAAATATCTCAAGCCCAACATGGTAAACCAATGACCAAATCAAATAGCACCACCTCCCCTCGTAAACAGAAGGATTTCCCTTAATGTTTTAAGCTCAAATAAATAAAGAGAGGGATGTGAAAACTTGCTGGAGGACTATGCCTCATTATCATCATCTGTTGCCTCTTAACTAGGACCAGCACCACCCTTTCGGGAGTGCAAAAAAGTTGTGGACTCTCTGAGAGTTGCTGAAACTCTGGATCTTGATCATCCACTAGTAATGTGTCCTCATCACTGAGTAGCTTCTCCTCTGGCGCTAAAGATGCAAGCAAGTTATCCATAGAACTGCTAGTGTGACGGGGCTGAGGCAAGTTGCTCAAATATGTCTCCTTAACTGGAGCCTTCCCTTTTGCCTTAACCACATCCTTCTGGATCTCCTTCAAAGCTCCCCCAATAGTGTCCACCTTTTTGCAGAGTTAGGTGACGCTTTCCACTACTCCCCTACTGGCCTTTTTGATAGCTGACGCAATAAACTCAGGCAACTAGAGTGCCAAATCATTCATCTGCCTTTCATGTTTATAGGCTTTGTCTACCATATCCTGAGACCACTCTTTGTTAAAGCTCCTCTGGGTGCAGAAGTTATTTGGGTATGTGCTTTTGAGGCTGCCCGAGATGGAGAGGAAATAGTTGCTTCAGTATCCAAGTCATCAACCTCAACTTCCCCCAATGTCTCAGTCATGTGCCTCTTAAACGTGTGAACATCCCTGTCTATCTTTCTATCAAGGTCAATCATCCCAATAGCATGTGCAAAACTTGTCACAGCTGAGGAGGGGGACATCGACTTTAGCACAAAGTTTAGTAATAAGCACCGATAAGGGCAATGAATCACTTCGCCTGTGAGTTTTCCTCCTTATCACCATAGCCGCTATATCTCCAAAAGTTACATGCCCGCCTATCATAAAAACAACAATCAGAATGGCCCCATCCTGAGTTATCTTCTGATCATTCTGCGAGGGCAGGAAATGGATATGAACAAGGTCATACCAAAGATGAGCTTCAAAGTATAAGGACCTCCTCATAATTTCACCCCTATAGTAGCCCTGAGAGGGATGTCATGAGCAATAACAGGGGCCTTCTCACAATATGGCTTTTGCTCGGCATACAACCTAGCCAAGAGTGCAGGGGCAGGATCAATTGGGTGACTCCAATAGATGGCATTAATGGCAGCTGGAGTGACAGAAACTTTCTTGCCTTGGATGAAAATTGAATCCATGTTAGGGAATCACTCCATATTACCCTGATATCCCATGAAGTCTTGCTTTGCTTGATAAGCAGCAATAAACTCCCGAACTATTTCCCAGTAGTACCCCCCGGGTATATCTTGGAATGGTTGCCACACTCAGTTGGAAAACTTTTTGTGGATGTTAGGTAGCTCTATCCCGACTGTAGTGAAGTTGAAGCTCTACTCCATATTGAAGGTCATATTCTTGTCTCGGTCATAGATGACCTTCATGCCTTAAACCCCAAAGTAAATTCTCACCTCTTACGCAACTAATAGTTTCTTTTGTTGGCGTCCTATGTTACCCTTGTCAGAATACATAGTTTGCACATGGAGATTGTGAGTACCAAAAAGCAAAACAAACTCTTTTTGTATTTCTGATATATGTAAAAGAAGAAAAATAGAAAGAAGTTAACTAATTAAAAAGAACGGAATGTAACTGATGGCTCAGGCAGACCATGTGCAAACCTCACAAGGCATAGCACACATCACACGTGCCATTTCATGAGCTACCAGAAACTTACAGGGATTTATGTACTGAGGTTCGAAATAGGTGTGAACCGCATAATCCAGAGGGCACACCGCATCATGCTTCGCCCTTCAAAATAGTAAGCTGGTAGCTATTTCTCATAGGGTGTGGTGCCTTGTGTGTTTTGCACATCAAGATCAACACAACACATGCTAAACGCACAAGGAAACAGTTGGAATTTTTGATTCCTTGTGTTTTTGTGAATTACACATATGATCCATAGAGTAAGATTTGCACTAAGCACTTGGCACCAAGAAGTAAACCATTAATTACCAGTTTAAAGAATAGAGCCAAGCATTATATGACCCAACTAAATCATCCGGGTACTCAGACTTTCTCGGATCCATTATCACAATTCAAAACAACAGAAGAACTCAAGGACTTCTCTTAAAAAGGACGTTACCCCTTCTATCATCGAGAATATCAAGCCTTCTATTGTTCACAATTAGGCACATTCATTCATCAATTTCTCCTTCCTAACCAAAATCATACACCCAATAAGCATATTCAACAAACTATATGGGCACAAAAATAGTAGCATATTTTAGCCCAAAACATCAATTCTAACCAAAGCCTCATGAAGATGACGATTTGTCCTTAAGAATTGCATCACCCAATCTATCATAGAGCCAAATCATGCATCAATCACAAGTGGGTTACTCAGACATCATCCTAAACACAGATTTTTAAGACTAAAAATTATTACAATCAATATGCATTATCACAACTTTAAGTTATAGCAAGTTAATTCTATGTAAAATCAACAATACAACCCAAAATTGGGAACCCAAAATTTTCGGATCTCACCCGAAATCAACATGGCAGTTCTAATGAGCATGATTCACAATATGAGTTCACAATCATCACAAAAGCATGTATTTAATGTTGGGAAACTTACAACAAGTTTGAGAAGAGAAGAAAAAATTGAAGCTTTTCAAGGTGCAATAATGGTGACCCATAATATGCCCAGAGACGATGGTGGTGCTTAGCAGTGATGCAGACATGTTGTTTGGGTGAGAAGAGGAGAAGGTTTTGGGAAAGATTGAAGGTTTTGTAGAGGATTTTGAGAGATAATTGAAAGAGTTGAGGGATAAATATGGGAGACGAGGGATAAATGTGGTGGTTTAATAAGATAAAAAGAAGAGGAATAGTCACCAGGTCAGTCTCCGGGTCAGGTTGGTCAATGGGTAGGTTAATTAAAAAATTCAAAACTTACCTTGGTGCACCGCGATATGCAATTAACAGAAGACCTTGTGTGGACCGCATGTCGCTTCACACCTCACCATTTCATACCCAAACTTGGCCCATCTTTCTATTGTGGTGTGCGACAGTGGTGCGACGCATACAAGGGCTCCTGCAGATCGCACATCCCAACGCATATCACCTCCAACTTTAATATTTTTCTTCCAGTTCACTGACTTAGGGTGAGGTGGCCTGTGGACATGCACATCAGCTTATGCAAACTACACAGCCATATTTTTGTCTCATTTTCCACTTTGTCATTTTGTCTCTCCATGCATTCCTAAAACAAACCAAAAACAACAAAAAGGTAACGAAAATAAACCAAAACCCCTGGGTTTACTCTCAAGAAGAGCTTGATTTTACATTGCGGCTCAATGATAGTACCTAAAACCTTAGGCATTGTCGTATTGCATGCCAATTTGGTTGGCATGGACCCATCCCAAGAAGGGGAATTGCTCCATCAACGTCCTCAACACATTATCTTGTTACCACCTTGGCAACCCCTCAAACTTGGGCATCTTTCCTAATTCAAACTCCTTAATGGCATCATCTATCTTGCCCTTAACATAGATCACCGAGACTACCCATAATTCATCCAGAGGCTTTGTAGATTGGCAAACGTTGGATACCACTATCTCGCTTCCCACTCAAAACTTGAGCTCTCCGAGTTTAACATACACTAAGGCTCTCCCCACAACCAATAATGGTATATCCAATATGATGGGCACCTCAATGTCCACTTTGCAATCTAAAATCACCAAGTTGGCTGAGAGAATAAACTTATCAAACTTGACCAACACATCAAACAAAATTCTAACCGGTCACTTGATCGACCGATCAACCATGAGTAGGTTCATGGGAGTAGGTTTGGGCATGCCCAATCCTAACTTCTTAAAGATCACTAGGGGCATTGATTTGATGCATGCCCTTAAGTCACAGAATGTTTTACGGAATACAAATAGCCAAATAGTACAAGGAATAGTGAATGCACCTGGGTTTTCCTATTTTGTAGAAACATTACTTGTCATCACAGCGCTACAGCTGTGTGAGATCTCAATGGTGCCCACATAGACTACCTTTTTTTCTTGAGCAACTCCTTCATGAATTTGGCGTACCCCAGTATTTGCATTAAGGATTCAACAAAAGGAATATTTATCGAAAGTTTGCTGAACATGTCAACAAACTTATTGAATTTGTTCTCTTTATTTTTCTTTATTTAACCTTTGAGGGTACGAAGGAGGTCTCTTGGGTAGTGTGGTTAGAGCACTTTGTACAATAGGGGTGTCCTCTTCAATATCTATGTCCCCTTGGGGAGGAGAGTCAGCCTCCTCCTTCTCATTATCAAATCAACATTCACCGGGGCAAAGGGTGCACCATGCTTCACCCCAACTTCTGGTTCTATAATATCCTTGTCACGTGCAACCCCTTTTTCCTTGTTAATAGGCTCCACAACGGGTTCAATACTAGCATTATTCACCACCTCAGTTGTCTTCTCCACAACATCCTCAATGGGCTTTTTCAGTACACCACTCGTTCTTCCACTTCTAGTAACAATATCCATAACATGAGCGTCATTTTGAGGATTAGCTATGGTGTCACTAGGAAGCGTCCCCTTCATTCTTGGGTTCATTTGAGTGTATAGATGGTTCATTTGGGCCTCAAGATTCTTGATTGTGGCCGAATAAGAGCTTAATGAAGTGTTGAAACTTCACTTTTAAGCTCACTAACCCAGGTATTTATTGGTTCTACCTTCTTCAAAACCAAGGAAAACATGTCCTCTATCTTTGAGTGACTGGGATTGCTTGTGGAGGGTTGATATAAAGAATCCAACATATATGTAGGCACATATAGATCTGAGCTCCGATGATTGTATCTATCACCCGCTCTGTCACGATCCCTCTAATTGCCATATCTTTCTTTATCCTTAATCTAACCTTGATTCTCATCCCTTAGGAGATAATACCCAGGATGAGAACTTTCCAACAAGTAGCAAAGTTTACCATCCACGATGGTTATTAGCTTGTTATCATTAGTCTTGATCTCTGGTGTACTCACGACATGCACAGTCTTAGAACTTTCGGCTCCCATCATATGCTTGGACAATAAGTCTATTTGCATCATCATCTTAGCCATGGTTTCATCCATTTCTTCATCCTTTTTCTGCATCTCATTTCTCAAAATAGATATGGTCACTCCCAAGGTAGGAATATCAGCCTCCTTTGTGTGCCAAGCTTGGTTTGTCTTGGTCATTCTCTCTAGAAAGGCTGAGGCGAGAGTAAATTGTTGGTCCATGAAGGTACCACCCCTGAGGTTGTTGGCCACTGACTTGTTCATTTAGTTTAAAGCCCTATAAAAGCTTTGTAGGAAGATATTATCTGGCAATCTGTGGTTGGGACACAACATGTCACGCCCCAAACCATGGGAGTCATGACCGACAGTCAGAGACCCAAAAGGCCGAGGTTGCCAAAATAGAGTGTATCTCTATTGAACCTGCTGGGGGTCTGAGACTGACAAGGTCTCTAAGAATAGCAATTTAAAACACTGAAAGCTCAATAGTAGGTAAACAACTCAAGGCCGACAAGGCGATACCCAACACTGATATACATATACACGTCTATAAGCCTCTAGGAGTACGTAAAACATCTCATATCCAGGACAGGGCCATGGACTACCCATAAACTATACATATATATAACTTTGTGAAAATATAAACTAGACCTCTGACTCGTCATCTCCAGGAAGAATGGAGCTTACCAAAATGGCTGAACTCTGCAACTGATACTAAAGAGGTCTGTCTGGGTTTCTGTCTGGACCTGCAGGCATGAATGAAGCACCCCCAGGCAATGGGGACATCAGTACGACAATAATGTACTACCATGTAAGGTATAAACATAAAAGCAAGTCGCAAGTAGTAAATCTGAACAAGATATAATAAAAAAGTTGTAAACTGTAATTGGTAAGACTCGTTAAGCTATTTTATACTTTATTCTTTTTAGATCACAACACATGAATTACCTCACACCGCAACTCACTCTTTATAACTCACGCTGAACCATAATAGCGCCTCGGCGCACCATGTATATAATGGCCTCAATATGGCAGTAGCGCCTCGGCGCACACTATGTATATAATATCCTCAATATGGAAGTATAACCTCGGTGCACACTATGTATATAATAGCCTCAATATGGCAGTAGCACCTCGGTGCACACTAACACACAATCCACGCGTAATAAGTGTATTACTAGATTGACCTTCAAAGCTACTCTTGTTAGTTATAGAGGTTCATTTAGATAACTTCTTTAGCCTTGAATTAATAGATGTTGGAATCAACTTACCAAGCACATATGATTGGGCATTTGAATTGCTAACCTCCCTTTTATACTTTCTAAAGATTGATTAGGGATCACAATACAAAGAAGAAACTTGACAAAAGGATAACTTACTTTTCGTGCAAAAAGAATCAAATTTTTATAAGAAGGCGACTTGAATCACCATAATGTATAACTTAGTTCATTAAAACTTGTTGTGTTACCACATCAGCTCTCCTAAAACGCAATACTCAAATTCCTTCTTTCGGAGATTTAGAGTTTTATTTCTAGATTCATGCCGATAAGGAATAAAGAAGCCTTAACATACCTTGTTCCTTTCGAAGGTTGCGCTTACCACAACTTGGACTTTCCTTTATTAAATTAATCTACAACACAAGGGTATAATGAAGCTAATATTAGCTCTTAAACTTGATGCAACTTTTCCAAAACAGTAGCTAAACATTTTCTGGGCAGATTTACGTATTTTGCACTAATTAAAGGTGTATCATCACACCTTTCTCCCCTATCCAATACACATCACACACACACCAACCTACTGCCTCCAATAATACAAAACACATCAAACAGCCCCTACACAACTCACAATGCCAAAATACAATAGCAACACATTGAACCCACGGCTTCTGATCGCCGCCCCATGAGTTCTTAACAACAATTTAACAACAATTGTCCATCCGAACTTCAATCCAAAAATATGATTATGGGCATAGTACTTACCACACTTGAAGGAGTTTTTTTATCCTCTTTTTATTGATGCCTTGAAAAGCTTAAGTAACCCCTACACATACACCAACAAGAGAAGAAGAAATCTCTTAATTGTTACACAATTTCTAAGTGTCCAACCTTAAGGAAGGGGCTGCCATAGTTCATGTCTTTCTTACCATAGGATATCCTAGCTATATGTATTAGATTAATACCAATATAACAAGTTGTTTAAATCACCATAATCTTGAATGAATCTTGATCTTCTTAGAACCCTAAAGAGAGAGAGGGGCTGCCAAAAGGAAAGGAGATAAGAGAGAATTTTTCCAGCTTTTTGTGATCAATATTGATCAACAAAAGGTCTGTATAAAGGGACCTTTTTGGCCGACATTTTTGAGTATATTTGGGCCAAAATTGTTCAAGAAACTTGGGCAAAAATTACCCTTTGCTTGGGCCTCAAAAGGGTTAAATTTTGTGGCTGATTTTGGGCTTCTCTTGGGTCAAAATGTGGTCAATATTGGTGGCTACCTTTTGTAGTTGTTAGGGCCAGATTTGGTTGTGCTTTGATGGACCAACTTTAAGCTTAATTTGGGCTCCCATTAGGTCTAATAATCCATGGTGTTGCTGCCCGTAATCGTCCCTCGGAACTTAGTTCGTTAACGTAGGTAGGTGATGCACCTACTTCTCACCAAAGAGCTTAGATAAGTCGGGCAAGCACCTCACTTGTTTTATCTCATGTTCAAAACCCTCATCCTTATACTTTAACTTAACACTTATATACATTTGACCATTTCAAATTCCACGCCAAAGTACACCTTCACAATCTTGAGCTCAAGTATCTTCGTCGATATTAACTTAGTCATATAGGTTTTGAAAGGTACGGGGTGTCACATCCTTCCCCCCATAGAATCATTCATCCTCGAATGAGGGTAATATGTATAGAGCCCTAGTCCTTTGGTATTTAAAGAAATTTTAGCAGAGTTTACTTTATAATTGGGACTATCCAAAAACCTGAAACTCAGCAAAAGTCCAGCACAATGTCTCACAAGGCGATACAATGATATACAATTAAATGCAATCCTTTGCATGTGTTCAAACCAGATCATATTTGCACAGTAGGAAGAATATCAAGAACATAAGGACATGACTTACCTCTATACTATCTTCAGGTTGAAAATAACTGGGGATACTTTTTCCTCATTTCTTCCTCAGCTTCCCACGTCATTTCCTCGACATTATTATTTCTCCATAACACCTTTACTGAGGCTACTTCTTTGGTTCTGAGCTTCCTAACTTGACGATCTAGGATAGAAATTGTTACTTCTTTATAGGATAAGTCTTCAGAAAGTTGAACATCTTTGATAGGCATAATACGTGAAGGATTTCCTATTCACTTTTGTAGCATCGATACATGAAATACATGATGGATTGTCTCTAATTCTGTGGGTAAATCTAGCTCATATGCCGCTTTTACTACCCTCTGAATGATCATGTATGGTCCAATATATCTTGGACTAAGCTTTCTCTTTTTACCAAATTGCATAACGCCTTTCTTGGGCGAAACTTTTAGGAAAACCCAATCACTAATATTAAATTCCAAATCCCTACGTCGCACATCTGCACATGATTTCTGCATACACTGGGCTGTTAGTAATCTTTCTCGGATTAGCTTCACCTTCTTCATTGCCTGATTAACTAGGTCTGGCCCTAATAATCCTGCTTCTCAAATTTCAAACCATCCAATCGGTGATCTACACTTTCGTCCGTATAAAGCCTCATAAGGAGCCATTTGAATGCTTGCATGAAAGCTATTATTATAAGCAAACTCAATTAGTGGAAAATGGTCATCCCAACTCTCTTTAACATGTAGTACACAAGCTCGTAGCATATCTTCGAGTGTTTGAATAGTGCATTCAGCTTTGTCCATCTGTCTGTGGATTAAAAGTTGTACTGAGACTTATTTGAGTACCTAAGACTCTCTGGAATGACATCTAGAAATTTGTTGTAAATTAAGCACCCCTATCTGAAATGATGGAAATTGGGACACCATGAAGTCGAACTATTTCACTAATATACAACTTGGCGTAATCTTCAGCAGTATAAGTTGTCCTGACTGGCAAAAAGTGAGCTGATTTTGTAAGTCTATTTACAATCACCCATATAGAATCATACTTCCGATAAGTACGGGGTAAGCCCGTAATAAAATCCATGTTGATTACTTCACATTTTCAGGTAGGTATTACTATACTTTGAGTTAGCCCTCTAGGTCTCGGGTGTTCAATTTTTACCTGTTGACAATTTGGGCATTGGGCTACAAACTCTACAATATTTCTCTTCATATTATTCCACCAATAAATCTATCGAAGATCATGATACATCTTCGTCGCTCCTGCATGGATTGAATAGCGGGAATAGTGAACTTCTGCCAAAATAATCTCCTGAAGCTCCCCGACGTTAGGTACACATAGACGACCTTGATATCTCAGAACCCCATCTTCCTTAATCTCTATTAGTGGTTTCTTCTGCTGTGGAATTTCTTTCCTCAATCTTACTAACTCTGGATGATCATATTGTTGTTCCTTTACCTCTGTTATAAGTAAGGATTTCGATGTACTTTGAATAACAACTCCCCCATTTCCTTGGTCTAGTAGTCGAACCTGCAAATTAGCTAATTTATGTAGTTCTATTGTCATCTCAATCTTTCTATTTTTTACGTGGCTCAATCTTCCCATGGATTTGTGGCTAAGTGCAAATATCTACATCATAATCCTTTAGTAACTCTAGCCACCTTCTTTGCCTTAGGTTTAAATCCTTCTGTTTGAATAAATACTGTGGACTTTTGTGGTCTGTAAACACGTCTACATGGACTCCAAACAAGTAATGGCGCCAAACTTTCAAGGCAAATATAACTGCTGCCAATTCAAGATCGTGAGTAGGGTAATTTTGTTTGTGCTCTCTTAGTTGTCTCGAGGCATAGGCAATAACTTCACCATGTTGCATTAAAACATAGCCCAACCCAATCCTTGAAGCATCACAATAAACAACATAACCTTCTGTGCCCTCTAGAAGAGTTAAGACAGGCGCTGAAGTAAGCCTGTCCTTCAACTCCTGAAAACTCTGCTCACATACCTCTGACTACTGGAACTTGGCAGCTTTATGAGTCAACTTTGTCAATAGTGCAGAGATAGAAGAAAATCCTTCCACAAACCTTCGATAATAACCTGCTAAGCCCAAAAAACAATGGATCTCTATAGCATTTAAGGGTCTCGGCCAATTCTTTACAACTTCAATCTTTTGGCCGTTAACTCTAATATCTTTGTCCATAATTACATGGCCAAGAAAAGCCACAGAAGTCAACAAAAACTCACATTTGGAGAACTTCGCATATAATTTATGATTCTGATGTGTTTGCGAAACTGCACGTAGATGATCAGCATGTTCGGTTTTGGACCGCGAGTAAATCAGGATATCATGAATAAATACGATCACGAATATATCTAGGAATGGCTTGACCCAATTCGTTAGGTCCATAAAAGCTTCTGGGGAATTAGTAAGCCCAAAATTCATTACTAGAAACTCGAAGTGGCCATACCTGGTCCTAAAGGATGTCTTCGGAATATCTACTCATTTAACACGCAACTGGTGGTACCCCAACCACAAGTCAATCTTTGAAAACATTTGGCGCCTTGCAACTGATCAAAAAGGTCATCAATCCTTGGAAGCGGACAATTATTCTTGATTGTAACTTTGTTCAGCTGTCGGTAATCCATACACATTCTCAAGGACCCATCCTTCTTATGAACAAACAAAACTGGTGCGCCCCATGGTGATGTACTAGGCCTAATGAAACCATTCTCGAGTAGATCCTTCAACTTTTCCTTTAACTCTCTTAATTCTGCAGGAGCCATCCTGTAAGGGGGAATTGATATTGGCTGAATATCTGGGAGTAGGTCAATGGCAAACTCAATTTCCTTTTCTGGAGGGATTCCTGAAAGCTCATCCGAGAATACATCTGGAAACTGACTCACCACGGGAATCGATTGAAGATTCGCTGGTCCATCATATGTGCTTCTTACTCGGACTAAATGATAAATATAGCCTTTAGAAATCATTGTCTTGGCCTTAAGGTAGGAAAACCCCTTGGTGTGGCAACATTACCTTTCCACTCTAGGATTGTCTCTTCCAGAAAATGGAATTTGACAACCTTAGTTCTACAATCGATATTAACATAACATGCAACTAACCAGTCCATGCCCATGATGACATCGAAGTCAATCATATCTAATTCGATTAGATCAGCTGAAGTGAGATTGTATAAATCCACACTGCACAATCTTGATAAACTCATCTAGCTATAATAGATTCACCAACCGGCGTAGATACAACAAACAGTTTAGGCAACAACTCAGGGACTGCCCCTAACTTACCAGCAACAAGCGGGGTAACATACGAAAGAGAAGATCCAGGATCTATAAGTGCATAAACAGCATGAGTAAAAATAGTCAATGTACATGTAACAACATCAGGTGACGATTCCAAGTCCTGGCGACCGGCTAGAGCATAAGTGTGATTCAGACCACCGCCTGAACTTGATGCCCCTCCTCCTCCTCTACCTCTACCATGACCTAGTGTAGCCTGTGGGCCTGTCCTAGGGAGACGAATAGTCGATGAAGAAGCTGCCATCGACCCTGTAGGTTGGTACATCTCACACCTACCTCTACTCAGACAGTCTCGATAAAGTGACCAATATGCCCACACGAATAACAAGTATCTTAAAGCAGGCGACATATCCCAGGATTCTTCCTACCGCACTGAACACAAGGTGGAAAAGGTGGCCTCATCTGACCTAAATGCCCTTGGTGATAGGAAATGGATGCACCTGAACTATGGCCTGGTCCAGTCTGAGAAAAATGATCATACCTTTGCCTTTGCAACTGATATGGGGCACCACTAGTAGGGTGGGGTGATCGCCTATTAAAATGTGTCCTAAAATTACCTCGTGGATCTACATAGGACCCAGTAGATCTATCCCTCTTATTCTGATCCCTTTCTCGGCTTTGGTTCTCTCAAATTTGTACTTCAAGATCCTCTGCAGTCTGAGCAATAGCATGTATCTTAGAAATATTCATATCATCTTGTGTGGATGCTATTGTTAATACCTTAATCAATTCATCCTTAAGGACACACAAATATTGATGAACTCTAGCTCACATCATACTCACAATATCGGGGGCATACCTGGCTAATGAATTAAACCTGAGGTTGTACTGTCGAACACTCATATTGCCCTGCTAAGGGATAGAAATTGATCAAGTCTGGCCTCTCAAACCTCCTATGGAAGATAGTGAGCTAGGAAGGCCTATGAACAATCCTCTCATTCAGCTGGGGGTACATTTGATCCCCTAGACCGATCCCAAGCCTCGAACCACAAAATGGCTACATCTAGTAACCTGAAAGATGCAAACTCCACTGCCTCCACTACTGTTACATGCATGACTCGAAGTACCTGATAAGTATGATCAATAAACTCCTGAGTATCCTCACGTGGGTAAGAGCCTGTAAATATAGGAGGACTTAGGCTGATAAACTCTCGAGCCCTAGAACTTTCTGAGCCACCTGACCTAGCACTTGTCGATACCTCTATTTGGTGTTGTTGTGTGGCTATCATCTGGGTTAATAATCGAACAACACTCCTGATGTCCTGGTCCTCTGCTTCAGGTGGAGGATCTACAGGTGCTGGTTCATCTCTAGCTATCTCAGATGCCACTAGAGCAGGTGGGGTCAGGGGTGCTGGATCCCCTCTAGTCTCATCAGGTACTGGATGAACTGGGATCTCTGGTGTCGGTGATTCACTTTGAGCTTCAAATCTATCCATCTGGACAGGCGGGGAATGACTAGTACCTTCCCTCGCATCCATGCCGACTTGTCGGCTAGTCATTTGTATGGTCACAAGCATTTCTGTAAACAAGGAATAGAAAAACATGAATTAGACTTCATATATCTTATGAACTCGCTCTATTGCATGATCTAGCAGATGAAAGAAGGATAACGATTCCTAAATGTCCCTTAGCCTCATGATTATAGGTATGGTGCACAACACACCCATAAGCAAGACTCTACTAGACACGACTTGTAGACTCCTTGGGATTTGACGTGCTCTGATACCAAGTTTGTCACGCCCCAAGCCATAGGAGGCATGACCGACACCCGGAGACCCAAAAGGCCGAGGGTGCCAAAATAGAATGTATCTCTATTGAACCTGCTGGGGGTCTGAGACTGACAAGGTCTCTAAGAATAGCAATTTGAAACACTAAAAGCTCAATAGTAGGTAAACAACTCAAGTCTGACAAGGCTATTATCATAGTATATAGCTAATAAAAAGGCCGACAAAGCGATACCCAACACTGATATACATATACACGTCTACAGGCCTCTAGGAGAAATTAAAACATCTCATATCCAGGATAGGGCCTTGGACTACCCATAATCTATACAAATATATAACTTTGTCAACATATAAGCTAGACCTCTGACTCATCAGCTCCAGGAAGAATGGAGCTTACCAAAATGGCTGAACTCTGCAACTCCTACTAAAGAGGTCTGTCTGGGTTTCTGTCTGAACCTGCAGGCATGAATGCAGCATCCCCAGGCAATGGGGACGTCAGTACAACAATAATGTACTGGCAAGTAAGGTAGAAACATAAAAGCAAGTCTTATTGTGTGCATTGCATAACTCTGCTTCAATGGACTAGAGACTTGGCTCGTATTTATAGCTTTATGCGATGTGGGATGATGTTCGCACCAAGCCTTCTACGTGATGCACGGGAATTGCATACCGTTACCAGATTCTCCTCTTCTTATGTGCATTCATGCGTAGGGAGGTAAGGACTACATTAAGGGTTGTACCTGTCACACAAGGTCTGCACCTGAAGGCTGAATCTTTATCTCAATTGATCACTTCACACTTTATTTCCTTTTAAGCTCCTATGGGTCTAATTTCTTGCTTTCTATCTTTGACCAAAAGTACCTGCATTCATGTCAATAAAGGCGATCAGAACCTATTAATCTTATCAAAACATGGCAACAATTCATGATTAAAGACTCAATAAGTTGGTAGATTACCGACGTAGCACCTGCGCCTGGGCGCTGTGCCTATGTTCCCTCCTGCCTTGGCATGCCCGTACCTCTGCTCTTGCCCACCCACTTCGGTGCTAGTACACCTGTGGCACTTGGCTGTTGTAGCACCAGTGCTCCTGCACTCGCATGGCTGCCCCTGATCCTGGGCGTTGGTAGCTTATAAAGAAGGCCTTTTCTTTTCTTCTTCTTTTATTTCCCCTTCACCCAAACTCGTCCCTCCATTAAAATTAAACCCCAAAACCTCAATTATTTACCCTTGTTAATTACAAAGCTTGGAGGCATATAGATTTTTGATCTCTGCTCATTTGGTGGCTTCTAATTTTTTAAATTTAATATCCAGAAATTCTTCTTTGATTCCCTTTTTTGATTTTCTTGATTGTGGGCTGTTTTCAACCCTCTTTGCTGGTCCGTTTCTGCTCATTTCTGGAGCATGAACTCTCAGGAGTATTGGAAACATTTATGTGTTTTCCATTTTTGCCTTCAGGTTGTGGGGCCCATGAGCCCACTTGTGACTCAAATTTTGACCCAGCTATATTTTTAGCATTATGGGTACTGTTGGCTTCGTCTTGATGAGTAGTATATTAGTTTATAGTTTGTTTATAATTTGGGGCTTCTTAGAGCAGTTCAAGCTTGGACGATGCTATTCCAGTAGCTATTCGTCGGATGGTAGGTAGGTTACTGTCTTTCCTATCTTAGATTTTGCATATATAGGCTATAATTGCATTAATTAGTATCCTTGGGTTGGGTATTCTAGGTTGGCACCCCAAACCTTTTCCATCATTTAGGTCCGTATTATTTATTATATTGGTTTTAGTATTTGATATAGAGTTATAATATTACCCTTGTGGCCTCTTATGGCCTTTGTATATGCCTCTGAACCATATATGGTGGGTTATTTGGCAATTTCTGTGAGTCTCAGACATCGGTTTGTGAATTTTGGCTGGTTATTTATGCTATAGAGTTGTTAGAGCCTCTGCAAAGCCGATCGGTTCTTTGTGAGCCATTGGGATATTGTGTGCTTGCAATCATATCCTTCATGTAGAGGATTTTCTGTATTATTTTATTGCTGCTTTTGCTGCAGCCCTTATATAATCATTTTTTCTAAACTCTACATGACCCAAAGGCATTTTTTTGGTATAAATGATTATAAAAGGGATTTGGAACTGATTTTATGGATTTTCTTGCTGTAACAGAGTTAAAATGATAATTTTACCACCAGTTTTCATATTGTTTCTAGACTCGGCTAAGCCGTAGTGCTTGACATATTCTTACTATAGATTTAGAACCGCATATACTCTGGGCACCATTTATTGGTGTTTTTAGACTACATTCACTAATTTACACTCGGATAAACTCGTGGAATTTATTTTGAGGTATCAAACACTTTTTTAGACCCAGATACACTCTGGGAAGTTATACTTTTAGACTTCACAATTTTAGTATGTGGTTTGTGGACATCCATGGACCCTACCAATCTGGACAAGGGGCTATGTGTTGTGTGTGCCAAAGGAGAGGTATACTGTGGAGTTGAGGTATTACAGGTGCATCTTTCTATGGATCCTACCTACTGGTCCTATAGGCACCGAGGAGGTACATACAGGGTTACTATCACACCGGTTCATTTATATCGAATCACATCATGCATATTGTATCTGGATTCACCCTTGTTTTTTGTTTGCCTAGTGTACACTCTGGTAGTATGGGATGCCAGAGGGTTTGTTTTCACTTGTATGTGTTCTTGGGTGTATGGTCACTGGTTGGGACTGTAGGTAGATTATATTACTTTTATCTTACTTTAGTAATTTTTAGAGGCTTCGGATTATTGGTGGATTAGTGGATTCTATCTTGTTGTGGCTCTATTTTATAGACTTCCGATCATTGAGGGGTTAGAAGGCTCTATCTCTTTTTTGCACTAATTAGGGGCCTCCCGGTTATTTATGGTGTAGCTTGTTCTACCCTAGGGCTGTACTTGTGAGATTGAATTTCAATTGTTCTTGTGCTTAGAGTGGTGTTATTAACATGAATTGGTTAGTATTATTGTTTCGAGCATGATTCTGTTGTTTACTTTCCTTATCTTCCTTCTCTTTTTTTGAGGTTACCAATATACCGCCATTCTTCTTAAACTCTCTATATATATATTGTTGTTGCAAGGATCTAGGAGCATTCTCCTTTTCTTCACATGTGTTCTATGTTATATATATCTTTTGTGGCTAACATAGTTTACTTGAATTCTCTTGTCTTCTATCCATGCTAGTTTCCGTGTGCTTTCTCTGTTGCATCTGTGACTACTTTCTTGATTATCTGCTATTTAATGCTTTTATATCTTATATGCGCTAAGTTGGCCTATGATGCATACTGGGTACCCGATGCTTTCCCATTGGTGCTCATACTACACTTCTGTATCTTTCTAGTGCAGATCCTAGTGTGAGTATTTGTCTTTGATCACATGGATACTTGTGCAACTTTTTGATAATTGAGACTTGGGTGATATCCTGATGACCAGGGCTTTATCGTATCTCATCTTTTGGCACTGCTACTATTTGGTTTTTTGGAGATAGTTGTATATTCTATTTTATTATCTCTAGTACTTTGTATTCTATTAAAGGCTCATGTACTATCAATACCAGGTCTTGGGTTGGTGTAGTTTCTTTATGTATATATTCAGGTTATTTTCCTTCCGTGTTATCGTATTTTATCTGCTTTCGCTTATTTCTGCTTATTATGCATGTTCACTTAAGTAGTATCTAATTACTAACTATTCCAAGCTATGGGGATTGGTTTTCCTATTGGAGGGTTGTAGGTGCTATCATGACCTGATAAATTGGGTCGTGACAGCTTGGTATCAGAGTTCTAGGTTCACCAGCATCGTTGGTACAAGAGCAAGTGTCTAAGTAAAGTCTCACAGATCAATACGATGGCATTCATATCCTATCTGTGGGAGGCTACAGGGAATTAGTAGGAAAAGTTCCCTATTCTTGGCTCCTTATCATGCGTTCCTGACTCTAACCACTTCTAAACTTCATTGTTCCATTCTTTTTCAGATGCCTATGACGAGTACAAAAGCGAGTGACATCGAGGCTTCTGTCCCTATTCCATCGGTGCTTCCTTCAGTGCCAGGATTTTAGAGTGAGAGTATACCACATCATTTAGGGGATATGGAGCCAGCCCAACCTCTAGTAGGATATATGTCTACCTTGATTCTTTAGGACACCGTGGCTAGGACTTTGAGTCTTCCAGAGGGTGTATCAGTACCACAAGTAGGGGAAGTACCTAGTTCTTTGAGTGGTGCTTCGACTAGATTTGAGGTTCCAGGTCTTCTGTAGAGTTGTATGTCAGTATTGAAGTATGAGGCGAGGTTAAATGAGGTGATTAGGTGCACTGCTAGGAATGTGTCTACAGAGTTTGAGAGAGTTTAGGGTTTTTTTAGAGGATTGATTTCACCACTCCATTTAGTGATAGAGAACTTGCTGACAGGCGCCGTTGTCAGGGCAGTTTTTGAGGTTCTCAGTCTCGAGGTATGGGATTAGTAAAGATCAGTTTTATTACTTTATGTCTAGAAGGACAGTTTAAGTGGCTCCATAAGTTTCAGAGAGTAGTTGTGTTGAGCATGTTAAGCAGAGCAGACATGGTACATATCAGGGTTCCCATGTTTTGCATTCAAGGCATGTAGGCTATGGTGGTCGATTAGACACAACGAGAGCTCCCCGTTCGACTTTATCTGGTAGAGGTTGTTTTCAATGTTATGAGTGTGGGCACTTTCCTAGGTATTTCCCCATGATCACACCTTCCAGTCAGCAAGGTCAGCAAGTTTTATCTCCCAAGGCTCTAGTGCAACTGGATAGATGTATGATGTAGGGTAGTAGAGGTGGTCCTAGGCAGTGAGAAGTGGTGTACAGGGTTGTAGGGGTGGTCTCCAGATGGTTAGAGGTGGCCTTCAGCTAGGTGGTTCAGGTGGCCGTCCAGAGTCGCCAGGCACTGTGCATCAGAGAAGGGATTCCTTAGTTTGCTATAGTTATGGAATGATTGGTCACTTTTCTAGAGATTATCCCCGATAAGGGATGGTCCAGCCTTCAACATTGACTACTCAGTCCATTGATAGACACAGATAGTTCTATGGCCGTCTTGGTAGGCCAGAGGTGGAGGTTTATGATATTGTTGCTTTAGGTGTGACTTTTGCTACCATTAGCTATTGCAGGTATTGATTTCTTTGTGGATGTACCCTTTTTCATGTATATGTATATATGCTTACCTGTTTCTTGTTTGGTTGTTTTACTATTTGAGTTGGTAGTATCTATCTGTATGTTTTCTTGGTAGATTGATTCTTTTAGTAGTGGATGGGTTGTGTTGTCTTTGAGAGGTGACTACCTGGTGTTATGGCTCGTGGGTAGGCCTTGTTAGCCTTATTTCTGGTTCTTATTGTGGTTTTAGATTTTATTTGAGTATATCAATTTCTAGGAATCTTGGGTGGTTGTTGCCTAGGCTGTTATATAGCATTTGCTAGAAGTCTTTCCATTTGTGTGATGTGGTATTGGTAGCTGCATACCGAGGGAAAGTTGCCTTATCTTGAAGAGAATGGTGTTGGGCGTGCAAGTTGGTATTGGTTGCTTTTGCTTTTCTCGGAAGGTTATAGACAACCCTTTATATTTGATTGATTTTGGAGGTTTGCAAGTAAATGAGCTATTTTCATTGTCTTCCTCAATTCCAATTGGGTTGAGTTTTGATTGTTGTATTTTGGTTGAGTTGGGCATTTAGCCTATTTTTTACTTGCCTTGTCAAGTGTTGCTAGTAGAGATGTGGTAGCTAAGGGAATATCTCCAGGATCTTATGAGAATGAGTTTGTCAGGTTTAGGGTATCTTTGTAAAAAAGTTTCATTTGGTTTGAAAGAGAAGGGAGATGACTCCTTATATGTATGTATGGGTTGCTAGTAGCTGACTGATATGAAGACTGAGGGTATGCTTTTGTTGTGTGTATTGGTAACTTGTTCGACCAACTGCAGAGTGTAGTGGCATTTTTCTTAGATGAAATTAAGGTTAGGATTCCTTCTGGTAGAGACCTAGGTGGTAGGCTTTTCCTACTACTACTTTTGGGGCCTTGTTGCATCAGTTATGATCTTCCTTGTTATATTCATTAGGTGTCCCAAGTCTCAACGACATCTATGAGTTGGGAAAACTATATATTCGGAGCCCAGTTAGCCCCAATTGCTATAGTGTTCATCGGCAGTGTATGAGTCTACTCTGGGGTTTGATAGAAGCACTAATTGGCAATTGGAGTTGGGTTTCAGAGTCATGGGCTAGCAGGTTACTTCACATTGTTTGTGGAAGGTTCTTTTTAGTTGCAAAATCTTTGAGATAGAAGGAAGTAAGTGCGGACAGCTTGGCTTCTCTCTTTTAGTTTAGGAGCGACCGTTGGCCTTGGATATCCATTCCTTGGTTAACTATTTTATTAGGCTGGACTTGTCAGATCCCAGCAGAGTTCTTGCTAGAGTTAAGGTCTATTTTACCTTTGTTGGATAGATTTAGTAACATGAAATCAAGGATCAGCGGTTGTTGTTATATATGATCAGGTTGTACAGATAGATGGAAGCAAGGGTAATTTGGATTTCGATGGTCATTTGAGAGTGATGGTCGCCTTTGTGTTTCAAAAATTTGAGGTTTAATTAGTTGATTCTATGAGGGTTGTCAGTTGTATAGGATTCCAGCATTGTTAGGCTATGCTAGTGTGGGCCAGGAGTTAAGGTATGTTGAATGCTTTCAGAGTTGGTGGTTTTTGTATTGGTATGGCAGAGAGAGTGTTGTTTGTCAAAGGGTGAGTTGAAAGATTATGAAGTTTTCAATAGCTAGGTGGAGACCTTGGACTTCAGACATCCTTTCCTTTGCCTACAGGGTGGTTTGACTTGATATTCACAACATGGCAAACTTTTTTATGATGTGAGTCTATAAGGTGTTCTTAAATTAAACTAGTGTTCGAATATTTAGAGAAGCAACAGTATTCCTAGAGTTTAGAGCTTAGTCGATGGCTATGGACTTTGTGTTAGGGTTACCACACTCCCTGCAGAGATTAATTTTTGTGTTTGGGTATTATTGGGAAGGTTACCCTAGTTCATTCACTTTAAGTCGATTCATACTTGGCATGGTTCAGAAAAGTTTGTTATGTTCTACAGTTGGGAGAGACTCCTTTGACATATGGTGGTCATCTATGTCATTCTCGACCCTTGTGTACAAATCATAGTTGGGCTCCGATGGTTGGTTCAGTTGGGTTCAGGTATAGAGGTCGATATAAGCAAAGGTATCCGTCCATTTGTTAATGGTCAGTTAGGACACGTTACTCCAGCTTTCAAAGATATTCTACAGGTTAGTATTTTGGATGTCAGAGGCTAGTAGACTAGAGCTTGTCTTTGATAGAGTTTGAGTCTGAAGGTGGAATTATTCGAGGTTGAGTATAGCCTATGGATATCTAGTGGGTTAGTTGGTATTTTTAGGGTGGCTCGAGTGCTTGACTTTTGTGAAGCTTCATGGGTATGGTACAAAGGACTCTGGTCATAATAAAGGGTTTTGCGGATCCATGTATTCATGAGTTAGAGGTTTGGTTTTTGGTTTTCAGGGTAGACCTGATTGTGTTGTCGAGGTTTTAGTTCCATGTGTTGATCAAATTAGTTCTATTTGTTATGGTGTTATGTTAGCGTATTCTAGTTGAGTTCTTGAGGTTTGGTTGAGTTGGTAGACCTTTGGAGTTTTGGAGTTAAAGGGTGGAGTCTGGCTTGGCTACTAAAAAGTTAAGGTTTGGTGGTTTTTCTTTAGTTTAGCTCCATTGGTTGCCGTCCTGTCGGGTAGGCTACCCATGAGACCGAGGAGTGGTGCAGGCTTAGTTTTCATCATTGTTTGAGTCCCTGGTGTTTCCTTTTCTTGACTTTCATGGATGAAAGTCCTTTTTAGTAGTGGATGATACCCTTCAGGTTATTCACACATTTCTGCCTTTATTGTACTATTATAGTTTGCCTATAGTGGCCCCAAGTCATTTATGTCTTGCTGGGACCGGTAGTTTAGTGCCCGAGCCATTCGTTTGGTCTTTATAATTGTTTCCCTATTTTTAGAGCTTTAACTTAGGAAATTGTTGACTTCAGTCAACATTATTAGCAATCATGCTCAAAATCAAATTTTGACAGTTTCATTGGCTCCGGAGCGTAGATTTTGGTCTGGTTGGACCCTTGGTCGAGATCTGGGAGCTTTCAGTTTGAAATTCTCTCTCATCTGTGTTTTGAGGCCAATTGGGCTTGTAAGGTTAACTTTGGTCAATATTCGGAGAATACCACCTCGGATGGAAATTCTGTCAGTATTGTTAGCTCTGGAATGTTGCATTTGGGCTAGAGGGACATTAGTTCGGGTCTCGAGGTTTCTAGACTCGATTTTGGCCCTTAGGTTTTGTTTTGGTTTTAGTTGTCCTAAAGGTTGGTTTCGGGTGAGGCCCATTTTTTGTTAAATCGACCTCTGTTGGGATTTTCGTCAATTTTATTAAGTTCTAAATGCCATTTCTAGTTTAATAGCTCAGTTCGCTTGTGTTTGTGGGACCCTGGATGCGCTCCCACAGAGCCATTCATTAGAAATCTGCCTTAGCTTAGCTGTTGTTTTTGATGGTTTCTGGTGTGGCACTGCAGTGTATGCCTGGGCTGCGCCTGAACTAGCAAACCTGAGCCTGGGCGCCGCAACTACATGCCTGCCCACTTTGGCATGCCAGTGCCCTGCGCTTGCTCGCCCGCCTCAGTGCCAGCTCGCCTGCTGTGCTTGGTTGCTGTAGCGCCAACGCGCCATTGTGCCTGCACCCGCATGGCCTCCCCTGTGTATGCGCATTGGCAGCTTATAAAGCTTGCAATTTCTCTTCTTTTTCTTTTATTTTCCCTTCATCCAAACTCGTCCCTCCATTTAAATTAAACCCCAAAACCTCCATTATTTACCCTTGTTCATTCCAAAGCTTGGAGGCATATATATTTTTGGTCTGTGATTGTTTGTTTGCTTCTAATTCGATAAGTTTCCTCTTTAATATTCGAAAATTCTTCTTTGGTTCCATCTTTAATTTTCATGATTGTGGGCTGTTTTGAGCCCTCTCTGCTGGTCCATTTCTGCTCATTTTTGGAGCATGTCCTCCCAGGAGTATTAGGAACATCGTCGTGTTTTCTGTTTCTAGCTTTAGGTTGAAGGGCCCAAGGGCCCTCTTGTGACCCAATTTTTTACCCGACTATACTTTTACCATTATGAGTATTGTTGTCTTTGTCTTGACGAGTAGTATATTGTTTTGATAGTTTGTTCGCTATTCGGGGCTTCTCAGAGCAGTTTGAGCTTGGATGACATTTTTTCATCAGCTAGGCATCAAACGCCAGGTAGGTTTCACTCTTCCCTACCTTAGACTTTGTGTATATAGGCTATAATTGCATTAATTAGTATTCTTGGTTTGGATATTCTAGGTTGGCACCCCAGACCTTGTCCGTATTTTATGTCCATATTATTTTTTAATGTTGGTTGTAGTATTCGATGTAGTGTTGTAATATTACCCTTGTGGCCCTATGTGGCCTTTATATATGCCTCTGGACAATACATGGTGGGTTATTTAGGAATGTCCATGAGTCCCGAACATCGAGTTGTGATTTTAGGCTGGATATCTATGCTGAAGAACTGTTTAAGCCTGTGCAGGGTCGATAGGTTATTTGTGAGCTGTTAGGCTATTGTTTGTTTGCGATCATATCATTCATGGAAAGGGTTTTCTACTTTATTTTACTACTACCTTGGCTGCGGCCCTACTATAACCAAATTTTCTAAACTCTGCATCGCCAGAGGGCCCATTTTCGGGATAAATGATTATAAAAGGGATTTGGAACTGATTTTATGTATCTTCTTGGGGTAAAAGAGTTAAAATGATGATTTTACCACAAGTTTTCACACTGATACTAGAATCGACTGAGCCATAGCGCTAGACATATATTTACTATAGATATAGACCTGGATACACTCCGGGCACTCTTTATTGGTATTTTGAGACTACATTCTTTAATTTAGACCCGGATAGACTCTGGGAATTTATTTTTAGGTATCGATCATGGGTTTAGACCTGGATACACTACGGGTAGTTATACTTTGAGATTTTGCAATTTTAGTATGTGGTTTGCAGACTTCCATGGACCCTGCTGATCCCGACCAGGGGCTATATGTTGCATATGTTGAAAGAGGGGTATACGATGGAGTTGAGGTATTACATGTGCGTCCTTTCATGGATCCTACCTACTGGTCCTATAGGCACCGAAGGAGGTACCTACAGGGTTAGTATCATACTAGTTCCATCATATCATATCACATCATGCATATTGTATCCGAATACACCCTTGTTTGTTGTTTTCTCAGTGTACGCTCTGGTAATATGGGGTGCCGGAGGGTTTGTTTTTACTTGTATGTGTTCCTGGGGTGTATGGGCGCCCGTTGGGAATGTAGGTAGATTATATTACTACACTCTTACTTTAGTACTTGTTAGAGGCTTCGAAATATTGTTAGATTAGTGAATTCTATCTTGTTGTGGCTCTCATTTATGAACTTCTGATCATTGAGGTGGTTAGCGGGCTCTATCTCTTTGTGGCACTGATTAGTGACCTCTCGATTATTGGTGGTGTAGCTTGTTCTATCCTAGGGTTGTACTTCTGATACTGCTTTCCGATTATTCTTGTCCTTACACTTGTGTTATTAGCATAAATTGGTTAATATTATTGTTTCGAGCATGACTATGTTATTTGCTTTCCTTTTCTTCCTTCTCTTTTATCGATGTTACCGGTATACCACCATCCCTCTGAAACTCTCTCTTTATATATTATTGTTGCAAAGATCCAGGTGCGTTCTCCTTTCCTTCACCTTTGTTCTGTGTTATATATATATTATGTGGATAGCATGGTTTACTTGTCTTCTATTCGTGCTAGTTTCCGAGTGCTTTCTCTGTTTCTTTTGTGACTGCTTTCTTGATTATCTGCTATTTACTGCTTTTATATCTTATATGCGCTCAGTCGGCCTATGATGCCTAATGGGTACCTGTTGCTTTGCAATTGGTTCTCGTACTACACTTCTGCATCTTCATGGTGCAGATCCTAGTGTGAGCTTTCACCATTGATCGCATGGATACTCATGCAGCTTTTTCCTCTTGAGACTAGGGTGAGATGTTGACCACTAGGGCTTTATCATATCTCATCTTTTGGCACTGCTACTCTTTGTTTATTTGGATACAGTTGTATATTCTATTTTTTATCTCTAGTACTTTGTATTCTATTAGCGGCTCCTGTACTATCGATACTAGGCCATGGGTTTGTGTATTTTCTTTATGTATATATTCAGGTTATTTTCCTTCTGCGTTGTTGTATTATATCTTCTTCTGCTAATTTTAGCTTATTGTGTGTCTTTGCTTAGGTAGTATCCCATTACTAACCATTTCGGGTTTCGGGGATTGGTTCACCTACTGGTGGGTTGTAGGTGCTATCATGACCTGAGAAATTGGGTCATGACACCCAAAGGGAAAATGGTCCAGAAAAGCTGTTGAATAATCTTGAAGCTTCCAAAGTCCTTTTTGCGATCTGTGCAAGGATTTTACATTGAGTTTTTCCCCATTTGAGAAAACATCATTGAGTACACTTTGTAGTACAATTTTAAGCTTCTTCTTCTTTGTGAATTGTGAAGAAAACACAATTGTTGACCATTAAAAGTCTTGAATTGAAGTTAGTTATATGAATATGAATGGAAATTATGATTACCCACTTGGTATATTTTCTTTTTCCTTCAATATGAGTAGCTAATCTCCTTTCTAGGGAATGTGCATGATGGGTGTTTGAAATTGGGATTGATTATTAGTTATTTGTGCTTATAATTGATTATTATGTGTGGGTCTATTGAATCCTTCATGTTTTAATCAAATAATTTTTTTTTGCAAACATTAATTTGGTTTTCTAATTATGTTCTTGCTTGAGAAAGAAGTTCTATAATTGGGTAAGGATCCATAGTAAGGATTTGGGAATCCTATCAATAGCTTAGGCTAGACATATCTTAACTTAAGAATTTCTCATCTAAGGGTTGAGGCTAGAAATAGCTCAACCCACTTAAGACGTTTAGTTGGTTAGTTGTTAAACCTTTGGGTTTGAAAGAACCCAAGGTATATATTTTTGATTGGTTGAAATACAATAGAACATTCCTTTTACCAAGGCTACCTACACTCTAATTATGCATAAGTTGTATAATTGATCTCAATTCTAATGTATGACCCCATAAGAAGCACAAACCTAGTTTCTCCATCATTGGCAAATAACAATTTTATCAGCTAATTGTCTTGCATATTGAATTGATTACTTGTTTAAACACTTCCGCCATTTACTTTTATGGTTTAGACAACATGCATGCTTGTGTGAATTAATTTCTGAATCTTGGAAAATATCTACTCTAATCCTGGTTAATCCAACCTTGACTCTTGTTGGGTATTTGTGTTTCAACGACCGTAGCCACCTCCTTAACTAGAGAGTTGTTTTAGATGTTATCAAAAATGGCGTTGTTGCTGGGGATTGGGTTTTCTTTTCCATCTTTTGTTTAATGATTTACATTAGTTTTGTGGCTTGTTTTCCTTTTATGTTATTTGTTGTTTTGGTGTTGCGAATAGGTCAACAATGAGTCAAGCTAGCGCGCGTAATAGCATTGATGGCTTTATGGATATGAAGGATGAGCAGGTAGAATATACTATAGTGGGTACAATTCCATTACCCCCTATAGTTGTGTAATAATCCTCTAGATCATATCCTTGATTTTCATGCTTTTCTGTATTTTGAGCTTTCCCACAACGGCTACAAGCCTGACAGTTCAGTTCTCGAGCCATTCGTTTGTGTTTTAAGGTCATTTTCCTATTTTGAAACTCTAAAGGTTGGTAGAGTTTACTTCGGTCAGCATTTGGAGAAGACTGCCTCAGCTTGAAATTCCATCAGCATTGTTAGCTCCGAAATGTCGACTTTGGGCTAGAGGGACCTTTAGATCGGGTACTGAGGCTTCCGAACTCGTTTTGAGCTATTGGGTTCTATTTTGATTAAAGTTGATTTTGGGCATGGGCTGCATTTTTCTTTAAAATAATCTTCGTTGGGATTTTTGTCAATTTTGTTAAGTCTAGAATGTTGGTTTTGATAGGGTAGCATCTTTGGGTTATGTTCATGGGGTTCTGAATGAATCCTAAGGGTGCAATTGGAGAGTTTTGTGCCTTGTTATTGTAGTTGGTCCTGCTGTTTCTGGTGTGGCACACCTGCATGCCTGGGGGACCACCCGCACTGCCACCATTGCTGTCACCAGCCGCACCTGCAGTGCCACCCATGTGGCGTGTTTACCGTACCTGCAGGGGTTGCGGGTTTGGCTGACCACCGCGCCTGCGGTGGCTTTGGCGTAGCAGTGATTCCTCACCTGCTCTATTTTTTAGCACAGATGCGCTGATCGCTGGTAGTTTAAATTAAACTTCTTCTTCACTTCATTCCATTTCCAACAACTCTTTCCTCCCTTTTAGAGCGCAACCAAGAGGGATAAATCACCCGTCCTCATCGATTATGTGTCCTTGTGAGGTAATTCTCTCCCCCACTCCGTTCTAGTTATCATCCTAGTAACATTTCCCTATTTCTTCCATGAATTTGATCCTTATCGCATGCAAATCTCCCTTTTAAAGTGGACATCGAGGCTATTTTGGGCCTCAAAACGAGCTCTGTTTGCGCTCGAATTTCGGGCATGGGTTCATAAATTCACTGTGAGCATACATGCAAAATTTGTTTTTCATTTTTATCGTGCAAGAGGGTCATTTTCCAAACCGATTTCCAGCCTGATTTTCTGTTTAGCAATAGGGGTGTCATTCTTCTCATCTTGACATCGAGATTATGTTTTTGATAGCGTGGCAGCATTCTGAGGCTGTTCGGAAGAGGAAGTCACACGACTGATGGTTCATGTTTGCAGTTTAGCCCCGAGGTAGGTTATGGTTATTTTCTTAGACATGTCTTAGTTAGATTATATATTTTATAAATTATTGGAATATTAGGTAGGATCTTAGTATAGTAATAGGCTTAAATCCTATGATCATATAAATTGCCCATTTCGGGACCATAGATTAGAATTATATTGTTTATCCTTAGTTTAGGAGCTCGTAGAATTTCTATGGCTAGCCTAGAATCCTTACAAGGCTTTTAGGGAAGTATTAGAGGCAGAGTAGGTGCTTTTACTTGTTTTTCTAGTTTTATTTCTATTTTGACCTTCTATTCTTGTATTGGTGTACATGTGGGCCCGAGGCCATAGCGTGGACCAGACTTGGAGGGTTCTTTATGTTGATTGATTAATATTCTCTGAACATGGCATCATATCTCATTCCTGCATTACATGGTTGTTGGTTTTTGAAATGAAAGAAATAGGGGGATTTTTGTTCAAATTCAGGATTTTTCTTAACCATTGGTTTTTGGAAGGAAGGAAAGTACCACTATTATGCCACTCTGAGGGACATTTCTGAAACCTTTTGCTTATTTTACTTTCCTGTTTATGAGTCCGAGGCACTATTCTAGGCGGCCCAAGGAGCACATATCCGGGTTTACTTTTATGCATATGTTGATGAGCTCGAGGATCCATCTGTGCGCCCGGTGTACCAAATATCCAGTTTTTTCTTCTTTGCATTGGTCATACTCAGCATCATATCATCTCAAAATGCATTGCATTGCATTATCTATGTGTACTTGGAGTGGTTTTACCCGTTTTATCATTATTGCCTTCTTTGTCAGGTAGATAGTCCTGTTTTATGTTGATAACTAGATTTAGGTTGATCCCTGTAGATAGTTTACTTTCTTGTAACTTATAACATATATTATCTTTTTGAGCTCGGTCAGCCTACGATGCCTACTCGGTACCCATTGTTTTGGTATTCATACTACACTCTGCAACTTTTTCTGATGCAACACCTAGTAAGAGCCACCTTTGTTAACCCTCAAGTCATTCATGGCCAGTTGTTGTTCAGATCGCGGTGAGCTCTCAGCGTTTAAATAGTCTTTACTACTTTCCATCTGCATACCTGTCTATATTTTTGTATTTTTGTTAGACAACACTTGTTGTATAGCTATTTCGTATCTTAGACGCTCTTATACCAACGATACTAACTCCGGGGGTTGGTCTGTTTATATTTTTCTTTTCTGGTTAGTTTGGGGCCATTTCTGTATATTTATTACTGTTGGTATGTATATATGTTGTTGGCTTCCTTCTGTTATGATTTCCTCCCATATTTTCATTAGTTAAATTGTTTTACCATACTTTCGCATTCTTGGGTTGGCTTACTAATGGATAGTTATGTAGGCGCCATCGCGGCTCGATTTTGGGTCGTGATAGAATGGTATCAGAGCTCTTGGTTTATCGGTCTCTCCAGTACAAGAGCAAAGTGTCTAGTAGAGTATCGTGGATCGGTACGATAATGGTTATATCCTATTTGTGAGAGGCTATAGGACATTCCTAGGAAAGATTCCATCTTGTTTGATTCCTTATCGTGCGTCCTTGACCTTATCAACTTCTACGTATCTTTTGTTTTACTCTTTCATAGATGGTTTGGACTAGATCTATAGTAGTTGAGGATGAGGACCTTGCACCTATAGTTAGTGCCCCAGCTAGGGGAAGGGGTGGACGTAAACCTAGGGGTCAAGGTAGGGGACTGGTTGTGGCGCTCGCTCAGGCACATACTTGGTTACCATCGCCAGAGTCTAAATGTTGAGGTACATGAGGTGCAGTATGAGCCGGAGGGTGTAGGGACTTCCAGACATCTGGTAAGTTTTGTGGTTACTCCAGTACTACAGGACACATTAGTTCGCTGCTTGGGTTCCTTGAGGGTATGTCACAGCCATCATCTTTTCCCTGGTACTTTGATTGGTGCTCAGGTAAGAGACGAGGCTCAGACTTTAGCCCAGGCAGCGGCACAGGGTTTTGGAGCGCAGCCTGCTACTGCGAATCCTCAATTAGAGGGGTTGTCATCCCTACAATTATTCCGCATATTCCAGCTGGGCCAGTTACGTCTTATGAGGTGCAAAAGATTCTTGATAGATTTCTACGATTGGGTCCTCCGAGGTTTTTGGAACCTCTAGGGAGGATGCACACGAGTTTATGACTAGTTTCCAAGAGAGGTTACATAATCTTTGGTGTGTTGAGTCGTATGGAGCAGATTACATTATGTTTCAGCTGGATGGCCTATCGAAACAGTGGTGGAGGTTGTACATAGCATGCAGGCCATCCAGGTCACCTCGGTTGACTTGCGCACAGTTCTTCACATCCTCCCTGGAGAAGTATGCACCCTATAATTTTAGAGTGCGGCTGATGGATGAGTTCACCAGGTTGGAGCAGCGCTCCATGTTAGTCTCAGTGTAGGTCTCTGTATAGAAGCTGAGACCATCATGAAACTAGTAATAAACTAAAAATCTTGGGCAACTCAATATCTTTCCTGCCTCACTCGAATCGTTTAACTGAAAATCCTTTCAAATTAGTCGCATCACAAGTACAACCCATATCAAATTCTTCTCACCAAAATTCTCTAGTATCTCTATTTACTCCACAAAAGTGATTCAGGCTGTTAGTCTTAATACCTCAAACCACCAATGCATCAAAGCTATAAACAATCAACAACTAGATGCACATTCCATCTAATATTCTCAGATAATTTCACACAAGCATACCCTCTAGAAACTCCCTTTGTCTACAAGCTCATTATCCCAACATCAATTCACTCTTATCTTCTGGGTCTTAACTGACCTTACTAACCCTTAACTAAATGTCTGAAATGCATTTCAAAACTTAAAAATGTTGACACTTACCATTGATCGACCAATTTAAATGTCCTTATAAACTGATATCTCGCTCGAGTGTCCATAGTAAAAACTTATTGGTTCTTGATGCATGGTGAAATTACCACTTATTCGGGTCTCTTTACTTTAGTTTTTCTTCCATTACTACTACATTGAAGGAATGATGGTGTATGTTTCCCTTTTTTCAGGTACATTTGAGGCAGAAGAAGCATTAAAGTTATTAGCAGTAAAATTAAACAAAAAGAAAGCAAAACAAGCTGAATGTTTGAAAAAGGCAAAGTATCTAATATCACAATTAGCAACAATAGGCTTGCAAAAATAAGAGCTACTATCATGCCCCAAACTCTTGGGGGCGTAACTTGCACCTAATGCCAAAACTTAGGCCAAAGCAGACACTGTTGAACTATTTTCCAATGGCGCATAGCAGCTACACACAATCAAGAAAACAAACAATTATATCTTGGCCTTAAAATTAGCACTTGGCCGGCAAGGCCCCTGTCAACAGCTCTAGAAAGAAAATAGCTACACTCAACAGTTCATATAAAGCAATGAGCAGGTAGCACATAAGTCCTGTTTGGGCCATCGAGGCCACCATGATATCTAGGAAAATGTAAATTCTATGCTGGTCGTCAAGGGAACCATGATCTCTATATAAAACTGAAAACATGTATACACAATGTAAACTAGGCCAATAAGTCGCTAAACTGCCAACAAAACAACAACAAAGCCCAATTTGGTAACAACTACAACTAATAAACATTCCAGGCCAAAATGGCCACCATCGTAGCTATGCAACCTAATTGAATAGTTTTCAAGCCTCTATGAATACAATACATGGTGGTATAGGTCCCCAACCTACCCAATAACTATAAACAGCAAAAAGGCAAACCGTTGAGACTCTAACGACCCCAAGAAATAAAGGAGTCCACCAACCCACTGAAAGATCGGCTATGCTACCCGACAGGTCTATCTAGTGATCGCTCAGGACCTGCAGGCATGAATATAGCACCCCCAGGCAATGAGGTGTCAGTACAAAATAATGAACCAAGCATGTAGGGCAAACTAAAAACTGAAACTGAACTGTAGGGACTGAACAAAAGGGCATGAGTAAAACAAAAGTACAATAACTTACCTTCCTGAAATATGATACCATCTAAAGAACATAGCAAACAATAACCTTACATGTCCCCCATAAGACCGGCAGGTATAGAAAACATACAATCTCCATAAGTCTTAATAGGCACAAACAGTCGCGAAATACCCATACTGACCCCTTAACTGGACCCTAGTGATAATCTTATTTTAACTATCTGAATGTACATGTGTCATGAATCAGTAAGACTCTGAGGCATTGTGGTACCATGTATGTGCTGCCCCATAGGTACAACATGCTCGTCCTATAGGTATGGTCTGCCCAGCCTGATGGAACGATAATGTAACGTAACTGCTGCCCTATAGGTACAGACTGCCCATCCCATAGGTACGGTCTGCTCGACCCGAAGGCACGGTAATACTAACTAGAATGTAGGTTCTAAAACCATGCAGTGTCAGTATCTGCTGAGGCCAAACAAGCTCAGAGGCGGAGGCAAAATGATAAAAATAACACAATAATATCACGTTACCACAGGTAACCTCAATTCAATCATAACATGCTTTTCTAGGCTTCTAGGTAAGGAATAGAGTGTTGTTGATAATCGTTATATCATGCTATGGAGCAAAGCTCAATACTATAAGGCCACAAGTTGAATACTGACGTTATAAAGGCTATAAAAGTTCATGCCAGAAATTGAAAAGGAAGCCTTAACATACCTTTTAACCGAATCCCCAAAGGTGTTGCTATGAATCATCTCCAACCAAATGTAAGGCAACAAATGTGAGAATCAACAAGGGTACACGATGAGGCATAACCAATCGATAAGGCATCAATGTCACACTCGGGACCAGCCAATAACAAATCATAAAATGAGGCTACTAACAATAATAAACAGCAGCTAAATCCAACAACAACATGCTAACCACATCTCAAAGGAGCGACAAGCTCCAGAGGCACTATTTCAAGGTGTACTTCACGTTGTTCAATCCAATAACTATCGTATGCGACCCCATTAAGAATTGCACAAACTCCCCAATTCGTCAAACACCTTACCACCATCATTACACCACAACAATAACCAACATAATAAGATAAAGGGGTTGTCCAGATCCACAATATCCAAAACACCACTTTGTGGCTCGGAAAGATGTTAAAATGATACTAGAACATGTAATTACGAAGGGGGGTCGTAGAGGCGAGATTTACTTGACAAAAATATTCAATACTCCAAGCTAAACAACTTGCCTCCTTGCAGTAAAAAAAAACTAATCCAAATCTAACAACAAACTATTACAATTATCAGAAAATACAACTTTTCGCAACTAGAAGCTTAGAATCTCGATATAACAAATAAATAAGCATATGAGATCCTTACCTTGCTAATATATCCCCATAGCCACTGCCAAATACTCAACAAACACCTGTTACTCTTCTTCTAGAACACCCTTGGTGATATGACATGAAATTGATGGGCCAAACTACACCAAAATGACGAGCTCGCGGCGTAGAGTAACTTTTGTTAAACACTCGAGTTGAGAACCCTAACACTCATGGAGTATTTGGGGGATTGTTATCTGATTTTAGGTGGATTTTAGCCTGATCTTATGAAGAAAATAACGAAGGTGGTGGTGTTTTATAAAGCACCACCGACCTTGGAGCTAGGGGGACCCCCGTAGACGTGCCTCCTTGTGCAACCTTACAAAAACGTGAATATCTCTCTATTATGAAATTGTATGAACGAGAAGTTTAGTGCATTGAAAACTAGACTCGTAGAACTTCAAATATCAAATATTATAGGCCCTCTAACGCTTTACATATTGGGAGAAAAAACCCAACACATTTAACCCAAATTCTAAGGGAATCCTTAAAGGAAAGTTACCATAAATTTTTCCGACTTTTATTTTTCAACTGACTTTACTTCAAAACTTAACATACAACCATTATGCAATTAAAGTACCTCATAAACATACTCCCTATCATATTATGCTCTTAGTCATAACCCAAAAGTATGAGTTAGTGTAACATTCAAACAAGTGAGGTGTTACATCCTTCCCCCCTTAGGGATATTTGTCCTCGAATGATGATAATGTACTTGGCATCATAGGAAACAACAAAAAAACTCATATAGTACATTAGTAATAAACCTCACGTACTCAAATGCGGGTCTACTATCTGTTTGTTCTGAATATCATATAAAGGAGAGAACAAGTAGGTATATCTGTACTTCATGTCCTCTTTAGCTTCTCACGTCATTGATAACGCTCAAGCATATTCTCCTAGTAGGAGGTATAAGTGATCGTTAGAGCAAAACACATTTATAATTCCCCACGAGTGTCAGGGTCGATCCCATAGGGAATTTAGATCTTAGCCTAAGTGATTGTAAAATAGACTTCACAATGAGAGTGAGTAATGTAAAAAGGAGGGAATTGGGAATCTTTCATAATTTCTCAATTCAACAAAACAAATAAAGTAAAAACGAGTGTAGACAATAGAGAGAATGACTAGAGATGTGTGTCAAATGAGACTCTAATATAGGATAGGGTGATTTCTTATTCATGCTAATTGACATGGTTAACATTGGTTTTAGGTATGGTTATTCATCTCTCAATCAGCAACAATATATTCAACAGTCTTAAATCAAGCACTATTGATTAAGCAATAAACAACCAAGCTAATGCTTAGGGAGGTCACACTATTTCTAGCTTACACAACCAAGCTAATGCTTAGGGAGGTCACACTATTTCTAGCTTACACCCTTAAATGGGTGAATCCATCGATTTGAGCTCTTTCTAGCCTCAATCTAAATGGAAGCCCAAGTTTCTACTAGTAATTTCACATCTGAAGCTATGGTTTCCTCTTTCAAGCAAAAACATAACCAAGTAAGAAAAATCAATGTTTTCAACGACCAATTTTATAGTTAAAATATGGTGAAATCACTAGACCCGTGTCAAATAGGCATTTATAAACAAGAATTAGCAAAACCCACACCCATTTATCAAGTACCCATCATCAACACATCCCTAGATAAGAGATTTAGCTACTCATGCTTAACAAAAGTGATATACCAAATGGGTAATACAATTACCCTTCCATTCAAGCTAAATTTCTCAATATCCAAGCTCAATTTGTACACAAATGGTGGTTCTAAGAAATGGGATGAAGGAATTTGGAGAAATCCTCTTCTTGTTCTTAGAAGGGAAAACTTGATCACAAAGCTAAGATAATTGTTCAAAACTCTTCAAAAGTATAAGCACTAACATAAATATTTGCAATCGTGCCTAAAATGGGTTAATAAACATTCCCAAAATATCATATAAATTTGGACTAAATTGCCCATTAGGTAGTCTGTGGAGCGACGTGAGGTTGGCACATCATCATGTGTGTGTCGCACAACCTCTTAAGTGATCCAATGACTCAGGACAATTGGGAAGCTTCATGCAAAGTGTAGTGCGGTTTGCACCATGTATTATGCGTGTTGCACAACAACCGCACCGCATAGCAGATCCTTCAGTTAATCTCCAAGGTCTATGCAGTGGAAGGTGCATTCCGCAACAAGACAAGTGCGTGTCGCACAGGCACAACATGTCTTAGCATAATCTTCATCTTGTTTGATCACGTCATACTTCACTCCTTTTTGGCTTTTTTAGGCATATTTCCTTTTTTTTCTATCACTGATCACACATACCTGCATAGACATCAATAAAGGCCATAAGAAGATCTAAATCTTATTAAAATATAGCAACAATTCATGATTAAAGGCTCAATAAGTTGGTAGATTACCGACTTATAAACCCCCCAAACTTGAACCATTACTTATCCTCAAGCAACACACTCACAAGGCAAGGAATGAATTATGCTCTATAACTTAACCAAGGAACTAAAGACTACTCTATTATATAAACTAAGAAAAATAACAAACAAAAATACTCAAACAAAAGACTCAACTATTATGCTCACCTCAGTATGAACCACCAAATTATCAAGGAAATTTTCATTTCGAAAACTTTTCAAGAAGGACTTCATTTCTCATTCAAAATCAAGGGAATTTTGCAATTTAAAACAAGATACAAAGCTTCTAAAGTCATTAACATGGACCATCAAGGTTTGCCTCGAGATTTTCTACACAACTTGTCTCATTTATTCCTCTCAATTGAAATAGAGACTTCATATTTCAATTCAAGCTCATGATGCCACTCACCACAAGAGTGAATCTCACTCACAATCATGCATTCACAAGACAAAAGGATTATAAGAGAACCAAGAAGACACTTACTCTCTCAAGGAAGATAAAGTGCACACATGTCGAACCATAGGCTTGTCCTTCATGTAAATCGCCACTAATATAGAGTGGTCAAGCTTGAAATCACTAAGGACTTGTGGGTTCCGATGTTGGCTAGTCAAAGGTGAGGATTTCATTTTGGCTCAAGTGACTACACCTCCCTAATGCACTTTTATCATTTGAAACACCGCTCGCATTTTTGACTTTGACTTCACCTTATTTCTCCCTCACACAACCCAAGCTTCTCCTTTTAAATCATGATCATTCAAAACTCCTTGTATCATCTTTATTTTGTAGCACCTATTCTTTCTTTTCATTTTGCTCATTAGATTGAACTTTTGGAGCACATTTTAAATTCAAACTTAAGGTGCTACCTTGCACTTAGAGTGCATCCTTTTTCTTTTCCTCATTTATCGCGTACACTCCTAAATTTAGGCATTTGCCTTTATTGTCTTTTCATTCCCCCCTAAACTTTGGATTTTAGCCTACTTTTCATTTCAAGCACTTAGGGAGGACGGGTGCCAAAATAGGGGTTCCAAAAAGGTTAAGGGGTTAACAAGGTGACAAAGAACGATCACAAGCTCAAAGGGGTTCACTAGGATTGATGTTGAGGGAAGTCATTTGGGTGAAGTGGCTGTTAAAAAAGGTCCTAAGGTCATTTTCCAAGCTCGATCTCACCTAGAATTTTGCCTTGAATCACATTCAGGACAGGTTCTAGATGACACATATGTATAAGAAACAAGGTAAAACCTCACCACACAAGGAATCATGCCACAAGACTTCTTTCATTAGTTTTAAGATCAATTGGGAAAAATAACTTTCAACAAGCTATTCTGAGTTCATTACATACTTGTTTGTGAATCAATCAAGCCAAAATGAGAGTGTGAAAGTCATGAAAAGAGAATGCTTCCTTCAAAATTTCATTTCCCTTTTTCCTTTCATTTTCAAAATCATCTTGCCAAGAAATTTTTTTGGTGGGCCCATTTCGGGACAAGCAAACTACAGACTCAAATTTAAACTAAAACTTGGCATTTTCCCTTAAGAAAGAAGCCTCTCAATCTATCACATGGAAACACCACCCCAGTTCGACACAAAAACAAAAGAAAAGAAAAAGAAAAATAAAGAAAATATTTGCTCCTTGGGAAAGAACCGTGGTATTAAGAAAACCCTCGGATTTTATTGCTAAACTACTATTAACAATGCGATAAACAAATTGCATGCTCATGAATACTTTGAAAAACAAGCCTCGACATAGGCATTTAGGTCTTTTGCAAAGCACGGGTAGTAAAACAATGGGAAGTGTAAGATCAACCCAGTAAAACAATCAAAAATAAAAATCAAGCCCGCGAGGGAAAAATTAAGACAAAAAACATAAACATAAAGGCCCAAAATGGGCAATATCACCAAGCACAAATGAGTAACCGATAATTATAGACCCCACAAACTTAAAGTAAGCATAGCGCTCGATGCACAAAAAAAATACAGATAAGAATGAATGCAAAAACTCCCTGATTATACTAATGATGATATCGATGCCTATGCGAGTAGAATCGATATGGTGGCCTAGGAGATAAAAGTGCTGGTGGGACTAGTGATGCCGGTGGTGGAATGTAGGCATGTGCTGGGTATATTTGAAATTCCTCTACTGATGGAATCGATGGGTCCCATCAGACTTGAATAAGGCCGGTTGGTTCAATGACTTCCCGTTTGTCTTAATATTTCATCAACTCATGGTATGAGAACCCGGGATGAAATCCCTCTTCTCTAGCATAAGACATATTAGGTTTCAAGAGATTCTGGCCAAGTGAATCTGAAGCCTCGGGGACAGTCTCGGTCGGTACCACTTCTTCTTGTGTTTTGGGTACGCCCTCATCCTCATCTGGATCCCAACCTGTGCACCAATCATCAGGCGGACAAGCACACCTCTGAGAAGATATTGAACTCGGGGCTGGTAGATTAAGATCCCAAGTAGGAATCTTTGGCTCAACTTGCGGTATTACTTGTTTGAGTTCCATAACCTCTACTTCCACCGTAACCACTCTAGCACAAAGCTTGCTCACACTTGGCACTATTGGCTTCAAAACCAATTTAATGGCAGATTGGATAATGTGTGGGATGTCCTTAGCGAGCTTGTGTAAGCGATCCTCATTATGTTGGTCAAGGCAAACAAGTTGAGGAAAATTACCTGAAGTCAGTTTTATTGGGGGTTCCATGTGAGTGGTGTTTGTTTCCTCTAGAGATGGGGATGGACAGTTCAAAGGATTAGAAGCAACAATCTCAGATATTACTGTAGCACTTTTGACTTGCGCAAGGTGTCTTCTCTTGTCAAGTGGGCATCTTTATGTCTCTTCATTTATAATTTAACCATTCCATTGGCCCGGCTAATTGTATCTAAAGAATTAATCCGCGAGCAATTTTCTTAGAAACACATAAGACAAATGAAAATAGGCCTTCTTCAATAGTTCGACTATTATTTCCCCCTCATGTAATGAAAGTCCAGCCATGACACAAGCAATTAATATAGCCAGCTCTATGGTCACCTTTGTTTTGTGACCGGTTGGTATAAGTCGATTACTCACAAAATCTAACCATATCCAAGCTTTAAACTTGAGGTCAGACCGATGAATGGGCCCTTTTGAAATAGACCAAAGAGGGGTCCCCTCAGTGATTATGCTTGCAACCCATTGATATTGGTCCTCTTTTGTAGCTACATTCTCCATGTACTGCGACTCGGGGGCTGGTTCATCATCCCATATAGAAAAGTGGATGGCTGCAGGTGTGATGTCTATTTCCTTTTCTCTCACCGAAACAGAATCGAGACATGTGAGCTTGCTTATTGGACCATTATGCATTAGAATGTCCTGCCTAGCTCGATAGGAGGCTTAGAATTCCTGCACCAAATCTGGGATAAATTGGCTCGGAGTCTTGGAAAAGTATGTCCAGATTCTTTCCTGAAAATGCTTGTGGATATTTGGGAAATCAGCTTCAAATACCTCCACATCCAACCCTTTTTCTTCCAATATTGGTCGCTTCTCCCGAAACTGTAAGTATTATGCTTCCATCCCCTCAAGGCCGAATTGGGCTATAGGATCAGTAGGACTTTCATCTTGCGTAGGCAAGCCTATATTTGTGGATGTTGAAGCTTGATTTGAGGCTCACCTATTTTGGTGGCGCCTATTGGAAGGCATAGTCCTACAAATGGAGGTTAGCAGCAGTGACATGGTATATTTTCACAATGGAGAAACTAACAAACAACAAAAGCAGAATGAACAGGAGTAGAAAAATAAAGGAGGTATTTGACAGCTCATGTGGACCATGTGCAAAACGCACATGCCTTGGTGCACATCACATATGAAGTCACATGAGCTACCATATTCTTCAACCAATTTTCCACTGAGGTGCGAATGCTGATGCGATTTGCATGAACCAAGGTGCGCGTTGCACCTTGCTTCACACCTCAAAAAAGTGAACAGGAACAAATTTTTCAGAAGGTGCTATGCCTTGTGCATTTCGAACATCAAGATCCACGCACCACATGCGAAATGCACCAGAGCATAATTAGGTTTTTTTATTCCTTTTGTTTTTGTGAATTACATATGTATTTCGTGGAGCAAGATTTGCACAAAGCACTTGGCACCAAGCAGTAAATTAATAATTTATAACAACGGGGGCAAAGGGATATCATGACCACACAATCGTCCGGGTACTCAGACTTCCCTGGACTTCCATTATCACCAATCAACAAGCAAAAGAAAACTCAATGATTTCCCTTAAGAAGGACGTTATCCCGTCTAACATCGGGAACATCAAGCCTTCAATTACTCAATTAGGCACACAATTAACAACAACAATTACCACCTCCCCGCACAAGATCATACACCCAATAAAATTTTCAATAAAGAACATAGGTATACATTTAGCAACAATTTTGAACCCAAACAACAATTATAGACCAAACCTCATAAAAACGAAGATTTTTCCCTTAAGAATGATGTCACCCAATCTATCATAGGGCCAAATCATGCATCAATGACAAGTGGATTACTCATACTTCACCCTAAACACAAATTTCAAGGCCAAAAATCACTACCTATCAACATGCATTATCACAATATTATGTTCTACCAAGCTGATCCTAAGCAAAATCCATAACACAATTCAAAATTGGGGACCCAAAATTTTGGATCTCACCCAAAGTTCGACATGGCAATTGTATCAAGCATGTTTCGTAGTATGAGTTCCCAATCAACATAAAACATGTATTTAACATCGAGGAACTTACCACAAGTGAAGATTAAGTGAAGAGAAGCAGAAATTTGAGCTTTTGGAGAGCTACAATGGTGACCAATTTTTTTCCTGGAGAACCAATCGGAGGAGACGGGTGGTAAAGCGATAGAGAAGTTTGGGTGTGAGGAGGAGAAGATTTTGGGGAAGTTTGAGGGATTTGTGGGAGGTTTTGGGAGAGAATTTGAGAAGTTGCAGGAGAGAATATGGAAGAAGAGGAGAAGGGTGGCAGATTTAAAGTGGAAAGGAAGAAGAAAATTGGTTGAGTCGGTCTCTAGGTCGGGTCGGTCAATGTGTTAGGTCAATTAAAATTTGAATTTTACCTTGGTGCGCAGCGACGTGAGATTTGCACAAGCCCTTGTGCAGACCGTATGGTGCATCACACCTTACCTGTTCATGCCCAAAACTTAGCCCAGGCCTCTGCTTCATTATGCGATGGAGGTGTGACGCGCCCTTGGGCTTGTGCGGACTATGCAGCCCAGTGCACATCGCCTCCAATTTCTATTTTTCTTCCCAGCTTTCTTATTTGGCATGCGTTGGACCATACGATGTGCATAATGGCTTTTGTAAACTGCACGGCCCTCTGAACATCCCATTTTTGCACTGTTTTGCACTTGTTCATTTCTCTGCTCCTTGCATACCTAAAATAAACCAAAAATAACAAAAGTTAACCGAAAATAAAGTAAAAACACTTGCGTTTCCTCCCAAGAAGCTCTTTATTTTATGTCGCGGCTCGACGATAGTACCTCAACCTTAGTCTTTGTCAGATAGCATGCCAATCTGGTTAGTGTGGCCCCATCCCAATAAGGGAAATTGCTCCATTAACAACTTTGAAACATCATTATGTTGCCCATTTGGCAACAACTCAAATGTGGGCGTCTTGCCCAATTCACACTAATCAAGGGCACCATCAAGCTTTCCCTCCAACTCTATCACCGAGATTACCCTCAAGTCATCCAGAGGTCTTGTGGATTGGCATACGTTGAGTGTCAACACTTTATTTCCCCCTCAGAATTTAAGCTTACTGAGTTCACCATCTATAAGAGCTCTCTCATGGCTAATAATGATCTCCCTAAGATTATGGGTACCTCAACATCTACTTCACAATCCAAGATCACAAAGTCCACCAGGAGAATGAACTTGTTGACTTTCACCAATACGTCAAATAGGATTCCTACCGGATGATTAATGGACTAATCAGCCATGAGTAGTCTCATAGATGTAGGTTTGGATGTACCCAATCCTAACTTGTTGATGATTTCTAGGGGAATTAAATTGATGCTCGCCCCTAGATCACACAAGGCTTTATGGAACACAAAGAGCGCAATAGTACATGGTATGGTAAATGCACCCAGATCATCCCATTTCATAGAAACATTGCTTGTCATCATAGCGCTAAAGTTGTGTAATATCTCAACGATTCCCATATTGACAACCTTCTTCTTTTTTAGCAACCCTTTCTTAAATTGTGAGTACCCCAGCATTTGCATTAAGGCTTCAACTATAGGAATGTTTATCGAGAGCTTGCTAAACATGTCAACAAACTTGCTGAATTTATGATCTTCCTTCTTTTTGTTAAGCCTTTAAGGGTACAGAGGAGGTCCCTTAGGTAGTGTAGTCGACACACTTTGCACAAGAGGGGGATCCTTCTCAACATCTTTGTCAACTTGGGGAGGATATTCAACCTCCTCTTTCTCATCATCAACTTCAACACTCACCGGAGCATTGGGTGCATCAAGCTTCACCCCAACCCCTGGTTTTCAACATTTTCATCATGCACGATCTCTTTTTATTTATCACATGGCTCAATGATGGCTTCCAAAATAGGCTTATTTGCTACAACAACAGTCTCTACAATGTGCTCCTTTACTACTCCACTTGTTCTCCCACTTCTAGTAACAACCGCCATGACATGGACATCATTCTTTAGATTTGCGATAGTGTCATTATGAAGGGTTCCCTTAATTATGGGGTTTATTTGAGTGGATAGATGATTCATCTTGTCCTCAAGATGTTTAATTGAGGCTGAATGAGAGCTCACTGTTTGATGGAGTGTTGAAATTTTTCTTTTAAGCTTATTTACCTCAATGTTAGTATTATCTACCTTCTTTAGAACCAAGGATAACATGTCCTCAATCTTTGAGTGCCCGAGATTGCTTAAGGTGGGTTGGTATAGCGAGTCCGACTTATTTGGGGGCACATATAGGTTCAAACTCTGGTAATTGTATCTATCACCATCCTTATCACGGTCCCTCAAATTTCCATCTTGTTCCTTCTCCCAATTCTAACCTTGATTCTCATCCCTCAGGCGATAATACCTGTGACGAGAACCCGCCAACAAATAGCAAAGATTACCATCCACGAAGGTCATTATCTCTCCATCACTAGCCTTAATTTCTGGTGTACACACAACATTCACGGTCTTAGCACCACCTGCCCCCATCATATGCTTGGCAAGTAAGTCTATTTGTGTCATCATTTTTGCCATGGTCTCTTCCCTCTCTTCATCCTTCCTCCGCATCTCATTTGTTAGATGGATGTGGTCACTCTCGAGGTTGGAATATTTGCCTCCCTTATGTTCCAAGCTTAGTTAGTCTTGGTCATTCTCTCAAGAAAGTTCAAGGCAACAAGAAATTATAGATCCATGAAAGTGTCGCTATCAAGATTTTTGGCCACAGACTTATTCATCGAGTTCAAGGATCTGAAGAAGCTTTGTAGCAAGACATGGTTCGGCAAACAATGGTTAGGACACAACACGATCATCTTCTTAAATCTCAACCATGCCTCGTGTAGAAGCTCATCAAGAAGTTGGCAAAAGTTAATAATTTCATCCCTTAGTTGCAGCATCCATTAAGGAAGGAAGAATCTAGTTGTAAAGTCATCCACCAATTCATTCCAAGAGGGGATGGACCCATCTGGCAATTCCTCCAACCACATTGTGGCTTCCCACGTTAGAGAGAAAGGGAATAGGCGAAGTCAGATGTATTCTTGGGAGATATTTTGGAATATAAATGGTTGACATATCTCCAAAAAAATTACAGATGTGCATGTTGGATCTTCATGGGCTGCTCCTCCAAACATGCCCTTCATTTGAATCAAATGGAGCATTGTGCAAGTAACATAAAATACTGTATTTCTCACCATGGGGGTAGGCAGATTGTACCTACTCCCATTTGTATCACAAGCTTAGCAGCTTCTGCGTCCATGTAGCCTCCGTTGACACTATCATTGTCACCTACCTTGCTCATGGAATAGCCTGCTCAATCACAACACAAACAACAAATAAAGTAAAAAGAAACAAACACTCTTAATGTGATTTCCAATTCACAAGAAAAAAGGCAAAACAACTTAACTCCCCAGCAATGACACCATTTTTGATAATGCTCAAGCGTACTGTCCTAGTAGGAGGTATCGATGATCATTAGAGCAAAACATATTTATAGTCCCCAATGAGTGTTGGGGTGATCCCACAGGGAATTTAGAGCTTTGCCTAGGTTATTGTAAAAAAAACTTCACAACCAGACTGAGTAATGTGAAAAGGGGGGAATTGGGAATCTATCAAAATTTCGCAATTCAATAAAACAAATAAAGTAAAAATTTGTTTAGACAATAGAGAGGATGACTACGGATGTGTGTCAAATGGGGCTCGAACTTGGGATAGGGCATTTGCTTATTCATGTAAATTCATGCTAATCGACATGGATAACCTTTGTTTTAGGTATGGTTATTCATCTCCCGATCAACAACCATATATTCAACAGTCTTAAGTTAAGCACTACTGATTAAGCAATAAACAACCAAGCTAATGCTTAGGTAGGTCACACTATTTCTAGCTTAGACCCTTAAATGGGTGATCCCATCGATTTAAGCTCTTTCTAGCCTTAATCTAAATGGAAGCCCAAGTTACTACTAGAAATTTCACATCCAATGCTATGGTTTCCTATTTTAAGCAAAAACATAACCAACGAAGGAAAACCAATGTTTGTAACAACAAATTTTAGAGTTAAAATATGGTGAAATAGCTAGACCTATGTCAAATAAGCATTTATAAGCAAGAATTAGAAACACCCACACCCATTTATCAAGTACTCATCATCAACACATCCCTAGATAAGAGGTTTAGCTACTTGTGCTTTAGGAAAGAGATATACCAAATGTATAATACAATTTCCCTTCTATTCAAGCTAAATTTCTCAATATCCAAGCTCAATTTGTACAAAAATGATGGTTCTAAGAAATGGGAAAAAGGAATTGGGAGAAACCCTCTTCTTGTTCTTAGAAGGGAATACTTGTTCACAAAGCTAAGAGAATTGTTCAAAACTCTCAAAAACTATCAGCACTAACAGGACTATTTGCAATTGTGCCTAAAATGGGTTTATAAACATTCTCAAAATGTCACATAAATTTGGAAAGAAATGCCCTTCGGGTGGTGTGCTGTGCGATGTGTGGTTCACATGTCATCATGTGCGCATCGCACACCCTGTTCAATGATCTAGTGACTCAGGACAATTGGGAAGTTTTATGCAAAGTGGGGTGTGGTTCGCACCAGGCATTGTGCGCGTCGCACAACGACCGCACCCCTTAGTAGATCCTTTTGTTGATCTCCAAGCTCTATGCGGTGGAAGTTTCATTCCGCACCAAGGCAAGTGTGTGTCACATAGGTGCCACATCTCTCAACAAAATCTTCATCTTGTGTAATCACTTCACACTTCACTCCTGTTTTGCTCTTTTTAGGTCCATTTCCTTTATTTCTATCTTTGATCACAAGTATTTGCATAGACATCAATAAAGGCCATAAGAACCTTTAAATCTTATCAAAAAATAGCAATAATTTATGTGTAAAGGCTCAATAAGTTGGTAGATTATCGGCTTATCAGTCATATCCTCGATATGACAATTCTACCACAACACTTTCAGTGAAGCTATATCCATATTCCACAATCTCCAAATCTGGCTGCCTACTATAGCAATAGGGACTTCTTCATAAGATAGTTCCTCTGAAATCTATATATCTTTTATTGGTACTAATGTGACAGATCTCTGGTACAGTTCCTAACATAGAAACAGGAAAGGTCGGATGCAATGCCTCTAATTCTGGAGGCAACTTTAGCTGGTATGTAACTTTCTTTACCCAATGCACAATACAATAAGGTCCAATATATCGAGGTGTCACCTTTCCCTTCCTGCAAAATTATATATTGCCTTTCATCCGTGAAAGCTTCAAAAATTCCTAATCGTCAATATTGAACTCTATGTCCCATCGCCTAACATCTGAATATGATTTCTGAAAGATTTGAGCTGTAAACAACCAGACTCTGATCAACTTAACCTTTTCCATAGTCTTTTGCATTATGTCAATCCCAAGAAATCCAAAATCATAAGCCTCAAATAAACCAAGAAGGGATCGACATTTTTACGAATATAAAGACTTGTAGAGTTCCATACTAATGCTTGAAGGACTGAGGTTATAATAGGAAAACTCAATAAGTGACAATTGATCATCATAGTTCCCTTTGAAATCTAGCACACATGCCCATAATATATCTTTGAGCGTCTAGATCGTACGTTAAGCTTGAACATGGATCTATGAATGAAAAGTTGAACTAAGCTTAAACTGTGTCCACAAATGCTTCTGGAAAGATCTTAAGAAATGTTTTAAACCATGCCCCTCTATTTTAAATAATTGATACAGGGACACCACGAAGTCTGACTATCTCTCAAATGTACAACTCTGCATAATCTTTAGCTAAGAGTATGGCAGTAACTAGCAAGAAATAGGCTGATTATGTCAGTCTATTGATAACCACCCAGGTAGAATCAAACTTCCATCACGAATGAAGCAAACTTGTGATAAAAATCTATATTTTTCTCCTCCCACTTTGATAATGGAATCGCTCTCTCCTAAATTAGGCCATTGGTCTTCTAATCTCTACCTTTACCTACTGATAATTTTGGCACTGTTCCACAAACTCATCATTGTCCCTCTTCATTCTCAGCAACCAATAAATCTCCTTAATATCATAATATATTTTTGTGGATCCCGGGTTAATAGGGTAACAAGAATGTTGTGCCCCTTCTATAATATGTTGTTTAAGCCCTGCAATCGCTGAATCTGAGGACTCCATCTCTTTCTACATCAAATTTTAATGACTCTCTCTACTAAACCTTACCTCTAAGTTTCTCTTAAATTAGGATCATCGTATTGTTGTGCCTTCACCTCCAAAATTAGAGATGATATGGTTGTGTCCTTAACTATGACCCCAGTATTATGGGAGTTTAATAATATAACCCCCAAACTAGCTAGTTGATGGAGCTCCCAAGTTATATCCCACTTATAAGCTCCCAAATATGATAAACTTCCCATAGACTTACGAGTGAGGGCATCTGTTACTATGTTGGCTTTCCCTGGATGATATAAGATACTCGTGTCATAGCTTTCAGCAAGTCAAGCCATTTGTTCTATTGCTTGAGGCTCTTATGATCCATATAAATATCAACATGAATGCCATACAAGTAATGCCTCCAAAACATTAGGGCATGAATAAATGCAGCCAACTCTAATTCATTGGTCGGGTAGTTCTTCTTATCATTCTTTAACTGTCTAGAAGCATAAGCAATTAACTTTTCATGTTGCATCAAAACATAAAGCAACCTAACACTTGAAGCATCACAATACATTGCATAGATCTTTGGACCTTCTGGTGAGGTCTCAGAACTGGCGCTGAAGTCAATCTCTCTTTTAGCTCTTGGAAATTCCGCTCATAGGCTGCAATCCACTAAAATATAGTTGCTTTTTGAGTAAGCTTTGTCAAAAGAGTGCTAAAAGTGAATAAAATCCTTCCACAAACCTTCTGTAATACCCTGCTATCCCCAGAAAGCTACAAACTTATGTTGAGGTCGTAGGTCTAGGCCAAGTCTTCACGACCTCAATCTTTTGTATGTCAACCTGAATACAAACATATGATATAATAAGGCCCAAAAGGCCATATAATGCAACTAGAACTCACATTTTGGGAGCTTAGCATACAACCTCTGATCTCAGAGTACCTGAAGCACTACTCAAACGTGGTCTCTATGCTCGGCCTCTGAACAAGATATATCAAAATATAGTCAATAAGCACAATGACAAAAAGCCTAAGAATGCCTTAAGATACTATTCATCAGGTCCATAAATACTGCTAGGGCATTCGTCAATCCGAAAGACATCACAAGAAACTCAAAATGGCCATATCTGATCCTGAAGGTTGTCTTTGGAATATCACTCTCCTGAACAAGTACCTGGTGGTACCCTAAATGTAAATTAATCTTTGTGAAGCATCAGGCATCATGTAATTGGTAAAAAAAGGACCCATTAATCCTTGATAATGGATATTTGTTCTTTATAGTCACCTTATTTAGTTTTCGGTAATCTATACACTTATGCAATCAGTCAACCTTTTTTCACACAAATAACACTGGTGCACCCCACAATGACGCACTAGGCCTGATGAAGCCATTATCTAATAAATCTTTCAGTAGTTCATTCAATTCATTCAATTCTGTTGGTACCATTCTATTTGGTGGAATTGATATCAGGACATCTGGTAATGTATCAGTACAAAAATCAATCTCCTATTCTAAGGGAATACTAAGAAGTTTGTCTTGAAATGAATCTGGAAACTCATTAACTACTAGAATAAACTGAACATTTGATGGGTTACCATCAATATCCTAAACTCAGACAATATGGTAAATTCAGCGTTTGGCAATCATTTTCCTTGCCTAATGATAGGAAATAGACTTGCCTTTTGGCATCACCACATTACCCTTCAACTCCTGAGCTACTTCCCCTCGAACGTGGAATCTAAAAGTCTTTGCTTGGCAGTCAACGTTTGCATAACAAGATGAAAATCAATCAAGGCCCATAATAATATTAATGCCAAGAATTTCTAACTCTATCATGTCTGCAAAGGTTTGACAGCCAACTATCTCTACCACACAACCTCGATAAACCCTCTTAGCAATTGTAGAGTCTCTGATAGGGGTAGACACAGTAAAAGGGTCACTGCAAATGCTCTGGTACTATACATAACTTCACAGCAATAAATGGGGTAACATACGATAATATGCATCTTGGATCTATCAAAACATAAAAATAATGGGAGCAACCACCTAATATACCTATCATAATAACTAGCAAAGACTATGAATCCTGATGACTTGTAGTGCATATGTGCAATTCTGGACACTCCCAGAACTGGATGCTCCCTCTTGGCGTCGCCCACTACCTGCTAAAACATGGGAACCACGCTCTACAAGATATATTGAGGAAGCTATCATGTTGCTAATTTATCTATCTTTGTTGAACCTTGTTTGTCCCTAAATAGACAATGTCTTGTATATGAACAGGCCACAAAAATAGCATGTTGTGAAGTCCTGATGGCATCTCCTGGCATATGTTTATTGCATGTATTATAGTGTGGCACAACTGATCAAAACTGCTCTGGGACCCTTTGCTGCAGTGAGCCTGATGCTTGGGAGCTCTCACCCAAACTTGACCACCCAAGGTGATCAAACTTGATACTCTAGGACATCTATTGTGGGGGTTTAGGTGGTCTCCCTAAATCCCGATATCAGGGGAAACCTTGGGCCTCTACCTAAAACCCATGGGCCTAGCCCTCTTCTGTTGCCTTCTCTCGACTCTCTTAGTCGTATACTGCTGATTTCAAGGCACCTCTATTTCCTGTGCAGCAGCATGAGCAAACAAAACAACAACATGGACCAATTGGCTAACAACTACAACTAATAGACATACAAGGCCAAAATGTCCACCATCGTAGCTATGTAACCCAAATGACTAGTCTACGAGCCTCTATGAATACAATACTTGGTGGTATAGGGCCCCAATCTAGCCAATAACTATAAACAGTAAAAAGGCAAACCTTTGAGACTATGGCAACCCCTGGAAGGAAAGGAGTCCACCAACTCGCTTAAAGGTCGGCTATGCTACCCGATAGGTCTGTCTATTCATCACACAAGATTTGTAGGAATGAATGCATCACCCCCAGGAAATGGGGCATCAATACAAAATAATGTACTGAGCATGAAAGGAAAATTTAAAACTGAAACTGAAGTGTAAGGACTGAACAAAAGGGTAGGAGTAAAACAAAAGTACAATAACTTACCTTCCTACAATAAAATACCATCTAAAGCACGTAGAAAAAAACAACCTTACCTGACCCCCATAAGCCCGACATGTACAAACAACATACAATCGCCCTAAGTCCTAGTAGGCATAAATAGTCGTTAAATACCCATACTAACCCCTTACCTTGACCCCAGTGATAATCTGATCTGAACTGTCTTAATGTACATTTGTCATGAATAAGTACAACTCCGAGGCTCTATAGTACCATGTATGTGCTACCCCATAGGTACAGCCTACCCATCCGTAAGTACAGTTTGCCCAGCCCAAAGGTACGGTAATATAACATAATTACTTCGTAGGTATAGCTTGCCTATCCCGTAGGTTTGGTCCTCCTGACCCGAAGGTATGCTAATATTAACTAGAATGTATGCTCCAAAAGGCTGGAGTGTAAGTGTCTGTTGAGGCCAAAACAAGCTCATATGCGGCAGCAAGACGATAAAAATAACACAATAATATCATTTAATCACAGGTGACCTTAATTCAATCATAACATGCTTTTATAGGCTTGTATATAAGGAATAGAGTGTTGCTGATAGTCTCTATATCATGCTATAGATCAATGTTTAATACTATAAGGCCATAAGTTGAATAACGACGTTATAAAAGCTATAAAAGCTCTAGTCTTAAAGTTCATGCCAGAAATTGAAAAGGAAGCCTTAACATACCTTTTAACCAAATCCCCAAAGGTGTTGCTATGAATCATCTCCAACCAAATGTAAGACAATAAATGTGAGAATCAACAAGGGTACACGATGAGGCATAACCAATCGATAAGGCATCAATGTCACACTCGGGACCAGCCAATAACAAATCATAAAATGAGGCTACTAACAATAATAAACAGCAGCTAAATCCAACAACAACATGCTAACCACATCTCAAAGGAGCGACAAGCTCCAGAGGCACTATTTCAAGGTGTACTTCACGTTGTTCAATCTAATAACTATCGTATGCGACCCCATTAAGAATTGCACAAACTCCCCAATCCATCAAGCACCTTACCACCATCATTACACCACAACAATAACCAACATAATAATATAAAGGGATTATCCAAAGCCACAATATCCAAAACAGCACTTCGTGGCTCGGAAAGCTGTAAAAATGATACTAGAAAATGTAATTATGAAGTAGGGTCATAGAGGAGAGATTTCCTTGAAAAAAATTCAATATCCCAAGATAAACAACCTGCTTCCTATCAGGAACAACAAACTGATCCAAATCCAACAAGAAACTACAACAAGTTACCGGAAAATACAACTTTTTGTGACTAAAAGCTTAGAATCTTGATTTAACAAATAGATAAGTGTATGGGATCCTTACCTTGCTAATATATCCCCATATCTACTACCAAATGCTCAATAAATACCTGCTACTTTTCTTCTAGAACACCCATTGTGATACACCTTGAAAATGATGTGGCAAACTATACTAAAATGACGAGCTCGCGGCGTAGAGTAACTTTCGTTAAACTTTTGAGTAGAGAACCCTAAAACTCATGGAGTCTTTGGGGGATTATTAACTGATTTTTGGTGGGTTTTAGCCTGATATGATGAAGATAATAAAGAAGGTGGTGGTTGTTTTATAAAGCACCACCCACCTTGGGGCTATGGGGGCTCGCGTAGACGTGCCTGCTTGCGTACTTTTACGAAAAATGTGAATATCTCTCTATTTTGAAGTCGTATGAATGAGCGGTATAGTGCATTGGAAACTAGACTTATAGACCTTAAATTTATTATATTGGAGGCCCACTAATTTTTATATACTGGGAGAAAAACACAACACATTTAGCAAAAATTCTAAGAGAATTCCTTAAAGGAAAGTTACCATAACTTTTTCTGACTTTTATTTTGCAACTTGATTGACTTCAAAACATAACATACAACTATTGTACAATTTAAATACCTCATAAACATACTCCCTTAGACATTAAGCTCTTAGTTTTATCCCAAAAGTATGAGTTAGTCTAACGTTCAAACAAGCGGGGTGTTACACTTATTGCAATGACCATCTAGGTCATTTCCTTGGTTTTTATGCTTTTCTGTGTTTTGAGCATTCCAACAGTAGCTATAGGTCATGTATGACTCATCGGGACTGATGATTTAGTTTTTGGGCAGTTCATTTGTGTTTTAAAGTAATTTCTCTATTTTACAACTCTTAAGGCTGGTAGAGTTGACTTTGGTCAACAATCAGATAAGACAACCTCAGATGGAAATTCTGTCAGTGATGTTAGCACCAAAATATTGACTTTGGGCTAAAAGGGACCTTTTTTACAGGTCTCGAGGCTAGCAGACTCATTTTGGATTATTGTATTCCATTTTGGTTAAAGTTGGTTTTGGGCGGAGGGCCCACTTTTCTTCAAAACAATCTCCATTGGGAGTTTCATGAATTCTGTTGAGTCTAGAATGCCATTTTTTGTCGGGTAGCATACTTGGTTTTTGTTCATGGGGTTCTGAATGAATCCCGAGGGTGTGGTCAGAGTTTTTGGTTATGTGTTGTTACAGCTAGTGATACTGGTAGCTAGTATGGTGCGCCTGCATGCTAGGGAGAGCACCTGCTCTACCATCCATGCGGTCACCAGCCACACCTGCTGCCCTGGGTGATGTCGGCAAGGGGTGCCCCTGTGTTTCCTTCTTTCCCCTAGAGTGCTGCCTCTACGGCTTATGCACCGCAACTAATGGGTTGGAGTCTTCATTGACCTCCACCTCTACAATGGACTGGACAAAACATCGATGCCGCACCTGCGTTATTTTTTACCACAGGTGTGTCGATCGCTGGCAGTTTAAATGAGCTTCTTCTTTATTTCATGTCTCATTTCAAACAACTATTCCTCTATTTTTGAACTTGAGTGAAGAGGAAAATACACTTCTTCTACATATTTCTTGAAGCTTTGAGGTAATTCTCATCCCCTCATTGTTCTAGTGCTTGTTCTACCTTTATTTCTATATTTCTTCCCACAAAATTTCTCCTATTGGATGCAAATTATACAAGTTAGAGTGGACTTCGGGGCAATTTTGGGCCCCGAAATGGGTCCCGTTTGTGCTCAAATTTTAGGCATGTGTTTATACACCCGCTATGAACATAATTATGAAATTTGTTTTTCATTTTCTTGCACAGGCCTCGAGGGTCATTTTCCAACCTGATTTTCAACCCGATTTTCTATATCGCAATATGAGTTTCATTCTTCTCGTCTTGATACCTGGATTATGTTCTTGATAGCGTGGTAGCATTATGAGGCTGTTAGAAGGGAAAGGAGCAAAAGTGATGGTTCGTGCTTGCAGTTCAGCCTTGAGATAGGTTATGGTTTACTTATCTTAGACATGTCTTAGTTAGGTATTATATGTTATGAGTTGCATGAACGTTAGGTTAGGGTTCAGGATAGAATTAGGGTTAAATCTTATTTTCTGTTTATTTTGGCCATTTCTAAGATTGTAGAATAGTATTATCATGTTTATCCTTAGTTTAAGACCTCGTAGTCAGATGTGGCTAGCCTAGAATACTTGGAATGATTTACAGAGGTTTTAGAGGCAGAGTAGGAGTTTTTACTTGTTTTCCTACTTATTTTCCATTTTCTTCTTTTCTATTACTGTATTTGTGGGCCCTAGCCTATAGCGTGGACCAAGTAGAGTGTCAGGTTAATTATCTTGTTTTGAGGGTGCTTTACTCTAATTGAATTGATATTCTCTAAACATGACATCATATCTCATTACTGCATTACATCGCTATTGATTTTGGAAATAAATGAAACACGGGATTTTAGGTTTGAATTCAATATTTTACTAAACTAATGGTTCTTGAAAGAAAGGAAAGTACCACTGTTATGCCATCTCGAGGGACGTTTTCAGACCCTCTATCCATTTTACTTTCCTATTGATGTGTCTGTGGCACAATTCTTGGCTTCGCGAAGAGCATATAGCTGGGTTTTACTTTTATGCATATGTTGATAAGCTCGAGGTTCCTTTCGGGCACCCGGGTACCATATACTGGGTTTTACTTTTCTTCATTGGCCATACTCTGCATCATATCATCTCAGGATGCATTGCATTGCATTATCTATGTGTACTTCTAGTGCTTTTACATGTTTTATCATTATTTTCTTCACCCTCAGATATATAGTTTTGTTTTCTGTTGATAACCAGATTTAGGTGGATCTATGTAGTTAGTTTACTTTCTTGTAGCTTATAATATAGATTATCTTTCTGAGCTTGATCGGCCTATGATGCCTACTCGGTACCCATTATTTTGGTACTCATACTACACTCTATATCTTTTTCTGATGCAGCACCTAGTACGAGCCACCCTCGTTGACCCTCTAGTCATTCGTGGCCAGTTGTTGTTCAGTTCGTGGTCAGCTCCTAGCATTTGGAGATTCTTTACTACTTTCCATCTACATACTTATCTATATGTTTGTATTTTTGATAGACAACACTTATTGTATGGCTATTCCGTACCTTAGACACTCTTGTACCGGCGACACCAGGTTCGAGGGTTGGTCTATTTATGTTTGTCTTTCCTGGTGACTTTGGGGCCATTATTGTATATTTATTACTATTTGTATGTATATATGTTTTTGGCCAACTTCTTGTATGATTCCCTCTAGTATTTTCATTATTTAAATTATTTTACCATACTTACACATTCTTGGGTTGGCTTGCCTACCGGGGGTTATGTAGGCGCAATCGTAGCCCATTTTTTTGTCGTGACAGAGTGGTATCAAAGCTATAGGTTCGGTGGTCTTGCCAGTACAAAAGAAGAGTGGTAGTATAATAGAAAAGATTCTTGTAGAGTCTCGTGGATTGGTATGATGACATTCATATCCTATCTGTGAGAGGCTATAGGACATTGCTAGGAAAGATTCCATCTCGTTTGATTCCTTGTCGTGCGTCCTTGACCTTATCAACTTCTAAGTATCTTTTGTTTTACTCATTCTTGGATGGTTTGGATGAGATCAGTATCAGGTGAGGATGAGACCCTTGCACCTATTATTAGAGCCCCAACTAGGGGATGGGGTAGAGGTCGACTTACAAGTCGAGGTAGGGGACGGGTTGTGGAACAAGCTCTAGCCCAGAATAGGTTACCATCACCAGAGCCTGACATTAAGGTTGAGAAGGTTCCATATTAGCCAGAGGATGGGGGGCTAGCCTAGCACCCGACAGGTTTCAAGGCTGATGCAGTACTACAAGACACATTGGTTTGCTTTCTTGGGTTTCTTAAGGGTAGGTCATAGCCAGCAGGTTCACCTGGTACTATGATTGGTCCCACGTTAGAGACGAGGCTTAGACTTCAGCCCAAGCAGTGGAACAGGGTTAAGGAGCATAGACTACTACTGTAACTCCTTGATTAAATGTATTACTGGTCCCTACCATTATTCTGCCTATTTCCGTTTGGCCATTCATGTCTTATGAGGAGCAAAAGAATCTTGGTAGATTCCTACGGTTGGGTCCTCCGAGGTTTTTTGGTGCTCCTAGGGAGGATGCGCATGAGTGTCTAACTAATTGCCAAGAGAGATTACAAAATCTTGGGTTAGTTGAGTCACATGGAGCAGATTACTCTATGTTTCAGATGAATGGCCCAGCAAAATAGTGGTGGAGGTCATATATAGCTTGCAGGCTAGCCAGGTCACCTCCCCTTACTTGGGCACAGTTCTCCACAACTTTCTTAGAGAAGTATAGACCCTGCAGTTTGAGAGAATAGTTGATGGATAAGTTCACTAGGTTGGAGCAGAGCTCCATGTCTGTCTCAAAGTATAAGGTTCACTTCCATGAGTTGGCTAGGAAGGCCACAATTAATCTGCCCACCAATCACAAGAGGGTTCGTCACTTTGTCAAAGGGTTGACTTTACAACTCTATTTGGCTACAAAGGGGATGGTAGCGTCAGGCCTATTCTTCCTCAAGGTTGTGGATCATGCTCGCACTATTAAGGGCATACATTGCAAGGCCAAAGGGGGAAGCAATAAGAGGCCCCTCCATTAGGGAAATTACAGTGGCTAACAAACGCGTGGCAGGGCTACATTAGTAGGGGTCAGCATCAGCAATGTTTCTAGCCAAGCTGACATGTTCAGAAGGCATTATAAATTGCTAAGGGTTGGAGTAGTAAGGGTTTAAATTAGTCTTAGTGAGGTGCTTGTTCTGAATCCAATGGTTGTGGTAGTCATTCTGATTCATCTTTGTCATCACAGTTGGGTATAGAGGGTCAAGGTTGCAATGAGTGTAGTGAGTTGGGACACTTCGCTAGGGAGTGTCCTTTGGTGCACTACTGTAGGCAACAAGATCAGATAGTTAAGGCCCCCAGGGCTCCAGCACAACTGGACAGAGGTGGTGCACAGGGTAGTGTGGGTGGTCCCCAGGGTACCCGAGGTTATCCTCAGTCTGGTAGATCAAGTGGTCGTGGCAGTCAGAGCCACATATATGTATTTCTGGGATGTAAAAAGGCCGAGGCTTAAGATATTATTATCACAGGCACCATCTCCATTTGTTATCAGTCAGCTTCTGGTTTTTTGATCTGGTCAGGGTTCTACATTCTCCTATGTGTCTTCTTATAATGCTACACATATGGAGTCTACTTGTGAGTTATTGCATGTGCCCTTGCATGTAGCTACCCCAGTAGGAGATTTTTTAATAGTGGATCATGTGTATCGGGCTTATGTGGTGACTATCCTGGGGTATGACATGTGGGTAGACTTGATTGTGCTAGATATGGTTCATTTTGATGTAATTTTAGGCATGGGTTGGTTTTCTCTCTACCATGAGTAGCATCTCCGATTTGTACTTCAGTCCTTGCGAGGCCATCAGTTATATTCCAAATTCACTAAGTGTGAGTTTTGGTTTGTGTCTGTGGCATTATTGGGGCACGTAGTGTCTAAGGATGGTATCATGGTGGATCCAACAAATATTGCAGTACCTCACGACTGGGATAGACCTACATCTCCTATCGAAGTTCGTAGTTTCATCGGGTTTGCAGGTCACTACAGATAGTTTATGGAGGGGTTTTCTTCTATCACAGCTCCTTTGACTAGATTGACTCAGAAGAATGTCCCATTCAAGTGGTCTGATGAGTGCGAGGCAAGCATTCTAAAGCTTAAGGCCTTATTGACTTCAACTCCGATTCTTACTCTTTCGGTTGAGGGTCAGGGTCTATAGTGTATTATGATGCTTCTAGTGTTGGTCTGGGTTGTGTATTGATGCAGCAGGGCCCACTAATTGCTTATGCTTCCAAAAAGCTGAAGGTTCATGAGAGGAACTACCCTACTCATGACTTGGAGTTCGCGGCGGTAGTCTTTGCATTGAAGATTTGGAGGCATTATTTGTATGCCGTGCATTGTGAGATCTTCAAAGACCATCATAGTGTTCAGTATATTTTCAGCCAGAAGGACCTATATTTTAGATAGCGTAGGTGGTTGGAGTTACTAAAGGACTATTGCATCTCCATTCTTTATTATCCGGGCAAGGCAAACATGGTAGCGGATGAGTAGCTTGGCATTCGTTGCCATAGAGGAGCGACCTTTAGCTTTGTACATCTAGTCCTTGGCTAACAAGTTGGATAGACTTGATATTTCTAAATTCAGCCATTTTATTTCTTATTTTGCGGCTAGATCTTCTTTGTTAGAGAAGATTCAGGCACAACAGTTTGATGATACAAGGTTGAGGATCATTCGTGATAAGGTTTTGAGCGGTAAGGCTAGGAAGGCGACCTTAGATTCAGAGGGTGTTCTGAGGATAGAGGGTCATATATGCATTCCTAGAGGACGTTTACAATAATTTAAGGGAAAATTTCCCTAAAGTGGACTAGAAGTAAATGGACTAGAATAGAGGCTTCCCCAAGTGGCTATTCATCCCTCAACTAGTGATATTGAGAAAAATATACACAAATGATAGGTTGACCAAGTTGGGGGTGCTACAAAATACAAAATATTATTTGTGTGAGACTGATGATGAGTCCATTGACTATTTATTCTGTAAATACTCTTTCTCTAGAACTCGGTGGCATGGGTTGTTCAAATGGCTAGGCATTGAAGACATCTAATGGGTTGGCAACAAGATCTTGGATGGGATATTAGTTATGCTAAGGGCCAAAATGTTAAAGTTGATGTTTATAGGCTGGTTTGGGGGCATGTATCTATCATACATGGAATGAAAGGAATCAAAGACAATTCAAAGGAAAGAGGAGCACTTTGTAGCAAGTGAGTTGAAAAACTGTACATGAAGTACACAACAGAGGATCCCAATATGTAAAACTAGAGGGACAACTAAAAAAGCTAAATTACTATCCTAGTTGAAGTAATGATGTAACATGAGGTAGTAGATGAGTGGTTAACGAAGGTTGTTAGGCTAATTTTTTTTCTGAATCGAGTTTTATTGGCTCCTTGGGTTTTTGCTCTTACATGTACAAAAGTTTCCCTGGTAATATAAATATACAGTTACCAAAAAATGATTTACCTCCATATAGGCTCATGTAGGGCTCGCATCACTACTCATCATCCTTATAAAGGCATATTTACATGGCTTCACTAGTTCTCTCTCATTCTCTTCCTTACCTTAGAAGAATGTACTCTAAGTGACTTGTTAGCTTATGATTCTCCCTCTATAAAGGCCAACGTCCCCCTAGGAATACGATAAATAAGGACTCGACATTCAGGGTCGAGATTAACTAATTGGGATGAGGATCAATTATAGGGTTCCGACCATAAGGGAGGTACTTTTCATGAAATGGTCTATATATAAAACTTATGATGAAAACTCTAGGGAAAAGAATCAAACCATCTTTAGAAGACCTAAGGTACTGTATGAAAATCTAGAGGACTACCTCCTCTTATGCACTAACAAAATAAATCAATGAAAAGCCTTAATAACCTTAACAAAACATAAACTGCTGTCACAAAGCACCTATCATTGCCGCATAAGACTTGTAATTGAATACACTGACATAACCTTCCTTCTAAGGAGGACTCAAAATTGGTCATGAACTCGGCCCTATAACAACATAAAGAATTAATAATTAAATAACCTAGAGTCTAACTCCTCATGTACTTGTTTTTTACAACCTTCACTACACCAAAAAAGGTTTTTACAAACAATTTCTTTTGTGGCAATACAACATTTGCCGCTAATAAACTTAATAATGCCAAATATTTATAGCAATTTAACATTTGCCCCTAATTATTGTACATTCTTCTGGCAATTGAAATGAATAGCCACTAAAGCAGCTATGTTTATCCTCCAATGAATATATCATTTTTTTATTTAGAACCAATTTTACCCAATTGCTCCTTTTTATCAATTTGTTTTTGCTCAAGTTATGTGGGCCTTATATACACTCTTTTTCACTATGTTTTTCCCACATTGATGCTTTATTTTTAGGGTAACTTATCCTAATACTAATGTATTATGCTTGGTATCATGATTTATCATTTATGTAAGGTCTTTTGTGCAGTTTAGATGAAAGAAGCTAAATGGAGACAAAAATAAAGCTCAAAAAGAAGAATTTCGCAAAGTAAAGTCAAGGGAAAAGCTAGAGAGTCTCAGATCGAGTTCCAAATAAAAGGGGGTTAAAAAATACACCCCTTATAAAGTTTACATCCCGAAGAGAATACAACCATGAGAAATAAAATGAGCTCGCAGCAGGATCCCCAAAGCGAGCAGAGGCTACTCACATTGCGAGCCAGTCATGGCAAGGGCATATTCTCCCCTTCTCCCAATCCAACTTGGAGAGGACTCTTAGGTAATTTTAAATATTATGAATTCCCCTACTAGGTGATTTTATGAGGAGGACGTAGTTTTTAGGAGCATAGAGCTTGATTAAAGTCTCAATTCTTATAAGGTTACTTCTCAAACACTTTACTTAGAATTTATTTTTCATTTATACAATAATTCTTCCTTGTATTTATATTATGAGTGGATAAAAGACCTCAATCTAGGGTTGTAGTTTCACAATCTGATTTCTCAGGTTGTGATGACACATACTATACCTAACCAGTAGGTAAGCTTAAACTATTAGCTCGGAACAATGACTTACGGGCTAATACAAGACACAACATAATAGCAGAAAAGCGAAGACACGATAGAGATAATGAAAGCAGAAAAAATAATGTAACGGAAAGAAGGAGCAAGTCATACAGGAAATACCCAAAACCTGGTATCAGTTGGTACAAAAGCTACTACAATATAGGGAGTACTAGATAGATACAAATATATATGATAGTCTCCGAACATACAAAAAGTGGACTAATCCCAAAGTAGAAAGAGATAAGTCAGCTCTAGACGCCAGAAGCTCACCCTAGATCCTCGAATCATCAACTCTGCACTAGGAAAGCATCAGCAGTGATAACTCATGCTAGGTTCTTTATCATGCAAAATGATGCAGAACTCTAGTGTGGGTACCAAAACACGCGGTACCTAGTAGGCATAATAGGCCGACTGAACTCAAATAAGATAAAAGCATGGAAAATGCAACTATACTATAGGGAAAAGTAGAGGGATTCTATTTAATGATACAAGTCACAACTAGACAATACCAAGGCAGAAAAAATAATCAGTTGAGCAAAATATAAAGTATGTAAAAAAACATACTGGAGTAAGGTAAAGCAGAATAGTCTAGCTACAACCTAACCGAGAGCCCATAAGTCCGGAAGGTACATACAATCAGAGAATAACCTATTCGGACCCCTAAAAACTCAGTAGGTACAACCAGAAAATAATAAACTCAGTCGGACCACCCATAAGCCCAGTGGATTCAAACAAAAAATAACAGAGACTAGTAATCAACCTAATTGGGAAAATCCAAGTGGAACCGTCCAATGAATGCTATATGGTGTGATCCAAGTGCCAATAGTACCTTATACTTCTCCTTCAACCATATCTTGCAAAGGCAGAACCTATAGGGGTTTCGTGAAATTCATATACAAAATCCAAATCCTGTCTCAATAACCATGCCATGATAATAATCAGTGAAAACTACTCAAAACACTTTCCCTCAGGCATACATGTTTAAAAATACAAGTAAAACCACCCGGAATACTTTCCCTAGGGCATGCTAGTTTATCCAAATTGAATCTTCAAAAAATGAACAATGTTTTCCCAAGAAAGTCCAAAAAGTATCAAATATCCCAGTCTTAAATCTCTTTTGAAAATCGAATGCAGTGATGAAATCAAATCTTTCATATGTCATGATGGAACAGTCACAAGTTGAGGGCATAGATCAAATTCACAACAATTGTCGTAGTAATTTTTAATTAACCCACACTAAGGCAATCAAGTCCACAAGCTAAGAAAAAGGTCAACATTCCAAAATAGCACCTAGAAGAAATGAACTCTTAACACCCTTCTACATGACCTTACTCTGAGGCAACAACTATCCCAAATCTAAACTAACGCAGATATTCATACTAAAAATGGCTACAAAGAGAAACATATCAAAAATGGTTTAAGGAATAAGTAGACTAACCTGGGGTCCAACAATCCCAATGAATATGGCCTTGGGCCCACAAATATATATTTATACATATGGAGGAACAATACGAAAGGATAATGATTAAGAGGAAACAATAAACGAGCTCCTTACCTACCTCAAAAACTACTGAAAATTCCATAAGATGGACATCTAAGTTAACCACCCCCTACCCGAAAGCTGACCTAACTAAGTTAACGCCAGTAAATATCTACCACTAGAGGTTCTACACCGGCTGTGCTAAGACCTACAAAAACAAGAAAGGGAAAACTAAGGATCCCAACCCCGATTCTAAGCAAGAGCCCCTAAATCAATTATGAGAATCGAATTTCTTTAAGATCAACTATTCAATCTATGAAATCCCACCCATCAATTAGCATAAACCATACATTCATCATTAAAAGAGGTAAGTCTAAAACTATGTAAGTTGTAGCCTACCTAGAAGTCGATCATGCGTGCTCACACCCACTAGACCAGAGATTTTCCTTTTTGAGAAGCCTCCGAATGATGCCACACTATCAGTATCGTAATCTACTCATTAGAACATGAAAAATGGTACCCATATTTAAATAAAACAATTGGGGTTGAAAGTCAGGAGCAAAATCACTTGTGGGGCCCGTATATCATTCTCGGTCTCCCAGGTAGCCTCCTCAATGGGATGATGTCTCCACTGTATCTTAACTACCAGAATCTCTCAAGACCTCAACCGTCTAACATCCTAAGATAAAATTCCTACTGGCTCCTCTGCAAAAGTCAAATGATCATCCAACTGAACCAAATCCCACTAAAGCACGTGGGACTCATCTGGAATATAATAACAGAGCATCGACACATGGAAAACAAGATTAATAGCATAAAAGGATGGAGGCAAGACTAACCCACAAGCTACATCACCCACTCGCTGAAGAATCTTAAATGGCCCGATATACCTGGGGGTAAGCTTACCCCTTCTCCCAAACCTCACACACGATCACCAACCCTAAACTCTATGCCATGATGCCTATGGTAAGCATAACTCTTCTGCCTACTCGGAGCTGCCCAAAGTCTATCTTGAATCATTTGATCAATATCCAAAGACTCACGCAATAAATCTGTACTCTGCAGCCTGTCCTCGAAAGCATCAAACCACCTAATAGGAGACCTACACCGCCTACCATACAATGCCTCAAATGTAGCCATCTGAATACTTGAATGGTAGCTATTATTATAATCAAACTCCGTCAGGGATAGAAATTGGTCCCACTAACCCAAAATTAAAGAACATAGGCACGAAGCATATCCTCAAAAACCTAAATAGTCTGTTCAGACTAGCCATCAGTCTACCGGCAAAATGTCATGCTAAGATCAACCCAAGAACCCAACCCCACCTGAAATTCCCTGCAAAAGTGAGAAGGGAACTGCATACCTCTATCTGAAATAAGACACATCAAAACACCATGAAGATAGACTATCTCTCGCATGTAGTTCTGAGTCAACCTCTCAGTACTGAAGAAAGACTGAATAGGTAGGAAGTGAGCATACTTATTCAGCCGATATACGATGACCCAAATGCTATCAAAACCATGAAAGGTATGCGTCAAGCCTACTACAAAGTCCAAATAATCCGCTCCCACTTCCACTCGAGAATAGGGAAAACATGAACTAAACCACCAGGTCTCATATGCTTGAACTTCACTTGTTGACTGTTCAAGTACTAAGATATAAACTCTGTTATATCCCTCTTCATCCCGCTCCACCAGTAATGTTTTCTCAAGTCCCTATACATCGTAGCTTCCCTGGATGAATGGAATATCTTGAAGAATCAGCCCCACGTAATATCAACTAAATCAAGCCACCAACCCTCGAAACACATATACAGCCCTCGAATCTCAAGACACCCTCTGAATCTATGGAGGCCTTGATAGCCTCACCACTCAAAACTAGATCTTGGAGCCCACAAAGATGACTATCCTCAAACCGTCACTCTCAAATATGCTCCCATAACATAGGTTGAGCCTTAACTCGGGTAAGAATCCTCTCAGGGTCAGAAAGTCCAATCGAGCCAACCTATTGGCTAAGGATTAAATGTAAAAAGCCAAAGGCCTCACAGAAACTGATAGGAATGCTAAAATACCCATGCTAATCACCTTCCAACTCAAGGCATCTGCTACCACAGTTGTCTTAACTAGATGATAAAGAATAGAGAGATCATAGTCCTTCAGTAACTCTAGCCACCTCCGCTTCCTTGAATCAAGATCCTTCTATCTCAAAATGTAATGTAGGCTATGATGGTCGGTGAATATCTCCCAATGTATACCATACAGGTAATGCCTCCAAATCTTATGCGCAAAAGCTACCACTGCCAACTCTAAGTCATGGGTAGGGTAGTTGCACTCACGTACCTTCAACTATCTAGAAGCATATGTTATCACTCAGCCTTGTTGTATCAGAATACAAACCAAACCACCACCTGAAGCATCATAATAAACTGTAAAACCCTGACCCTCAATTGGAAGAGTCAATATTAGAGTTGTAGACAATAAGGCCTTGAGATTCAGAAAGCTCACCTCACACTCATCGAACAACTAAAATGGGAAATCCTTTCTAGTCAGTCTAGTCAATGGTGCTACAATAGAAAAGAAGCCCTCGATAAACCACCTACAATAACCAGCCAAACCCAACAAAATTATAAACCCCGGTAGAAGAAGTGGGCCTAGGCTAATCATGAACTAACTTAATCTTTGGAGCATTTACCATGATCCCATCCTTAGACATCATGTGCCCAAACAGAGTTATGGACTCAATCTAAAAATCACACTTTGAAAACATGGCATAAAACCATTGATCTCTCAAAGTCTGGAGCACAATCCTCAAATGCTAGTTGTACACCTCCCTACTCCTCGAGTATACCGAAATGTCATTGATGAAAACTATAACGAAAGAGTCTAAATAAGGCCTGAAAACATGGTCCGTCAAGTCTATAAATGCGAGTGGGGCATTTGTCAACCCAAAAGACATCACCAGGAACTCATAATGGTCATAGCGAGTTCTGAAGGTTGTCTTAGGGATGTACGTCGCCTAAATCCTCAACCGATGGTAATTGGATCTCAAGTCAATCATAGAAAATATGGTTGTACCCTGAAGCTGATTAAATAGGTCATCAATACGTGACCATCAGATACTTATTCACATATGGATAGTGCCATATTTTTTCTTCCCAAAACAAATGGGAGCACCCCACAGAGAAACACTCGGCCGAATGAAACCCTTACCGGGTAGGTCCTGAAGTTGAACACTAAGCTCCCTCAACTCAGTAGGAGCCATATGGTAGGTAGGGATAGAAATGGATTTTGTGCCCAACTCGACATCAATAGCAAAGTCTATATCATGCTCAAAGGAGACTCTAAGTAAATTAGCAGGAAATACATCGATGAACTCTCGGACTATAGGACCAAAACCAATAGAGGGAACCTCAACAATAACATCACAGATATAAGCAAGGTAAGCTAGACACCTCTTCAACACAAAACTCCTATCCCAAATATAAGATATGATCCCCGTCAGCGCGTGTCTAATAGAACCCTACCACACAACTAGGGGCATACAAGGCATGTCTAAGGTAAGGGTCTTGGCAAAGCAATCAAAGACTGTATGATAAGGGGATAACTAGTCCATGCCCAACATAGCATCAAAATCCAACATATCAAGCACAACAAGGTCCACACTAGTGTCACACTCGTGAATAGTCACCCAATAGGATCTAAATACCCGATCCACCACTAAAGATTCACCTACGAGATTAGCTACATGCAATGACACAGGCAAGGGATCACTAAACAATCCCAATTGAGAAATAAAGTATACAAACATATATGAATGAGTTGAGCCCAGATCAAATAAGATAAATGCTAGCTGATGGCATACTAAAATTGTACCTATAATTACTGAGTCTGAAGCCTCCGTCTTCATTCTACTAGGAACAACATACAATTGACTGCACCCACCTCTGGGCTGATCACCTACACGACCTTCGGTCCCACGTAGTTGAGCACCACCATGAGCACCCCTACAACTATAAGATCCTCATCTACCACTATGAGCACCACCTTTTACAGATGGTGCCAGTACCCAAAGAGGTTGGGCAGCTGCTGAAGGCACGACCATCCTATATTGGGGATAATCTCTAGCATAGTAACTAAACACTCTACACTCATAACAACCCTGAGAGGTCGTGCCCTGTTCTGAAGTACCCACTGAACCACAATCTCCCCCACATCTTGAAGACCCAGAATATGAACCCCTCGAATAATGACTGGAGCTCTGATACTAATTTGTCATGACCTAATTTCTCATGTTGTGATGGAACCTACTATACCCAACTAGTAGGTAAGCTTAAACTCTTAGCGCAGAAAAATTAGTAATGGACTAATAAAAGACAAAACATATGAGCGGAAAATCAAAGACACGGTAGAGATAATGAAAGTAGAAAACATAATATAGCGGAAAGAAGGAGCAAGTTATATAGAAAATCCCCAAAACCTTGTATCACTCGATATAAAAGCTACTACAACATAAGGAGTACTAGAAAGATACAAATATACATGATATTCTCTAAATATACAAAAAGAGGATTAATCCCAAAGTATAAGGAGATAAGTCAGTTCTAAACTCCAGAAGCTCACCCTAGATCCTTGAGTCAGCAACTTTGCACTAGGACAACATTAGTGGTGATAACGCATGCTAGGGTCTGCTTTAGGGTAAAAGATGCAAAAGTATAGCATGAGTACCAAGACACGCAGTACCTAGTAGGCATCATAGGTCGATTGAGTTAAAATAAGATAAATGCATGGAAAATATGAATATACTAAAGGGAAAAGTAGAGAGAGTCAGTTTAAGGATATAGGTCACAACTAGATAATACCAAGGCAGAAAAATAATAAGTTGAGAAAAATATAAAGAAGGTAAAATAAAACATAGTGGAGTAAGGTAAAGCAAAATTGTCTAGCTACAACTTAATCGAGCCCTTATAAGCTCAAAAGGTACACAAAATCAGAGAATAACCTATACGGACCCTTATAACCTCGGTAGGTACAACCAGCAAACAATTGACCTAGCCAGACCTCTCATAAGAGAAGTGGATTTTAACAGCAAATAACAGAGACTAGTAATCAACCTAATAGGAAAATGAAAGTGGAACCATTCCATTAAATGCCATATAATATGAGCCAAGTGTTTATAGTAACGTATACTCCTCCTACAGTCGTAGCTTGTAAAGATATGACCTATGGGAGACTCGCAAAATCTGTATACAAAATCCAAATCATATATCAATAACCTTGCCAAGATAATAATCAGTAAAAACCACCCGAAATACTTTTCCTTGGGCATGCAAGTTTAAAAATACAAGTAAGACCACCAGGAACACTTTCCCTGGGGCATGCTAGTTTAATTAAATTAGAACATTGAAAACTGAACCATGTATTCCCATGAATTTCTTAAAAGTATCAAATATCTCAGTCTTAAACCTCTTTCAAAACGAATGCAGTGATGAAATCAAATCTTTCATATGCCATGATGGAACAGTTACAAGTCGAGGGCATAGATCAAAATTCACAACAATTATCGTAATCAATTATAATTAACCCACACTAAGGCAATCATGTCCACAAGCTAAGGAAAAGGTCAGCATTCAAAAATATCACCTGATCTTAGGCGTATTTATACACCTATGTGTCATTATCTATGCACATTCAGCTTAGTTTTGAGGATAAGTTGATGTGAAAATTGAGGTATATATGGTGTAAGTGCATACTTTGTTGCTAACGTACATGTTTATAGTGTTTAAGGTGTATTTAGAACAAGTCATGAGTCAAAATGATCAAATAAAATTTAGACGAGAAAACTAGTGTTGCTAGTAGCTTGAGCTATGCCTATTCTAGTTTACTTTGATGAACTCTATTGTGTTATATGAACTAATGTGTGTTATGAGTTGTTGTAGGAGACCTTTGGAGGATTTATGGAAGTTAATTGAAGGATACAAACATTCTACAAACCATGGGGAAATAAAAAAAGGTGGAAAGATCGCGTTGGAGGCAAAAATAAGAAGCAAAAAACCACCCTCGTGCGATAAAATCTAAGCTCCATTTTATGGGCGTGACATGGATCTAAAGCAAAGATGGATGGAGAATTTCCAGTGGCCTTCATCGACAAGGGCATTTCACACTGGCTGGCTAGCTTGATAAGCACTGTGACATGCCAGCTTGTCTTCGTGATAAGCAGCGTGTCATGGACCCTGTTCCAGGTAGGTGTAATTTATACCACACTACAAATAGGATAGTTAGCCTAAATTGTAAATACTTCAAGACGGTTTTGGATTGCAAAAACACAAGGAGGAGGCTGCCTTAGTGTTCTTATCCTCTACTTCTTTTGTACTTAATTCTTGTATGAACTACATCAATTTTGTAATTATGAATTAGATTATGAGTGGATAACTACCCTCTTTCTAGGGTTGAGGCTACAACATGATTGCTTAATTATGGTTTTATGGTTGGTTTAGTTGTTTATCATGTCATGTGATTGTTCTTACGTTCTTGTTTTCACTATTTTAAAGCATCATGAACTTTAGGATAAATCCAAGTCTTAAAATGAATAACCATATTAGTTGAGAGATGGAATGAAGAAAATAGGGAGTGTGGATCATGTCTTTTGTTTTTAGTTAGCAATTGTAAAGAATGATTTGCAGTTATGATAGAGTTATACCTAAATGCTCACTTGGTCAATAAAACGGGAAGATAGTTGAATGCATCCAAATTAAAGACTCACATTCTAGCTCAATAATGTAGTTGTGAGATTAATTTGGGTAGATGAATTAGAGGATGACCATTTTCGAGTTATAATTTCAACCCCGTGGATCAACGATCAAAATAAACACCAATATCGGCTATAAAGAATGATTAAGCATGACTGTGTAGTGAATGCCTCAACCCTAGATCTCTCCCTATATTGTTTACAATCCAAATTTTATATCATCATCATTTCTAGTATTTATTTATGTAAGAAAAACTCAAACTCTTCTTGGTTATGCAACACACTTGTTTAACTTTAATAGTAATAAGTAAGTTGGATCATTTGCTAAAGGCAAAGGCCCTGTGGGATCTATATTTGGCTTGCAAGAGCCATTTTATTACTTGCACGGCCACGTACAGTTGCGTGTGCGCTAGGGAGCAACAAGTTTTTGACATCGTTGTTGGGGACTTGAAAATTAGCAAACTTCTAATGTCTGTTTTACTATTTAGTTTTATAAGTGCTAAAAATTTAGTCTTAGATATCAAATTTGCAGGTACAAGTTTTAATATTTAGCAAGCTGGTAGAGGAAATGGAATTCGTTAAGCAACATCCCGAACCTGAGCAACACTTGCAGCAATTGTAAAGAGAAGCAACACTTCTCGATCAAATTCCAGAAGTTTAACAAGGCGATACCAATCATGTAGTCATGGCAGAGGAACCATCACCACCTTGTAGGATAGTGCACGAAGTGGCAATCCCACTCGCATATAATGTGACCTCCTACATTCAGATGCCATCCGCAGGAGGTAGATTTGAACAGAAATAGAATATGGTGCAATTGTTACACACAAGTGGATAGTTCATAGGGTTTTCACATGAGGACCAACAAGTTCATCTCCAAAAAATATTTAGAGATTAATGACATATTTATTCTCGCAGGAGTCTCCACAAACTACGTGAGACTCATATTATTCCCATTTTCACTATTGGGCAAAGCAAAGAAATGGTTGAAGGTAGAACCTTTGAATTCAATCACTACTTGGGATGATCTGGCAAAGAATTCCTTATTCAATTCTTCCCATCAGGCAAAACAACAAGGTTGAGAAGTGAAATCTTGAGTTTTAAGCAAAAGACAGATGAGAATCTCTATCATGCATGGGAGAGATTCAAGTCTGTTCTTCGAGATTTCCCACACCACCAGTAGACTAATGAGGTATTAGCTTACACCTTTGTTGAAAGCCTTGACAACAATACAAAGATTTTTCTAGATTCAGCGGCAGGTGGTCAAGCTTTGGAGAAGACCTATGATAAGTTGTATACTCTCCTAAATCACATTGCACAAGGAAATCTAGAGTGGAATAGTGACATGTCCAGAAATATAGTGAAGAAGCATGCAGGTATGATTAAGGTAGATAGTGTCACAACATTTGCGGCATAGTTGGCCAGTTTTAAGACTCAGATGATGGCTCAGTCCAACATGTTGAGTGTGGCTCAACCACAGGCTCAGGTAATTGCATTGCAGCAGGCTCAGACTTGGTGAGAAACTTGTGGTATTAGTGGTCATTCAAAAGACATATGTGGAGCAAATCCGGAGTAGGTGAATTTTTTAGGCAACGCACAGAAAGGCAATCAAAACTATGATAATGCCTACAATCGCAACTGGCAGAGTCATCCCACTTACACTTGAGGCACTAATCAGGCTCAACCTTAACAGTTTCAGCAGTATCAAGTTGTGCAGAACAATACTCAGGCCAGCAATATTGAGAAAATATTGAAGAAGATCATGGCTAATCATGCATAGATTGCTGCTGATCAAGTACAAATGGCTACTGACATAAAAATCAGTAGTTAGCCACAAAGACATTAGAAGTTCAAATGGGACAGCTTGCTAAAGCACAAAACATAAGACCTCAAGGGTGTTCTCCTAGTGATAGAGAAAATCCAAAGCAAGTGATTGCCATCACCTTGAAGAGTGGTAAAGATTTTATTGTTGCACCTCAAAAGAAAAATCATGAGGTGCAAGAAGAGTTAATCACTTCCAAGAAGACAGAAAAGCAGGAAGAGCCCAAAGAAGCTAATAGAAAGGGGAAGTCTGACTACCCTAATAAAAAGTCAATCGAGAGGACTCGAGACAAATCATCACCACCATTCCCTCAAAAGTATATCAAAGCAAAAGAGGATTCTTATTTCAAGAAGTTCTTTGACATATTTAGAGAACTTCACTTTAACCTTCCTCTTATAGATGTTTTACAGGGAATACCAAAGTATGATAAATACTTAAAGGATGTGGTGGAGAACAAAAGAAGGTTGGTTGTTGAGACTGTGGCACTTATGGAAGAGTGCAGTTCAGTAGTGATGAGCAAAATGCCCAAAAATCTAGAGGATCCTGGGAGCTTCACCCTCCCCATACAAATTGGTAAAAGTGATGTTGTTCAAGCCTTGAGTGACTTGGGGGCAAGCATCAATTTGATGCCCCTTTCATTGTTTAATACTCTCGAGTTGGAGAAGCCAAGGCCTTTTTTAGTTGTGCTACAGATGGCGGACAGAACCAGAGTGGTCCCTGAAGGAATCATTGAGGATGTTCTAATCAAGATTGGTGAGTTCGTTATTCCTGCTGACTTTATTGTTCTTGATTATGATGCAAATAAAAGGGTATTGGGACATCCATTCATAGCTATCAATGGAAAACTGATTGATGTGAGAGAGGTCACACTCAAGATGAGACTAAATGATAAAGAGGTGGTCTTTAGAGTGTATACAACACTAAACACACCCTCACACTATAAAGATCTATGCATGATCACATCTATTGAAGTGGATGAGTGTGGGGTGGAAAAGAGCATACCTCTAATTACCTCTTCGAACTCTCTCATAGAGCTGCCCAAATTACTAAAAGAGCCTGAACTTGAAGGGCCTGAATGAAATACAGAAAAGGTAGGTGTGAGAAAGTCCCCAAACCTCGAGCGTGAGCACCTGAGAGATTAGAAAAGAAGAATAAGATGGTCCCCAAGTAGGAGGAAGAGGATGAGAGAATTGGAATGCAAGTTGTGATGTGAGTCATGCCACAACATTAAATTAGGCGCTACTTAGGAGGCAACCCAAGTTAAGGTAGTATTTTTATCCTTTTTAGTTTTTCTTTAGTAAAACTGTTGGTGTTGTTTTTGTGTTGTGTCAACATGTTGAAGGGAAGTCTGAGTACCTGATATCTTAGCTAAGGAGCATGGAAAACATTGTGTGGGGTCCGGAGCCCTACGATGAACTCGATGCTACTATCTAGACCTAGAGGCCTTAGGGAGTATTTCTAACATAAAGTTTCAATTATACTTTGGGGACAAAGTATGGTTATATGTGTGGGTGGGAATATTCCGATTTGGTTAGGGTGAAGTGTGCTATGGGATGTCTATTTTATTTATTTTGAGTAAATTGAAAAAAAATTACAAAAAGATTTTACCTTTGTTTGTTTGTTTTCTGTTTGATCTGTTTAGTAGAAGCATACTTTACCCACCCTTCGGTTTTTCTTTTTGATTCTTTTCCGGGGGGAAGCCCTTCGAACCCAGTATCCATTTTGATTTTTAGGAGTAAATTTAAAAAATTTGTCTTTAGGAATATATAGAGACGTTCTTGCTAGGTGCTACACATTATTACTTGTTTCCAGTTGTTGTTTAATTCTATGGCATGATATGAAAAAGTGAATGACTACTGTGAGACACCTAGGATCTTTTATCTGACTTTTATTGGCTTAAATGTGAATTCTTGCAATTACTTGGTTGAGAGTCTATAAGTTCCCTGCTTGATTTGAACATGTGCCAAGTGTGAGTAAGGGTTTTTTTATTCCATGTTGCATTTCTGTTTTTATAACATTCCCCATGTGTTTGCAAAGCGAAATAAAAAATGTTGTGTTTAGGAGATGATATAGTCATTTCTTTGATAGCCATGTTTTATACCCTCTTTATCTACCCTTTGTGCATGACCTTAGGTAGCCCTGTTGAGCCTTTATACTATTACTTTGGTAGCCTCATTAATAGCCTATTCCTTTTCTTTCAATTGCCCACAATTTTATCCAAAACTTCTAAGTGCTTTAGTTGATAAATTAAAATTGCAAGGAGTCTAAAATTGAAGAAGGAAAAAGTGAAGTGAAGCCCCAATGGAATATCTTGTAGTGTGTTGAAAAAGTTTTTGTGTTTTTTGTAGGGAGTAATGTAATGAAAAGAAAAATGATCAAAGGAAGTGAATCATGTGTTGACAGCAAATACTCCTACTAAAGATGTGTAAGATAGTTTAAAAGAGAGGGGGCAAAACGAAAGAGAGTTGGGAAGATAATAATGGTGTAAAATAGGTTGGTTGGAGATGACTTTGATGTAAAATGTGATGTATTAAAGCGCTTAGAAAAGATAGTCATTATTCTTGACCAAATAGTTCCTACCTATCCCTTAGCCTACATTACAACCCTTAAAGTCCTACTTGATCTTGAGCTTTGATATTCTGACATTAGTGGAGTACTACACTAAGGGAAAGCTTATGGTTCATATTATGTTACATGTGAATTCTTTGTGAGAGTGAGCGGAATTTCGTTCTTACACCTATTCTTGTGATATATGTGAGTGAACATCAGTAACTCTCTTGTGGTGAGGGCGCTTGATTGATAATATATAGGTGGCTTATATGATCTCTTTGTTGATTATTATGCATGAGTTTTCCAACTAAGTAGATTCAATTCTTGAGGCTAGGAAGTCTTGAAGTAGTATTCATGTGATTCTAGTTGTAATATGGCATGTCGAATGTAGAACTTTCTATTCATGTGGTCATTGTAGCTCTAGCATGAGCATCTTAGTTTTAATAGAGATGTTGGATTCTTCCTGAAGTATGATTAGTGAAAAGAGTTGTTCGAGGATGCAAGGCTTTAAGTGTGGGGTGGTGATCTTAGGCATATTTATACACCTATGTGTCATTATCTATGCGCATTTAGCTTAGTTTTGAGGACAACTTGATGTGCCATTTGAGGTATATATGGTGTAAGTTCATACTTAGTGGCTAATGTACATGTTTATAGTGTTTAAGGTAAATTTGGAACAAGTCATGAGTCAAAATGATCAAATAAAGTTTAGACGAGAAAACTAGTGTTGCTAGCTTGAGCTATGCCTATTCTAGTGTACTTTGATGAACTCTATTGTGTTATATGAACTAATATGTGTTATGAGTTGTTGTAGGATACCTTTGGAGGAGCTATAGAAGTTAATTAAAGCCTACAAACATGCTACAAACCATGATGACATAACGAAAGGTGGAAAGATCGCGTTTGAGGTGAAAATAGGAAGCAAAAAAAAACACTCCCGTGCCACGGAGGCTAAGCTCCATTTTACAGGTGTGGCACGGAGCTGGAGCAAAGATGGATGGCCTATTTCTAGTGGCCTTCATCATCAAGGGTGTGTCACGCTAGCTGGCTGGTGTGATAAGCACTGTGACATGCCAGCTGGTCTCCGTGATAAGCGGCGTGTCATGGACCCTGTTCCCGGTGGGAGTAATTTATCCCACACTATAAATAGGACACTTAGACTCAATTATAAACACTTCAAAATGGTTTTGGATTGCAAAAACACAAGGACGATGCTGCCTTAGGGTTCTTATTCTCTACTTTTTCTGTACTTACTTCTTGTATGAACTACATCAATTTTGTAATTGTGAATTAGATTATGAGTGGCTAAACACCATCTTTCTATGGTTGAGTCTACGATATGATTGCTTAATTATGGTTTTATGGTTGGTTTAGTTGTTTATCATGTCATGTGATTATTCTTACGTTCTTGTTTTCACTATTCTAAAGCATCATGAACTCTAAGATAAATCCAAGACTCAAAATGAATTGACCATATGAATTGAGATACTGAATGAAGAATGTAGGGAGTGTGGATCATATCTTTTGTTGTTTGTTAGCAATTGTAAAGAATGGTTTGCGGTTAGGATAGAATTATACCTAAATGCCCCACTTGGTCAATAAAATGGGAAGATAGTCGAATGCATCCCAATTAAAGACTCACATCCTCGTTCAATGATGTAGTTGTGAGATTAATTTGGGTAGATGACTTAGAGGCTGACCATTCAAGGGTTATAATATCAACCCCGTGGATCAACGATCAGGATAAACACCAACATCGGCTATAAGCCATGGTTAAGCATGAATATGTAGTGAATGCCTTAACCCTAGATCTCTCCCTATATTTTTTACAATCTAAATTTTATATCATCGTCATTTCTAGTATTTAGTTATATAAGCAAAACTCAAACTCTTCTTGGTTATGCAGCGCACTTGTTTAACTTTAATAGTAATAAGTAAGTTGGATTGTTTCCTAAATACCAAGTCCCTGTGGGATCGATATTCGGTTTGAAAGAGACACTTTATTACTTGTACGACCACGTACACTTGCATGTACGATAGGGAGCAAAAGCACCTAGAAAAACCGAACTCTTAACATCCTCCTACAGGAACTTACTCTGAGGCAACAACTATCCCAAATCTAAACTCAAGCGGATAATTCATACTAAAATGCCTACAAAGAAAAATGAAAGAAAAGGGGTTTAGGGAATAAGTAGACTAATTTGGGGTCCAGCAATCCCAACACATATGGCCTTGGGGTTAAAAATTTATATATATTCATATGTAGGAACAATACGAAAGTAAAATGATTAAGCATAAATGATAAATGAGCTCCTAACCTACCTCGAAAACTACTGGAAATTCCATAAGATGGACTTCTAAATTAACCACCCCTACCCAAAGCCAACTAATTAAGAAAAGGCCAGCAAATATATACCACTAGAGGCTCTACACCAGCTGCACTAATACCTACAAGAACAAGAAAGGGTAAACTAAGGATCCCAACCCTGATTCTATGCTAGAGCCCATAAATCGACTACGAGAATCGAATTTTTTTAAACTCAACTATTCAATCTATGAAATCCCATCCATCAATTAGCATAAACCATACAATCATCATTAAAAGATCTAAGTATAGAAGTAAGTAAGTCATAGCCTACCTAAAAGTTGATCACGCACGCTCACACCCACTAGACTGGAGCTTTTCTTTTACGGAAAGCCTCCGAATATTGCCATGCTATCACAATGATAATCTACTCATTAAAACATGAACAATGGTACCAATATTGAAATTTAACAATTTGGGTCATGACATATTAGTATCACAAGAACAATTCAAGAATTAACTAAAGGAATTTTACGGGATTAAAGGTCGGGAACTTACAATTAGACAATAGGAAAATGACCACGAACAAGGAAAATATTGCCCTAACACTATACTATGATCCTACCCTAACTTCTGGCCTTAGGGCTCTCTAACAATAGAGGAAAATGAGTTGTTGGAAATGTTTGAAATGAAGGAGACAACCTTCAATTAACTACCAGCAATCACCGAACCTGCAGTTATATTGACATAGGGGCGGCATCATCGCGGTGGCTAGACCACCACAGATGCAAAAAAAGGGTCACATTCTGCCCACTTCACCTAGCGTCGCAGGGTCAGTAGTACAGGTGGGACCAAGGCACCGCAGCCACGCTATACCAAAACCAACAACAACAACTCCCAAACTCAACTCAAAAAACTCTTTGATCACTCCCTCGAGGATTATTCCAAACCCTGTGAACACAAATGAACTATGCTACCCCTACCAAAAATGACATTCCAAACTCAACAGAATAGATAAAATTCCCACCGGAGACCATTTTGAAGAAAAGTGGGCCCCATATCCATAAACAAATTTTTACCCTAAAGAACCTGATAGCCTAAAATAAGTCTGAAAGTTTTGGGACCCAAGACAAAGGTCCCTCTAGCCCAAAATTAATATTCCGAAGCTAATAATGCTGACTGAATTCCCATCTGAGGCCGTCTTCTACGAATATTGACCAAAGTTAACTCTTTCAACTTTAAGAGGTTGAAAATAGGGAAACAGCTTAAAACACAAATAAACTACCCAGGAACTGAACCGTCTATCTCTGCATGTAATAAATATCCTGTAGCCGCTGTGGAAAAGCTCAAAGCACAGAAAAAACACAAAAATAGAGAAAATGACCTTGAGGGTCATTATAACATCCACTACTATAAGAACTTTAATCCTCAAAAGTTTAAAAAAGGAAGATACCCAAAGGCTCAAAAAGACTAGGATCCTGGGCCTGCATAGGAATTTCAAAAATGAAACTGGGGAAAATGTCCCTCGTGGGACAAGGATTGGATGCCTAAAATATTGAGCAAAACAGGCTCAAAATCAAGCTTAAATCAGCCCCCAACCCGAAGAAGAATTCAAGAATTAACTAAAGGAAATTTACGAGATTAAAGGTCGGGAACATAGAATTAGACAACAGGAAAATGACAACGAACAAGGAAAATATTGCCCCAACACTATATTATGATCCCACACTGAGTTTTGTCCTTGTGGCTCTCTAACAATGGAGGAAAATGAGTTATTGGGAATGTTTGAAATGAAGGAGACAACCTTCAATTAACTACCAGCGATCACCGTACTTGCGGTCATATTGATATAGGGGTGGCATCGCGCTTGCGGCCAGACCACGGCAGCTTTGGAGGTTAATGAAAGACCACAACCCTGTAGGTGCGATGCACTAGTTGCAGGGGTTGCACCGCAGGAAAAATAAAGGACATAAATGCACCTTCTGCCGACGTTATTGAGCATCGCAGGTGCGGCTGGTTCCGCAGGGGTGGCAGAGCAGGCGCAGCCAAGGCACTGCAATTGTGCCATACAAGAACAAGTAGCAATAGGTTCCAAACTCAACTCTGAAAACTCTTCGATCATACCCTCAAGGATCATTACATACCCCATGAATGCAAATGAACTGTGTTACCCGATCAAAAATGATATTCCGGACATAATGAAATCGATGAAATTCCCAACAAAGACTATTTTGAACAAAAGTGGGACCCATGTATTTAAACCAACTTTTACCCAAAAGAACTCAATAGACCAAAATGAGTCTGGAAGCCTCGAGACCCGAACCAAAGGTCCCTCTATCTCAAAGTCAATGTTCCAGAGCTAACAACATTACATAATTCCCATCTGAGGTTGTCTTCTCTGAATGTTGATCAAAATCAATTCTTTCAACTTAAAGTGTTTCAAAATAGGGTAAAGGGCTTAAAATACAAACGAACTACCTGGGAACCATACCGTCAGTCCCAATAAGCTATAAATGACTTGTAGCCACTATAAAAAAGCTCAAATCACATAAAATGCATGAAAACAAAAAAAATGACCTTGAGGGTCATTACACGTAGCCTTAGTATGATCATCATAGTTTCTATAAGTTTGTTTCTAGAAAATCTACCATTACATAATGTTCTCTTAATCTTGTACTTACTATTCTATTGCTTCTCGACCAATAGGATAAATGGATAATTTCTAGAGAAACTATAGAGACAAAGACTAAAAATAGAACATCGGTTAAGGGGAGTAAGATATGTCTACAGACTGATTTACAACTCGAATAGAGGCATACCTAGTTTGCCCTACTTGGGTCACATACATGAAGATAAATAAATGCATTCAAATTAGTTCGACTATCCCTACTCAATATATAGTTAGAGGTCTAATTTGGGTAGGTGGTTAGAAGTTGCGAGAGTGCATGATCACAATATCAATCCTATGATTCAATAATTTGGTAGATATCTTAATTAAGTTTAAACAATATATATATATATATACATACATATATATATATATATATATATATATATATATATATATATATATAAAGTATGATAGAATTATGCAAGTTCCATAACCATAGTTCTTAATAACTATGTGATCAACTCCTTAACTTTTGACTTATATTTCCTCTCATTACATAGTAGAATAAACAACTAGAACAAACTCTAAAATTAGCTAACACTTGTTTTTACAACCATAATAGTAGATTGTTAGCGTGTCAGCAACTAAGTCCATGAGGGATTAAAAAACCTAATTGTACTTACAATCATTATATTATTTGCGATTACGTATACCTACGTGTGTGAAATCAATGAAAATAATTTTTGGCTTCATTGTGAAGGACTTAAAGTCTTAAAAAAGTACACTTTTCACTAATGTTTTGATTTTATAAGTGTTAACAACTTGATCTTAGCTGTGTTATTAAAGGTTACAAGTTTATGCTATGTTTTAGAAATAAAGCAGACCATTCTAAAACAGAAGATGGCCTAACACCATTCCAGTTAGAACCTAAAAGGTTCCTTTATAGAGGTAAAAGGAGTGAGATTCATTGAAAGGAGTGAGCTTGCCATCACAAGTCGAAGGTAGCAAAAGCCTAACCTGGAGAAACAATATAAGGAACCTCTAACTATGGCTCACCAGGTGGAGCATCAAGCTGACGGGAATTAACTCTAGACTGAGTAGTCAAAACTGAAGGCCCAACCATCCCGCGCCGGGGACAAGCTCTATAAAGGTGACCAATCTCTCCACATTCATAACAACCAGGCTGACCGAGATATATAATCGTGGGTAAATTCCTAGCAAAGTGCACACGCTCACCACACCAAAAACAGCCTCTACCAGATAAAGTCTGACGGGAAGATCTCACTGAACCTGACTGGCCACCACAACCTACACCCTCTAAAGGCAAACCCCAAAGGATATGATCCGAGACCTGTCTACTCTGCTCAACCTGCCCTACACAACCACCCTCTTGAACCTGTGGAGCAACTCAACCTGGCATGCTAGATAAGAAGAAAAAGAACCTATCTCTGGTGGAGAATCCCTTTCCTCGAGTCAGAGAACCTCGGGAACTGTCATAGCGATGACGTTTCTTAGCACTACCTCCATAAGCCTCATGGCATAAACCCTCGGTAGCCCAAACCAGATACACTACTTGAAGGAAGGTAGTGCCAATTGTAATTGTGTGCTCGGTAGCCAAACGGAGCGGTGAAATCAAACCCCTAACAAAGCTCTAAACCCTATCGAACTCCGAAGGCACCGTCCTAGAAGTACACCTAACCATGTCATGAAATCTCGCCTCATACTCCAATACCGACAGACCACCCTGATGAAGAACTTGTAGCCCAACCCTAGCTAAAGCTCTACTCATAGAACCGGGTACTCAAACACCCACCTGAGGACTCGGAGTCCTAGCCACAATGTCCTATAGAATTGGGGTAGCTGTGAATCCAATCGGAGGCTAGGATGATCCCACACCCCCTACCTGATGCGATGATCTCTTAGACTGAAGTCCTGGAACTAACGGAAGCACTGAAGCAATAGGCACAGAAGCCTCGACACCAACCATTGTCGAACTCATCTTAGGCATCTGAGAGGGAATGAAACAACCAAAGTTTTATAAGCTAATAGAACCAGGAACGCACGATAAGGAGCCAAGAAGATGAAACTTTTCCTAAAAATGCCTTGTATCCTCCCGCAGATAGGATACGGACGTCATCATACCGATCCACGAGACTCTACATAGACATTTTCTTCTGTACCACAACACCGGTGAACCTAGGGCTCTGATACTAAGCTGTCATGACCCGATTTCTCAGTTCATGATGGCACCTATAACCCCCCAGTAGGTGAACCAATCCTCGTAGCCCTGAACGATTAGTAATGGGCTACTACCTAACCAATACGCACAATAAGAGGAAATAAGCAGAAGAAAAATGTAATGATAGACAATGCGGAATAAAATAACCTAAATATATACATAAAGAAAACTACACCAACCCCAAGACTTGGTACCGATACTACAGAAGCTTCTAATAGAGTACAAGTGCTAGAAGTAACAAAATACAATATAAATATGTCTATGAAAATACAAGGAGTAATAGTACAAAAGATGAGATGTAAATAAGCCCCAATCGGCAGGTGCTCACCCTAGTCTCGATGTCAAAAAGCTACATGAGTCTCCAATGTGATCAACAGAGAAAGATCAACTCATATTTGCACCAAAAAGTGCAGAAGTGTAGTATGAGCACCAAGACAACGGGTACTCAGTAGGTGTCATCGGCCGACTAAGCGCATATAAGATATAAAAATAGTAATAAGCACAACACAGGAAAGCAGTCATAGAAGAAAGGAAGAAGCACAAGGAACTAGCACAAGGAACAATCACGCAAGAGTTACAAGAATACATGCTAGCACAAACATATACATAACACGGAAACACATGTGTAAGGAAGAAGAATGCACCTCGAATCCTTGCAACAATAGTATATATAAAAGGAGAGAGTTTAGAAAGACATGGTGGTATACCGGTAACCTCAAATAAAAGGAAGGAAGGAAGAAACTTCACATATTCAAGAAGGGATCAATATACTAAAGGAAAACATACAACGAATCAAACTTCAAGATAATATAAATAGAGATCAACCTCGCAAATACCAGCCTAGGATGGAACAACTAAACAATAATAACCGAGAGACGCTACTCAAATCCTCATAAGGAGTGAACCAGAAACTCACACTCTACTCAGAAGGACACACAAAAGTGCCTCAATAAGATAGGACTCCCTAGCCCCCCTCAATAATCAAATCCCACAACCGTAGCCTCAACAGGCTAATAACCACTAAGCCACCAAAACCATAAGCCATGAAAAGCTCTAAATAAAGACAGGAGTAAATATAATCTACCTACAGTCCCAATGGCCGCCCATACAACTGAGGAACGCAATCAAGTGAAAACAAACCCTCCGGCCGCCCATACAATCGGAGCGTACACTAAACACACAGCAAACAAGGGTGGAATCCAAGTGAAATATGCATGATTATGATATGATGGAACCGGTAATAGTAACCCCGTATGCACCTCTTCCTGGCACTTCAGTAGGAGGACCCATGGTGGGACGTGCTCGCTATACCTCATCCTACACCGTATACCCCTCCTTTGGTGCAGCCAGGCCCTGAAATTGAGGGCCCATGGAGTTCCTTGACCATATACAGTAACGGATGCGAAATCTTTAAAATGTAATCCAAAAATAAGTCCAGGTTTAAGCCAGTGGCTAAATCTCAAATATATGTGCCTGGGACTGAACCGGGTCTAAAGCAGTAGTTGTAATCTCAAAAGACCCTCTCAAAGAGTTCTCGAAGTATACTCGAGTATAAATAAATAATAAAAGTCTTAAAAACCCTCTCAAAGGGTACCCTGAGCATATCCGGGTCTAAATCCGTAAGGAAATCAGATGTAGTACTCCGCCCGGCAGAGCCTAGTATCAGTAGAAAATCAAGTGTAGTACTCTGCCCGGCAGAGCCTAGTATCTGTACGAAATCAAGTGTAGTACTCCTCCCGGCAAAGCCTCGTATCAGTAGAAAATCAAGTGTGAAATCATCCAAAATCCCAAGTCATCATTAGGCTATACCAAAAATGGGCCCCCGGGGCTATGCAAGTTTAGGAAAAACCATCTATAGTGGCTCGCATCCAAAATCAAAGTAAAACATGCAAGGGAAAGCCTTTTTCATGGATGATATGCTCGCACACAAATATAAGTTATCCCAGCGGCTTACAAACAGTTCTTATAAGCCCTGCACAGGCCCAACAACTACTCAGGAGACATAACCAGCCTAAAAGTATCACCAAACCGCTATCAACACAATAATCTATATGTCAAAACAAGACTAACGATACCCATAATGCTATAAACATACACAGGTTAAAATCCGGGTCACAAACGGGCCCATGGGCCCAATAACTCAAATCTCGAAACGAAAAGCACACATGTGTTCCTTATCATCCCGGGAGCGCATGCTTAAAATTTAAGCAAAAACAGACAACCATTGTGGCTCAAAATAGCCCGCTCAAGTCAAGAATTAAAGAAGGAATTTCCAAGAAATAAATTCGGAAATTATCCAAAAGATACTTACCACAACGAGAAGGCAAGCTAAGGAAGCAAAAGTTCCGAACCCACGATCATGCAAAGCTCAGGAGGGCATATTCTTCAAGGAAATTCCAAACTTTAGAAAATGGCACCAATGAAGGTCATGTAACAATGGAGGAAAAGTAGCTTTGGGAAGAAGAGGACTTACCAATTGTCAAAGAAATAGGTAAAATCTCCCAACTAAATGGATTCCTCAAGACTATGAACTGATGGGAGCAATTTGGTAGAGACAATTTTCAAGTTAGAGTTGGGAACAAATGAGAAAAGGAGTTGGAAAAATGAAAGGACCAAAAATGTATAGCTACTGGTCGCTGGTCAGCGCTATCGCGCTAAAGGAGCGCGATCGCGTTGAAGGAAGCATCACATACTAGCCTATCGCTCTACAGGAGCGAGATCGCACTGAAGGGAAAAAAGCAGACCAGCGTAATCGTACTAAAAGAGAGCGATCGCGCTGAAGGGGAAATCATAGGCCAGCGCATTCACGCTATAGTAGCACGATCGTGCTGAAGGCCACCAGAAGCAGAAAAACCAGCAACCGCCAAAAACTTCTACAGCGCATTCCGAGCATAATCGGAACCCGATACTCAAAAACCAATAGTGCTAATAGTGGAAAATGACATTGTAGACTCAATGGAATCAACGAAACTTTCATACGAGGTCATTTTGGAAGAATGTTGACCCAAGTCAACACTAAATAATGCCAACCAAATACCCGAAATGAGTTCGGCTCATCCAGAACCCGAACCAACCAACTAAATAACACAAACTCGACATTCTGGAGCTAACGACACTAATGGAATTTCCATCTGAGGCTATCTTCTCCGAATGTTGACCAAAGTCAACCCAACAAGCCCAACTATCTTAAAAACACAGAATGAGAGAGAATTCCAAGCAGAAAAGCTCCCGGATCCCGACCAAAGTCCTTCTAGACCAAAGTCCATGCTCCAAAGCTAACAGAACTGTCAGAATTCAATTCAGAGCACGTTCACAAAGAATGTTGACCGAAGTCAATGATTTCAAAGGCTTAAAGCTCTAAAACCAGTAATGGACAAAAAGACCAATCAGGCGGTCCGGGTACCAAACTACCAGTCTAAGCAAGCCATAAATGACTTGGGGCCACTACAGATAAGATCTAGCAGTACAAGAAAGGAGAACACGCGTAAATGACCAGAAGGGTCATTACAGCATCATTAAAAGATGCAGTGCCAAATGGCATCAGTACAATAGTCTAAACTGAAATACTGAGCTGAAAGAGTAAACCTAAGTATAGATTGAAATGAAATCAACTGAATAGTAAAGGATGCATGTGTACTTTAACAATAAAACCTTACTACTGAAAATATGCGTCAAAAGCAAATACTATAAATAATTCGACAACAATCATGTGAGCCTCATAATGACACAACATCTTGCCCACATTGACAGTGCCATCATGTATCTTGCCAGGGTATAGAATCCAACTTTAACATATGGATCAAAATCTGAGCCCTTGCCAGGTGCTAACTGAGAAGTCTCCAGAATCAATGACACAATCCTTTCCCTACCCTTAGGGTTTAGGTTATCTGAACTCTTACCCATATCGGTGCTCAATACTACTCCTAAAATAATACAATAATGCTCATGATAGTTAAAGTGTCCTACTTTATAGGAAAAATCACTAATCTTATTATTTCAGTGAATATACAATAATACTTCTTTAACTGAACTTTGCTTGCTTGAAAACTAACTTTGCTTTCTTAAAAACTGACTTTGTTGCTTTAAAGCTAACCTTGCTTTCATTCTGAAATCATGCACTTGAAGCTAATTATGCTTGCTAGAACTCTTTCTTGAAATACTTCTTTAGGCTTGAAAACTACTTTACTTTACTCATAAAAACACATTGCATGAAGATAGTTCTTATAACGACGCTTTGAAATAACATTAGCTAAAAAGGGTCAATGTGGTAGAATAAGTATGAAAATGATCATCCATAACATGGATGATGATAATTCCAACAATTGGATAATTCAATGAACCATTCGAGACATAGAAAATTTTACATAAGAGAATTTGGGGTAAAACCCCTAGTTTTAATATTACTAAAACTGGAACATTAGATGTAAAGCGTGAGGAAGAACAGAGTTCCTTACTATGATAGCCTAACATACCTCAAACACTCCAAACATCAATGGAGAATCTATGAACTGATGGTGACACTCAAACCAGCAATTTTTTTGGCCATGATTTAAAGTGAATGCTTTAGAATTTTCCATGCAATGGGGGCAAGCTAACTTTCCAGCAGTCATCCAACCCGACAACATCTCATACATAGGAAAATCATTAATAGTCCATGTTATAGAAGTATGCATAGTAAAATTTTGCTTAGTTGATATATCATATGTCACTACACTGTCAAACCACAATTGTTTTAGCTTATCTATCAATGGCTGGAGATACACATCAATCAAACTTTTTGGATTATGGGGACCCGGGATAATACAACTTAGAAATATATAGGGACTTGTCATACACATTTCATGCGGGAGATTATACAGAGTAAGAAATAAAGGCCAACAAGAATAAGGTGCGACATTATTAGAGAATAGTTTGAAACCATCTGCACACAATCCCAATCTAACATTTCTTGGTTCTCTAGCAAAATCAGGATATGTTCTATCGAAATACTTCCAAGCTTCTCCATCTGATGGATGAGACAAGACACCCAGTGGTCTTCTATTTTCACAGTGTAATCTCATATATGAGGCAAAACTCATTGAAGCATACAACCTCTTTAACCTAGGTATAAGAGGTAGATAGTGTATCACCTTAATTAGAACCATCTTTCCACCGAGAGTCCGCTTAAACTGAGCATGTCCACAAAATATACAATTGTCAAAATGATCATCATACTTATAGAACAACATGCAACCATTTACACAACAATGAATTCTATCATAAGACAATCCTAACTTGGAAATCAATTTATTTGCTTCATAAAATTTCAATTTTATATTCAACTCTGGATTATTAGGTACTTCCTCCACAAGATCAAATACAGAGTCCATATGAGTTTGAGGAGCACTCCAATCTGATTTCATACTCAATAGTCTAACTGCAATTGACAAAGCAGAATGTGGATTACCTTCACATAATGGATGATTACCCTCTTGTAATTGTTTATAGAAGCGTTTTGATTCCTCATTAGGAGCTTCCTGTAAATACGGTTCGGGTTCCATCCCATCTTGAACCCCGAAAGTATCATTAACAATTTCATGCATCCTATCGTGTTCAACCCTATCATCTTGAGACCTATCATGTTCAACCCTATTATATTCATTAATAGGCAACGAATTATAAAATATACCATTCAACCCATCTTTCTCATCATGATCAACCCACACAAAATATCTACTCTTAAATCCACTACGATAGAGATGAACCATAACTTTATCTGGATTAAAAAACTTTATGCACCGATATTTACTACAAGGACTCCTAACCACACCATGACTTTGATAGTTGTCTAGTGACATTGCATGCTCGACAAAATCTCTAACTCCTTCAAAAAATTCATGTTAAATAGGACCATTATTTTTATAATACATATCATACACCCATAAGCGAAGATCCATCTACAAAAATATAATAATTCAATTATAAATTAGACTAATTGACGTTTATAACATAAACTAAAGTTGAAAACTAATTCAAGATTATAACCCAACAATATAAACTAATTCAAAATTTCCAAATTCACTATCAAATTCAAGAAGTTAATTCAACAACTTAAATTGAAGACTAATTAAAGATTATAACACAACAATATAAACTAATTAAAAATTTCCAAATTCACTATCAAATTCAAGAACTTAATTCAACAACCTAAAGTTGAAAACTAATTCAAGATTATAACCTAACAATATAAACTAATTCAAAATTTTCAACTTCACCGTAAAATTCAAGAACCAAATTCAACAAGCTAAAGTTGAAAACTAATTAAAGATTATAATCCAACAATATAAACTAATTCAAAATTTCCAACTTTACTATCAAATTCAACAACCTAAAGTTGAAAACTAATTCAAGATTATAACCCAACAATATAAACTAATTCAAAAATTCCAACTTAACTATCAAATTCAAGAACCTAATTCAACAACCTAACTAATTCAAGATTATAACCCATCATTATAAAGTAATTCAAAATTTCTAACTTCACTATAAAATTCAAAAACCTAATTCAACAACCTAAAGTTGAAAACTAATTCAAGATTATAACCCAACAATATAAACTAATTTAAATTTTTCAACTTAACTATCAAATTCAAGAACCTAATTCAACAAGCTTAAATTGAAAACTAATTCAAGATTATAACCCATCATTATAAACTAATTCAAAATTTCCAACTTCATTATCAAATTCAACAACCTAATTAAACAACCTAAAGTTGAAAACTAATTCAAAATTATAACACAACAATATAAACTAATTCAAAATTTCTAACATCACTATCAAATTCAAGAACCTAATTAAACAACGTAAAGTTGAAAACTAATTCAAGATTATAACCCAACAATATAAACTAATTCAAAATTTTCAACTTCACTATCAAATTGAAGAACCTAATTCAACAACCTAAAGTTGAAAACTAATTCAAGATTATAACCCAACAATATAAACTAATTGAAAATTTCCAAATTCACTATCAATATCAAGAACATAATTCAGCAACCTAAAATTGAAAAATAATTAAATATTATAACCCAATAATATAAATTAATTCAAAATTTCCAAATTCACTATCAAATTCAAAAACTTAATTCAACAACTCAAAGTTCAAAACTAATTCATGATTATAACCCAACAACATAAACTAATTCAAAATTTCTAACTTCACTATCAAATTCAACAACCTAATTCAACCTATAGTTGAAGTCTAATTCAAGATTATAACCCAACAGTATAAACTAATTCAAAATTTTCAACTTCACTATCAAATTGAAGAACCTAATTCAACAACCTAAAGTTGAAAACTAATTCAAGATTATAACCCAATAATATAAAATAATTCAAAATTTCCAACTTCACTATCAAATTCAAGAAACTAATTCAACAACCTAAAGTTGAAAACTAATTCAAGATTCCCACCAATATAAATTAATTCAAAATTTTCAACATCACTATCAAATTCAAGAACCTAATTCAACAACGTAAAGTTGAAAACTAATTCAAGATTATAATCCAACAATATAAACTAATTCAAAATTTTCAACTTCACTATCAAATTGTAGAACCTAATTCAACAACCTAAATTTAAAAACTAATTCAAGATTATAATCCAACAATATAAACTAATTCAAAATTTTCAACTTCACTATCAAATTGAAGAACCTAATTCAACAACCTAAAGATGAAAATTAATTCAAGATTATAACTCAACAATATAAACTAATTCAAAATTTTCAATTTCACTATCAAATTCAAGAACCTAATTAAACAACCTAAAATTGAAAATTGATTGTCACGACCCGAAATCGGGCCATGTGGCGCCTACATAACCCCACGGTAGCCAAGCCAAACCCAATGATGCAGAAGATAATAATAATAATAAAACTAAGGAAAAGCGGAAGATATAAAGAAAAGACAGGGTCAATAGAATATATACATACCAACGTATAAAATATATAGAAGTTGGCCCTAAAGTGATCGAATAGACAAAACATACACGACGATGAATCTGGACCTGGTGTCACTAGTACAAGAGCGACTAAAGTAAAGGGTAGATATACAACATACTTTGTCTATCCAAAATACAAAATATAGACAGAATATAAAAGATGGAAAGCTTGTAAAGTCTCAAAAAGCACCGGGAGCTCACCGCGATCTGAACTGCAACAGGCCTCGAACGACAAGAAGATCAATGAGGGTGGCTCATACTAGGTGTTGCATCCGAAAAAGATGCAGAGTGTAGTATGAATACCAGGATCATGGGTACTCAGTAGGCATCATAGGACGACCGGGTACAGAAAGATAATATGTAAATAATAAGATACAGGAAAGTAGTTAAAATGCAGGGATCCACCTAAATCTAGTTATAAAGCAAAAAATCAAAACAACCAAAACATTAAATGGTGAAGTAATAACAAGATCAACTCAAATCAGCCAATAGTCCAAATACACACAAAGCCAATGTAATGCGATGAAACAATGATGTAATGTATGAATGTATATAAGTCAAACTCGGCATCTAGTACTCGGGCTCCCGGGATGGAACATCGAGCTTATCAAATGAGTGCAGGAAGGAAAAACCCGAAATAGAACATCAGGGAGCCCAAAAATAACTTCAGACTCATCAATGTATGCATAAAAGTAAAACCTTAAATAACACATTGGGCGCCCAGAATTTAACCTCGGACTCATCAACGTATGCATAAAAAGCAGTATTTTTCCCTTTTCCTTCCAAAATTAGTAAAAATTCCAAAGCAATCCTTTTAAAAGCCCAAAGATCATGAAAACCTAATAGTTGCCAAGTGTAGGACCAAAAAGGCTTAAAATCATTCTTTTTCGTACTGATAATCATGACAATGTAGTATGAGCATATAAATTTCCATATCCAGAGAAAACACACACAACCAGGCAAAACAGGGCAAAGCACCCTCTAAACTAAGAGAATTAACCAAGAACTCCGTCCAAATCCAAGTTATTGCCTCGGATCCACAGTTACACATAATGGTAGAATAAAGCAAAAAGATACAAAAAATAAAGTGAAAAGCACCGAGAATCATACAAAGGATTCTATAATAGACATAAAGATACTATAAGATTCTAGGCGAAGGATAACATAACAATTCTAAACTAAAATAAAAAATGGCCAATTAATTTGATAAACATGATTTAAGCGTAAATCTATCTAATATCCAACCTAACGTTCAAGTAACATATAAAAATATATTATCTAACTAAACTCAGTCTAGAAAGTAAACCGTAACCTACCTCGGGGCTGAACCGCAAACACAAATCGTCACTCATGTGCCTTCCCCTTCTGAATAGCCTTGAAAAACTGCCACGCTATCAAGAACACAATCTAGGTGTTAAGATGATAAGAACAACACTCATATTGCTATACAGAAAATCAGGCCAAAAATCGGGTCAAAAAATGATCCTCAGGGCCCGTGCGGCAAAATAGAAAATAAAATTCACAATTATGTCCGCGGTGAATTTAGGAACACATGCTCAAAATTTGAGCGCAAATGGAGTTTGTTTCGGGTCTCAAAATAGCCCCGAAGTACTAGTAATTCATGAGAACAAAAGTGGAAAATTGCAATTTTCAAGGGGGGAAACGTACCAATTTGGAAGCAAGAATTGACCACGGACCGGAACTACAGCTACCACGAACAATCAAGCTCTCCAACGCAACTTTACTCCAAGAAAAATCAACAATGAAAGTTTTTAAGCTAAAAGATAAGAACAAGGCTTGAAGAAGAAGAGGCTTACCAACGATAAAGGAGCAAGATTAATGATAATTTGGAGAATTCCCACGATCCCACACTGTTCTTGAGTAATTAGAGTTGAGAGAAATGAAATTGGAGTTAAAAATTGTGAAAAACAAGAATTTAAAAGGTCTGGCCGCAGGCTGGCGCCGTGGGCCCGGCCTGCAACAAAAACCAACAGTTTTCCAAACTTCTCTGGGGCATTCCGGGCACGATCGGAACCTGATACTCATAAACCAATAGTGCTATTTGAGTGGAAATGACATTTTAGACTCAATGGAATCAATGAATTTACCAACAGAAATTGGTTTAAGAAAAAGTGGGCCCCTTGCCCAAAACTAACTCGAAACTCAATACCCAAAATAAGTTCAGAAGCCCCGGGACCCGAACCAAAGGTTTCCCTAGCCAAAATTTGACATTTTGGAGCTAATAGCGCGGATAAAATTTCCATCTGAGACCGTCTTCTCTTAATGTTGACCAAAGTCAACCCTACCAGCGAAACTGGCTTGAAAATACAGAAAGCGACACATTACCAAATCAAAACCACTTAGACCCAGACCAATGGTCCTATTGGACCAAAATCCCCGTTCTGTAACCAACGGAACTATAGAAATTCGATTTCGAGCACATTTATCAAGCAAGTTGACCAAAGTCAAAGATTCTCTAAGTTCAAATTCTAAAATAGGAAAATTGTCATAACGACCTGACGAATGTTCCGAGCACCAAACTGTCAGATCCGGCAAGTCATAAATGACCTGCAGTCGCTAAGGGAATGCTCGAAAAGCAAAAAAAAGGATGAAAAATAGAAAATGACCTGGAGGTTCATTACAACATCCACTACTAAAAGAACTTTCGTCCATGAAATTTAAAAAAAAGTATAGTACCTGAAGACTCGAAAAGACCAGGATAACGGGTTTGCATGTCAGTCTCGATCTCCAAAGTAGCCTCCTCGACAGGATGATGCTGTCACTGAACCTTAACTGAAGGAATCTCCTTGGACCTCAACTTCCTAACCTGTCTGTCCAAAATAGCAACAGGATCTTCCTCAAAGGCTAAGGACTCATTCAACTGAACCGACTCTAACTGAAGCACGTGAGACTCATCCGAAATATACCGCCCCAGCATAGAGACATGAAACACAGGATGCACACTAGAAAGAGCACGAGGCAAGGCTAACTCATAAGAAATCTCTCCAATACGATGAAGGATCTCAAATGGCCCTATAAACCTTGAATTGAGCTTATCCTTCCTCCTGAACCTCATCATGCCCTTCATGGGGATACCCGAAAGAACACACTATCACTAACCATGAAGTATAGATCTCGAACTCTCTGGTTAGTATAATTCTTCTGCCTACTGTGGGCAGTGTGAAGTCTATCCTGAATAACCTAAACTCTATCCATAGAATCATTAAGAAAGTCAATACCCCACGGCCTAACCTCGAAAGCATCAAACCAACCCACCGGAGATCTGCACCACCTACAATACAAAGCCTCAAACGGATCCATCTGAATGTTGGAATGGTAACTATTATTATATGCAAACTCTGCCAAGGCTAAACATTGGTCCCACTGACCCCCAAATTGATAACACAGGCTCGCAATATATCCTCCAGAACCTGAATAGTATGATCTGGTTGACCGTGTGTCTGCGAATGAAAAGCGATGCTAAGCTCAACTCTAGTACCCAACTCTCTCTGAATAGACCTCCAGAAGTGCAAGGTGAACTGAGTACCTCAGTCGGAGATGATAGAAACTGGCATACCATGCAAACGAACAATCTCCTGAATATAGATCTGAGCCAACCTCTCGGAACTATAGGAAGTCTGGACTAGCAGAAAGTGAGCATACTTCATTAACCTATCTACGATAACCCAAATAGCATCAAATATCAACAAGGTACATGGCAAACCAACTACAAAGCATACCAATCCGCTCCCATTTCCACTCTGGAATGGGTAGCCTTTGAGACAGTTCAAGCACCTAGATATGAAAGCTAAAATATCTCTCTTCATCCCACACCATCAATATTGCTACCTCAAGACACAATACATCTTAGCTGCCCCTAGATGAATGTAATATCTAGAATAAGGTGCCTCCTCAAATATCAATCTGATCAAGTCACCAACTCTAGGAACGCAGATACGACCCTCGATCCTTAGAATAACCTCTGAACCTAAAGTCCCCTTCCTAGCCTCACCACTCAATACCTTGTCACGAATGATCCTCAACCTCGCATCATCAAACTGATGTGCCCGAATCTGCTCCAACAAGGAAGATATAGCCTTAATACAAGCAAGAATATGACCCGGCTCAGAAATGTCAAGTCTAACCAACCTGTTAGCCAAGGACTGGATGTGCAAAGCTCAAGGTCTCTCATCTGTTGCTAAGAAAGCCAAGATACCCATACTCACCGCCTTTCAGCTCAAGGTATCCGCCACTATGTTTGCCTTGCCCGGATGATAAAGAATAGGGATGTCATAGACCTTCAGTAACTCCAACCACCTACGCTGCCTCAAATTTATATCCTTCTGGCTGAAAATGTATTGAACACTACGATGGTCTTTAAAGATATCATAGTGCACGCCATAAAGATAATGCCTCCACATCTTCAATGCAAAGATTATCGCTGCTAACTCCAAGTCATGTTTTGGGTAGTTCCTTTCGTGAACCTTCAACTGTCTAGAAGCATATGCAATAACCCATTCCTGCTGTATCAACGCACAACCCAAACCAATACCTGATGCATCCTAATACATGGTGAAACCCTGACCCTCGATCAAAAGAGTAAGAATCATAGCAGAAGTCAACAAGGCCTTGAGATTCAGAAAGCTCGCCTCACACTCATCTGACCACTGAAAGGAAACATTCTTGTGAGTTAATATAGTCAATGAAGCTGCTATCGAATTAAATCCATCCACAAACCGTCAGTAATAACCTTCCAACCCGACAAAACTGCGAACCTCAGTAGGAGAAGTAGGCCTAGCCTTATCACGAACTGCTGCAATCTTTACCGGATCTACCATAATCTTATACTTGGACACCACGTGCTCCAATAATGCCACAGACTCAAGCCAAAACTCACACTTAGTGAATTTGGCATACAATTGATGGTATCGCAAGGCCTGAAGTACAACTCTAAGATATTGGTCATGCTCCTCTCTACTCCTCGAATAAATCAGAATGTCATCGATAAACACAATCACAAATGAATCTAAGTAGGCACTGAACACACGGTTCATCAATTCCATAAATGCTGATGGGGCATTAGTCAACCCAAAAGACATGACTAGGAACTCATAATGGTCGTATCGAGTCCTAAATGCAGTCTTTAGAATGTCTTCAGCCCTAATCCTCAACTGGTGATAACCGGACCTCAAATCTATCTTAGAGAACACCATTGATCCCTGTAGCTAGTCAAACAAGTCATCAATACGCGGCATTGGATATCTGTTCTTAACTGTCACCTTATTCAATTGTCTGTAGTCAATACATATACGCATAGATCCATCTTTCTTCTTCAGAAATAGAACCGGAGCACCCCACGAAGACACACTAGGCCTGATGAACTCTCTACCCAACATATCTTAGAGATGATCCTTAAGCTCCCTCAATTCAGCAGGTGCCATCCGATATGGTGGAATAGAAATGGTCTTGGTGCCCGGCTCAATATCGATACTAAAATCAATGTCACGATCAGGAGGAAGAGCCTGAAGATCAAAAGGAAACATATCCAAATGCTTGCAAATTACAGGAATTGACTCAAGAGGAGGTATGATGGAACTAGTATCACAGACGTAGGCAAGATAAGATAAGAACCCTTTTCCAACCAACTGCTAGGCACTCAGAAAAGATATAACTCCCCTCGGCATGTGGCTATCGGCTCCTTTCCATATGATAGGAGGGATACAGGCATCCGAAGAGTAACATTATTGGTGAATAAATCCAAGACCGCATGATAAGGAGACATCCAATCCATGCCCAAGATCACATCAAAATCAACCATATCAAGCACAACCAAGTCTACCCACGTGTCATACCCCAGGATAGTCACCACACAATCCCGATACACCTGATCCACTACTAAAGAATCACCTACTGGGGTAGATACACGCAAGGCGTAGGCAAAGACTCACAAGAAAACTCCAAACAAGTAGCATAATAAGAAGATACATATGAAAATGTAGACCCCGAGTCAAACAAAGTAGAAGCAGAATGATGACAAGATCATACCTATGATCACAACATCTGAAGCCTCGGCCTCTGACTGGCCTGGAACTGCATATATGTGGCTCTAACCACCTGACCTACCTGACTGAGGACCACCTCTAGTACCCTAGGGACCACCCCTACTACCATGTGAACCCCCTCTAGCTGGAGGTGCTAGAGCCTTAGGGGCCTGAACTAACTGATCACGTCACCTCTAGTGTGGTACTAACAGACAATCTCTAGCAAACTGGCCTATATCACCACACTCGTAACAACCCCAACCATAGGTACCCCGCTGTGAGGACCCGACTGAATCAGAATGACCACCATGACCTGTGGAACCTAAATGGCCACCTCATGGAGCAGGAACGATACTCTGGCTACTCTTACCCTCAGAAGTCTGTAATATCACTTGAACAGGCCAGCTTGACTGGAAGCGTTGCTGGTGTTGACCTCTACCATAGTAGCCTCTACTAAAGGTCTTTGAATCGCTAAAACTGCTTTGATAGCGGGGCCTTTTATCATTGCCCTCTTGGGCCTCGCGAAGTACACCCTCAATAGTACAGGCATGATCAACTACCTCCAGAAAATACTGACCCGATGCTACCATACCCTCTGTGGCCAAGCAAAGATACAAGGTCAAACCTCGAACAAATTAGCATACTCTCTCATGCTCTGTGGGAGGAATCATAGTGGCGTGTATGGACAACTAGTGGAAGCGAACCTCATACTCAGTCACTATCATAGAGCCCTGCTCTAACATAGAGAACTGATCCATCAATCACTCTCTCATGCTACGCAGTAATACTTCTCCATAAAAGCTGCGGAGAACTAGGCCCAAGTAAGCGGAGGTGACCCGGCTAGTCTGCAAGCAACATATGACCTCCACCACTATTTCACTGGTCCATCCAGCTGAAACATGATATAATCTGCTCTATATGACTCAACTAACCCCAAATTATGCAATTTCTCCTACAGCTAGTCAGAAACTCATGTGCATCCTCCCTAGAAGCACCAAAAAACCTCGGAGGACCTAATCTCAAGAACCTACCAAGAATCTTCTGCTCCTCAAAATACAAAACTGGCATGGCTGGAAGAGGTGGAGCAACTGTAGGAACCGGTAATACCTCCAATCTTGGAGCCACAGCAGCAGGCTGTGCTCCTGTACCTTGTGTTGCTGCCTGAGCTGAAGTACGACCCTCATCTCTAACCTAAGAACCAATCGGAGTGGCTGCAAAGCTGCTGGTGGAGTCATACCCTCAAGTAACGCCAATAATCGAACCAAAGTGTCCTGCAACACTGGAGTAGCTACAAAACCTACCGGATGCTAGGCTGGCCCCACATGCTCTGGCTCATATTGTACCTCATCCACTCTAACCTCAGGCTATGGTAATGGTAGTCTAGCCCGATCCATTACCCTACTTCAACCTCTGGGTCGACCTTTACCCCGTCCCCTAGCTAGGGCTCTATTTGCAGATGCAGGGGCCTTGTCCTCACCCGCTGTAGATTTTGTCTGAACCATCTGAGAAAGAGTGAAACAAAGATACTCATAAGTTGTTCAAGTCAAGAATGCACGACAAGGAATCAAACAATATGACATATTTCCTAGAAATGTTCTATTGCCTCTCGCATATTGGATACAGACGTCATTGTACCGATCCATGAGACTCTACTAGACACTTTGCTCTTATGCTGGCAAGACCGGTGAACCTAGAGCTCTGATACCACTCTTTCATGACCTAAAACCGGGCCATGATAGCACCTACATAACCCCCAGGTAGGCAAGCCAAACCCAATGATGCGGAAGGCAATAGTAACAATAAAACTAAGGAAAAGCAAAAGATATAAAGGAAATACAGGTTCAATAGCATATATACATACCAACCTACAAAATATACAAAACATGGCTCTAAAGTGACCAAATAGACAAAACATACATGAGGACCAACCCGGACCTGGTGTCACTAGTACAAGAGCGACTAAAGTAAGGAGTAGCTATACAACACACTCTGTCTATCCAAAATACAAAATATAGACAGAATGTACAAGATGGAAAGCATGTAAAGTCTCCAAAAGCACCAGGAGCTCACCGCGATCCAAACTGCAACAAGCCTCGAACGACATGAATATCAGTGAGGGTGGCTCGTACTGGGTGCTGCATTAGAAAAAGATGTAGAGTGTAGTATGAGTACCAAGACCACGAGTACTCAGTAGGCATCATAGGCCGACCGAGCGCAGAAAGATAATATATAAATAATAAGATACAGGAAAGCAGTTAAAATACAGGGATCCTCCTAAATCTAGTTATAAAGCCAAAAATCTAAACAACCAAAACAATAAACTATGAAGTAATAATAAGATCAACTTAAATTAGCCAATAATCCAAATGCACCCAAAGCCAATGCAATGCGATGCAACAATGATGTAATGTATGAATGTATACAAGTCAAACTCGGTATGGAACATCGAGCTTATCAAATAAGTGCAGGAAGAAAAAATCCAAAATAGAGCATCGGGGCGCCCGAAAATGACCTCGGACTCATCAACATATGCATAAAAGTAAAATCCGAGATAACAAATAGGGCGCCCAAGATTTAACCTCGGACTCATCAACGTATGCATAAAAAGTAGTATTTTTTCCTTTTCCTCCAAAAATCAGTAACAATTCTAAAGCAATCCTTTTGAAAGCCCAAAGATCATGAAAACCCAATAGTGGCCAAGTGTAGGACCAAAAAACTTATAATCATTATTTTCCGTACTGATAATCATGACAATGCAGTATGAGCATATAAATTTCCATATCCAGAGAAAACACACACAACCAGGCAAAACATGGCAAAGCACCCTCCAAACCTAGAGAACTAACCTGGAACTCCATCCAAATCCAAGTTATGGCCTCGGGCCCATAGTTACACATAATGGTAGAATAATGCGAAAAGATACCAAAAATATATTGAAAAGTACCGAGAATCTCTACTCTACCTCTAAAACCTCCTAAAAGCATACTAAGAATTCTATACTAGCCATAAAGATATTACAAGCTCCTAGGCTAAGGATAACATAAAAATTCTAAACTAAAATCTGAAATGGCCAATTAAAGTGATAAAAAAGATTTCAGCCTAAATCTATCTAATATCCAACCTAAGATTCTTGTAACATATAAATATATATAATCTAACTAAACTCAGTCTCGAAAGTAAATCGTAACCTACCTCGGAGCTGAACCGCAAATACGAACCATCACTCGTGTGCCTTCCCCTTATGAATAGCCTCAAAAATTTGCCACGCTATCAAAAATATAATCTAGGTGTCAAGACGAGAAGAATTGCACTCATATTGCTATACGGAAAATCCGGCCGAAAATCGAGTTGAAAAATGACCGTAGGGGCCCGTACAGCAAAACAAAAAATAAAATTCACAATTATGTCTGTAGTGAATTTACGAACACATGCTCAAAATTTTAGCGCAAATGGAGTTCGTTTCAGGGCTCAAAACAGCCCTAAAGTACTACTAATTCATGAGAACAAAAGTGGAGAATTGTGATTTTTAAGGGCGGAAACATACTAATTTTGAAGCAAAAATCGACCACGGACCGGAACTACAGCTACCATGAATAATCAAGCTCTCCAACACAGCTTTAACCGAAGAAAATCAAACTTGTAAGAGCCTCAACAATGGAGGTTTTCAAGCTAAAAGAGAAGAACAAGGCTTGAAGAAGAATAGGCTTACCAACGATAAAGGAGCGAGATTAACGATAATTTGGAGAATTCTCACGAGCCCACACTGTTCTTGAGTAATTAGAGTTGAGAGAAATGAAGTTGGAGTTGAAAGAAGTGAAAGAAATGAGTTAAAAATCGTGAAAAACAAGAACTTAATGGAGCTGGCCGCAGGTTGACACCGTGGTCCCGGCCTGCAAAGAAAACCAACAGTTTTCTAAACATCTCCAGGGAATACCTGGCACGATCGAAACCCGATACTCATAAACCAATAGAGCTATTCGAATAAAAATGATATTCTGGACTTAATGGAATCAACGAATTTACCAACGGAGATCATTTTAAGAAACAGTTGGCCCCATGCCCCAAACTAAATCGGAACTCAATACCCCAAAACAAGTCTGAAAGCCCCAGGACCCGAACCAAAGGTCTCCTAGCCCAAAGTTGACATTTCGGAGCTAATAGCATGGATGGAATTTCCATCCGAGGTCGTCTTCTCCGAATATTGACCATAGTCAACCCTACCAACCAAACTAGATTGAAAACATAGAAAGCAACACAAAACCAAACCGAAAGCACTCAGACCCAGACCTATGGCTCTACTAGACCAAAATCCTTGTTTCGGAACCAACGGAACTATTCAAATTTGATCCGAGCACGTCTACCAAGAAAGTTGACCAAAGTCAAAGATTTTCTAAGTTCAAGTTCTAAAATAGGGAAATGGTAATAACGACCTAACGAACAGCCCGGGTAGCGAACCGTCAGTCCCAGCAAGTCATAAATGACCTGTAGTCGCTTAGGGAAAGCTCGAAACGCAGAAAATGGACAAAAAATAGAAAAAGACTTGGAGGGTCATTTCACTAATTCAAGATTATAACCCAATAATATAAACTAATCCAAAATTTCTAACTTCACTATCAAATTAAAGAACCTAATTCAACAACCTAAAGTTTAAAACTAATTCAAGATTATAACCCAACAATATAAACTAATTCAAAATTTCTAACTTAACTATCAAATTTAAGAACCTAAAGTTGAAAATTAATTCAAGATTATAACCCAACATTATAAACTAATTCAAAATTTTCAACTTAACTATGAAATTCAAGAACCTCATTCAACAACCTAAATTTGAAAGTTAGTTTAAGAACTTACTTGAAGAACCTAATTCAAACTTAAAATCAAGAGCCTAAGATATTTACTATGCTCACAAATTCTAAAATCAAATTCAACCTAAAATCAAATTCAAGTTCACAAATTCAATTATATGAATTATAAAATATTCATAACCATTATTCAAGATTCACAACTAGCAATATTCATAATCTAACACTAACTTAAAATAAATGGCAATTTTTTTTTCAATATTCGAAACTAACAAACTTGCTAATTAAAAAAAAATTCAAACAAACCCTAACTTGAAATTTTAAATACTACTAATTCAAGTTATAATCTTCATAACTGATGTGCCGCTAATTTACGTCACTTTCGACTCCTTTAAACTAAGAACAATCGTACGTTTTCAAGAAACCGTTGTCGTTTTTGATATTTTTATGTTGTATTTTCAGAAAATGGAGACAAACGTGGAAACGAAAGGAAATACGCGAAAAAGAGCGTTCTGGATAAGAGTGACGGCCTGAGTGACGGCCCGTCACACATGTGACGGTCCGTCACAGTGACCGTCACACCAAGGCAGCTGAGGCAGCATCACTGGTTAGCAGTGACGGTCCAGGCTACGGTCCGTCACTGGCTTGACGGTCCGTCAGCCTGGCCGTCAAGTTAAGGCAGACGCGCGACGCGGAATCCGAGCGTTTTTGGGATTTGTTTCCTAGACTCCTATAAATACCCTATGTTAGGTTTATTTTAGACATCACCTTTTAAATTAGTTTTTACACATTTTTTACAATAGTTTTAGGAGTTTGAGCGAGACTTTGAGCGCAAGCAACACGGTTTCTTGATCTTGCAAGCGTGTTCTTGATTCGTTCTTGAGTTCTTGGTTCCTTGTCTTGGATTATTGAAGGGTATTTTCATCATATTGTAAGAATCTTATTTCCTTTATTATGAATTTCTTCTTTTCTTCTTCGAGCATGAGTAACTAAAACTCCCGCAACTAGGGTTGTGGGAGCCATGGCTAAAGTAGCGATATAGATTTCGGGTAGCGACGGGTTCAATTTACATGTAGTCACGTTGTTAATACATACTTTATGTCATGTTTTCTAGTGGTTGCAAACATTAGAACATGCCTAGGTTTAATTTGCTTGAGTAAAGAGATTAAAACCGGGAAACTTGATTAACGACAAGGATTCGAGACTACCAACTCTCGTCTTAATGATTAATGCCGTAACTGGATTAATCTACTTGATGTTTAGGATTGAAAGCTAAAAAAGCACATCTTTTCGAGGTCGAGAGAATAGAAAAGGAAATTTGTTTATTTGGTCGAGAGACGTTTAGACGATACAATTGACGCAATCACATCGTGACACGCATATAGAAAGAACCCGGTTAAGCCTAGAATCGACATTGTTACAACGCCATGGTGAACACGTCCCTAGTTCATTCTCTCCTACTGATTACTTCTCTAAAATATTGTTGCTTTTGTTCACATTGATTACAAAAACCCCCCCCTTTATTTATCGGAAACTATTGACCATTAGTCACATATTTAACTAAAGACTTAATCTTCACCATATTCTCTGTGGGATTCGACCCCAACCTTGTTGGGTTCTTTACTTGACTACGACCGCTTACGCTTCATTAATTTGAGGTGTAGTTTGGGCGTTATCAAAAAGTGGCGCCGTTGCCGGGGAATACGGTTTTTGATTAAGTCTAGTGTGTTTATTTGCCTCTTAGTCATAATTTCCTGCTTTACGTTTATTTGTTGTTTTTGTTTTTGATAGGTTACAGATTTGTGCATGCCAAGTACCCGAAGCTCGGGTGAATCAACAGTACCTTACGACCCCGAGCTTGCGAGAACATTAAGGCAGAATATGGCCGCACAAAACGAGGCAGCAAGGATCGCTGCAGAACTGCAGGCCCAACAAAATCTGAATGCTGGTGGTCTGATGGATGATGTCGCACGGAATGATGAGGATCTCGATCTAGATGGAGCTGGCGCTACGGGCGCCATTGTTCTTCCTCCGCTAGCGCCCGGGGCCAAGTTCAACATTGCCAGCACGATGATTCAGCTGTTGAACTTGAGAGGAGTATTCCGGGGTGTAGCTGGTGATGATCCGAACCGTACCTTGATGAACTTCGTGGGCATCTGCAAGTCATTCGAACTGCCGGGAGTGAGTCAGACAGCGATCAGGCTCAGGTTGTTTCCGTTGTCTCTGTCTGATGAGGCAGCGTTGTGGTTGACAGAGCTGACCCCCGACTCTATCGCAACTTGGGGAGAGTTGAAAGGAGCTTTCCTAGAAAGGTTCTTTCCTTCCTCAAGGATGATACAGTTGAGGGACGAGATCAGCAATTTCAGGCAACAACCGCACGAAGCGTTACATGAGACTTGGCTGAGGTTCAAGAAGAAGCTGACACAATGCCCTAACCATCAGCTGAACGATGAGGTTTTGATGCAGACTTTCTACAGGGCACTGAATTCGGCTACCAAGCCGACGTTAGACAACGCAGCAGGTGGAGCATTTATGGGTCGCACTTTTGCCGACGCCACAGCTATTTTCGATAGGCTCACCAAAACCAACAGGGCCTGGCACACACGAGATTCAGAGGTTGCAACTAGCACCTATACCGTTGGTATGTCGGCAGAACAATGTAGGAAAGAGGAGGAGCGCGACCAAGACATGGCGCATCTGAAAACACAGTTGGATCTCCTGACAAAGCACTTGTGCTCAGGAGGTATGGAGAAGGTGCAAGCTGTGGGTTCCCAAGCTATGGAGACTGAGGAAGCAAATTACTTGGGGGGTTTCCAGGCCAATGGCCAGGGAAACCAAGGTCAGAATTATCAGCGAGACAACCACTATGAGAAAAGTGGCTACAAAGAGCGCGACCAAGGAAATTGGAGGAACAACACCGATAGAGGTGGGTTGTATATACCACCTGGTAATCGGGACAAAGCTGGCAACGAGGCTGAGACGTCCAAACTTGAGAACATGATGGCGAAGATGCTACTGAAGGTAGAATCGACTGACTCTGGGGTAAAGGCAATGAGGACTAAGTTATCAACATTGAGTCAGGTAGTGGAGTCACACTCAACCGCGATCAAGCAATTGGAGCAGCAAGTGGGTCAGATCTCGGCATCTTTAAACCAAAGGAAGACAGGTACCTTGCCGAGTGACACGACTCATCCGAGGAATGACGCGAGCTGTATGGCGATCACCACAAGAAGCGGAAAAATATTACCGGAATCATATCCGGTAATTCAGACTCAAGGTGATGCTGCGGATGATGAAGAGGCGGTAGAGGAGGAAACTCCAAAGCCCGCGGAGAAACGCAAGGAAGCTGAAAAGCTCCCAACTATGATGCCTCGACCACCACCTCCGTTCCCACAGCGTTTGAAGAAGAAAGCTGACGATGGTAAGTTCCTAAACTTCATGACCATGCTGAAGCAGATTTCAATAAACATACCATTGGTGGAAGCGCTGGAACAAATGCCCGGTGATGCCAAGTTCATGAAGGACTTGATTACAAAGAAGAGGACGGTAAGTTATGAACCGGAAGACAACCTCCACCACTGTAGCGCTATTTCTTCTAGGTCGTTAGTCGAAAAGAAGGAAGATCCAGGTGCGTTTACTGTTCCCTGCACTGTTGGGAAGCTCAATTTCGGGAAAGCCTTGTGTGACCTGGGTGCTAGCATCAACTTGATGCCGCTAGCTGTCTATAAACAACTGGGTTTGGGAGCTCCTAAACCAACGTCCATAAGAGTGATGATGGCTGACCGTTCAGTAAAGCGACCTGTGGGAATATTGTCTGATGTGCTAGTAAAGATCGGTAAGCTTATCTTCCCAGCTGACTTTGTGATCTTGGATTGCGAAGTGGATTTCGAAGTTCCTATAATCTTGGGACGACCATTGCTAGCCACAGCAAGAGCATTGGTCGACATGGAGAAAAATGAGCTGACCTTCCGATTGAACAATGAAATGGTCAAGTTCGATGTGTCCAAATTGATGAAGCAACCAAGTGACATGAGGGTGGTCGCGGTCATCAATGCTATTGAGGAAGTCCCTGCGGACGCGTATCTTGAGGAGAAGCAGGTTAAGGAAAGCGGTGAAAATAGATCAAGAAAACGAAAACACCGCAAGAGAATCTGCAAAGAAAGAGCGAAGAAGTTGTCGCGACTAGCGATGGAGCCCAAAAAGGAAGCTTGAATACCACACTCCATCGAGTTCTCTTGTTTTGGAGACCCTGGCGGTCTCCAACATCATTCCAGAATCTGAGTCCGATCGACGTCACAGGTATTCCTTTCTCTCACAGTTTTTAGCTTTCATATGGATGCATTGGGGATAATGCATGAGTCTAAGTGAGTGTGTTGGGAAACCTGTGAGTCACCACCGAGGGTTTTTGTTGCCGTGTTTCTTTTCCCTCCGGTGTGCTATCTAGTAGAACCGGCATGTTTAGGTTGTTAGTTTAAATTTTTTTTTTAGTGTCTATAGTGATAAATGGCATTTTTGTGGACTAAAAAGAAGCCCCTTAAAATTTTTCTGGTTGTGCACTTATGTTGAAACGATTGACTGTCTGGATCTTTGGATGTCATTGTGTGATCATGATTAGAATGAGTATGCTTAAGCCGAGCGGCTGTTTGATAGTTGGTAGTGGTATAGTTTCTTGGTGCCAAGAGTGTGTGAGCGTATTTTGTTATAAATTCTTACTCTGTGCATGCATCTAGAACTTGCCCGGTCTATTTTGTTAAGTTTGAAGTTTGGTTGCTTAGGAAAGGATCACAGGCCCTTTTTGTGTGCAGTCCACTTAACCTAAAAGACCGTCCAAATATAAATAACCCCTTTGATCCCTGTTTGAGCCATAATTGACCTTGTTCTTTCAATAACCTGTCACCATTCCTGTTTAACTTTGAATCCCTATTTTGGCCCTGGTCCTTCCTTGGACATCGTGCACCTCAACTCAGGCAATCAGCCTAAGTTGAGGGTGGCTACTATAGAGGTAAACCCTGTTTTGGCCCTGGTCCTTCCATGGACATTGTGCACCTCAACCCAGGCAATCAGCCTAAGTTGAGGGTGGCTACTATAGAGGTGAATGATAAGAAAAAGAGGATAGTGAAGATTGGTTGTGAATAGAATGAAAATTCGGGTGTGTGCCTAAGAAAAGAAAAAAAAAAGAGATGAAAAAGATCGAAAAAGTAATAAAAAGAATTGTCTAAATAAAGAGGCCGCACCTGTAGCTAGAAAGAAGGAAATAAAAAGGTGAATAAGGATGGACAAAGTAAGTTATGTGGTAATAAGACGTCGGTAGTTCCAAGGAGGGCTTAGTCACTAACCCCTAAATGTATCCTACCTGCAACCGAAGCCTCATTACAAGCCTAAACAAGTCTTGTAGTGATCCTGAGCGGCTTTCTGAAGAACTGAAATAGAATAGTAAGGGCAAGCCTATGGTATCGCGTGTGTATTGTTTGAAATCATTTGTGAGTGTGAGTGCTTACCTAGTCCCAAATCTTGTGTGTGGGATTTCTTTGTGGTGAGGGCACCAAGATATCTGTATTGTCTATTGATTGTTAGGATAGCTGCGCGTGTGTATGTAGAATGTTCTATCATATCGGAATGACATGTTTGGATCCTTGCAAGTTAGTGTTTCATACATTCGTGTGCTACGAGGGAGCTTGATTTAATTGAATAAGTTTTGAATGACCATGAGTTGCTAGAGACATGAGTTCGTGTTCTTAGTTGAGCCGTAGTATTGTTTTATGTCATGTTGCTTGAGGACAAGCGAACGTCTTAAGTTGAGGGTGTTGATGTGCCGCTAATTTACGTCACTTTCGACTCCTTTAAACTAAGAACAATCGTACGTTTTCAAGCAACCGTTGTCATTTTTGATATTTTTATGTTGTATTTTCAGGAAATGGAGACAAACGTGGAAACGAAAGGAAATACGCGAAAAAGAGCGTTCTGGATAAGAGTGACGGTCTGAGTGACAGCCCGTCACACATGTGACAGTCCGTCACAGTGACCGTCACACCAAGGCATCTGAGGCAGCATCACTGGTTAGCAGTGATGGTCCAGGCGATGGTCCGTCACTGGCTTGACGGTCCGTCAGCCTGGCCGTCAAGTTAAGGCAGACGCGCGACGCGGAATCCGAGCGTTTTTGGGATTGGTTTCCTAGACTCCTATAAATACCCTATGTTAGGTTTATTTTAGACATCACCTTTTAAATTAGTTTTTACACGTTTTTTACAATAGTTTTAGGAGTTTGAGCGAGACTTTGAGCGCAAGCAACACGGTTTCTTGATCTTGCAAGCGTGTTCTTGATTCGTTCTTGAGTTCTTGGTTCCTTGTCTTGGATTATTGAAGGGTATTTTCATCATATTGTAAGAATCTTCTTTCCTTTATTATGAATTTCTTCTTTTCTTCTTCGAGCATGAGTAACTAAAACTCCCGCAACTAGGGTTGTGGGAGCCATGGCTAAAGTAGCGATATAGATTTCGGGTAGCGACGGGTTCAATTTACATGTAGTCACGTTGTTAATCATACTTTATGTCACGTTTTCTAGTGGTTGCAAACATTAGAACATGCCTAGGTTTAATTTGCTTGAGTAAAGAGATTAAAACCGGGAAACTTGATTAACGACCAGGATTCGAGACTACCAACTCTCGTCTTAATGATTAATGCCGTAACTGGATTAATCTACTTGATGTTTAGGATTGAAAGCTAAAAAGCACATCTTTTCGAGGTCGAGAGAATAGAAAAGAAAATTTGTTTATTTGGTCGAGAGACGTTTAGACGATACAATTGACGCAATCACATCGTGACACGCATATAGAAAGAACCCGGTTAAGCCTAGAATCGACATTATTACAACGCCATGGTGAACACGTCCCTAGTTCATTCTCTGCTACTGATTACTTCTCTAAAATATTATTGCTTTTGTTCACGTTGATTACAAACCCCCCCCCCCTTTATTTATCGGAAACTATTGACCATTAGTCACATATTTAACTAAAGACTTCATCTTCACCATATTCTCTGTGGGATTCGACCCCAACCTTGTTGGGTTCTTTACTTGACTATGACCGCTTACGCTTCGTTAATTTGAGGTGTAGTTTGGGCGTTATCAATAACAACTAACAATGTTCTTAATCTAACATTAACCTAAAATAAATGCAATGTAATTGAAAAAAAAGTAAAAAAATATAACCTTGAAGTTTTAAATTAGCCCTAATCCAAAAATTAATGATGGAAGAGGAAGGAGGTGGCGTGGCGGCTGGAGGAGGAGGTGGCGGAAGTAGCAACGAGAACAGCAGCAGCAACATCGTGGTGGTGTGGAGGTGTGGAGGTGTGGATGTGTGTTGAGAGAAGAGAGAAGAGAAGAGGAAACTGGAGGACTGACCCGATCTGGGTCACTATATTTTTTAAAAAGTGACGGACATCGCCGCTTTTATCCGTCACCTATTTTAAATGAGTTGACCACGTATTAACCGAAAAGCGACGGACAAAAGTGACGCTGTCCGTGGCTTCTTTTTTTTTTAATATAAATTAAAATTTAAAGAAAGCGACGGACAACGTCGTTATTATAAAAAAAGAAATTTAATAATTGCGACACTATCTGTCGTTTATATTAAAAAAAATATTAATTATTTCTAAATAAGTTTGGCGCAAAAATCTGCAAAAAAAAATAGACGGAAAAAGTGACGCTATTCGTCATTTTTGTAAAAATATAATTATAATTTTCTCTAAAAAAAAGCGACGGACAACGTCACTTTTGCCTTCGCTTTTCTGGAGTGATATTGTCCATCGCTTTTCTATTCGTCTCTTTTTGAGCTGTTTTTTGTAGTGTGAAGCCATGTTCAATTTTTTGAAGGAAACTCGATTTTCTACTCATTATGAGGAGCTAAAAGTCATAACTTTGGGGCCTCTAAGATTGTCTAAGGCGAGACAAAAAACTTCTTTTAACCATAATGACCTATTCTGGGTCTTGATTGATTGAATGTGAATCATAAGGTAGTTGATAGTACAGAAGAAGAAATTGAAAGCAATATTAGAGATAAAGTATTGTTCCAAATAGATGGGAAAGGGATCCCATTTTTCTCCTTAAGAATTTTTTGGATATTTGCAAAAAATATAACAAGGTCATGAATAGTCACATGAAGTTGTATTGGTTTCCCCGCTCACTTGAGGGAGAAGCAAGGGAATCGTACATGAACACTTTACTGAAATTATTAGATACATGGTTAGGCTTAGTGTATACTTTCATCCATGAATTAAGTCCACACACTGAAAAGATAAGAGTTGTGAATAAGATATTGTATTTCAAATAAAAGGAAGATGAGGTATTATATAATGCTTGGGCAAGATTCAACCGACTTGTGAAGTATCCTGGTTTGGACCTATCTAAAAGGATGATGATGGACACCTTCTATCGAGCACTTGACCAAATTAACCAATCTATTATGGATGTGGTAATTTATAGATGGTGGGATGAAACTTCATCTGTCTCAGTCATGAATTTGCTACAAAGTATTGCTGAACATTTAATTTCATGGAATAATAAATATCGAGGCCTAAGAAAGGTGAAGGAAGGAAAGGAGAGAATGGAAGTTCAATTTAGATTGGGGAAGTTGTTTACCTCCGTCATGGAGCTAATGGAATTTGAAAGGTTCATGTCATCTCACGACGTTAAATAAGGTGCTAGTAGGAAGGCAACTCAACATTTGTATAATAATTTTTGTTTTTCTTTAATGTACTTTAAATATAATTTTTTAACAATTTATTTGAGTATAGTTTTACAGGTTTTTGAGTCTGTGGAGCAAGTAAAGTGGAAAACGGGTACTGAAGAAAAGGTTTGAAAAGAGATAAAAATTACTCCCTCCGTCTCATTTTATGTGTCATACTTTGACTTGGCACGGTATTTAAGAAAAAAAAAGACTTTTAAAACATGTGGTCCAAAATAATCCTTGAATATTTGTGTAGTTGTAAATCATTTCATTAAGGATAAAAGAGAAATTTCAAAGTTAAAATTATTCTAATTATAGAAATATGATATTCTTTTTGGGACGGACTAAAAAGGAAAGTATGCCACATAAAATGAGACGGAGGGAGTAATAAATAAAAACTACACTAGGGGGATGCCTAGGGTGCCTCCCAAGGCCCTCCCATACTGTAATTTCACTAAAAAAAATATATATTTTTGATATATGAAAAAAAAAAATACCACTAGATTCTCCTTCTTTTTTTCAACTTGTGCACTTTCAAAACTTTCTCTCTATAGGAATCTTTTTGCTAAGTCTTTATCCTTCAAGCTTTCTTCCTTCTATTCTTTGTTTGCTTAATTCTTATCTTTTATAATTATTTTTTAGTTTACAGTTTTAGTTTTAGTAGTTAATTATTTATTTTATTATTTTTAGCTATTTTTTTATAAACCCATGAAAGTAAGTTTACATATTTGAATTTCCCAACTTGTGATTCATGCTAATTTGATAGATGGAGAACTTGAATTCTTAGTTGTTAGTGATTATATTACGTTTATAATGGTTGTTTCTTGATTGAATAAGATTTGGGGTAAATTAGAATTACTATTGCCATGAAATTAAGCTTAAAGTTCAATGCACACCAAGTGTTCGATAAAATGTTTGAAAGGAAGTTTTGTAAAAATATGTCAAAAATCTAAGTGTAGAGTAACTCTAAACCTCACATTTGCATAAAAATTAGCTACACCCACCATGAAAACTAGTATACCATATTCAAAATTAATTAGATGACACTAACTAGAGCTAAGTTACTCTTGGAAATTTACTTGGATTTATGAATGAAGTTAGTAACATTTATAATTTTTCTTGAATTGTTTGTTATTATAGTTTCTAGTCTTAAGCTAGTATAGAAATTTCTTATAGTTTTTCTATTGTGTGTTATATACTTACTTTCTATATTTTTTAGGAACTGTATCTTGAAAGCCAAAACTAACTAACACCGGAAAGAGAAAGACAACAACTAGTAGCCATTGTAGAGATAAAGGGCTAAGGAAAGATCATGAGGCAGAATGCAAGGAACCAAAAATACCACATGGATTGAATGCGGTTGAACCTCTTGGAAGACATTGGTACATACATTTTGAAGAATCTCCGTCGGCTATCCCGGAATCAAACATTCATACAACTCCTCTTCATAACAAGTTTCTCTACCTTTACAATAATATTATGCATATGAGTTGGAGAAGCTTATTTAGTTCTCATGGAAAAGACAATATGTGTATGGTGAAAGAGTTCTATACTAATTGGGAGCTCGGGGTTGAACTTGAAAGAGAATATGAAGTGAAAGTGAGAGTATCACGACCCAATTTCTCGGTTATGATGGCACCTACAACCCTCCAGTAGGCGAACCAATCCCCATAGCCCAGAACGGTTAGTAATGGGCTACCTTCTAACAATTTAAATGGAAGAGCAGGTAAAATAGTGGAAGCAAGGGAACAAGATAAAGAAATTAGATAACAAGGATAACATATATGAAAATCAAAAACTTAACCAACCCAAAACCTGGTATCATAGCGTATAGAAGGCCGAACTACTTAAGGAGTATGAGGGTCCAAAAGAAATATACATATACATAAGTTGTCTCCGAGTAATGACAGAGTACAGAATATACAAAAGATAAACTAATTGAAGCTCTGAACGCCAAGATCTCACCCTCTGCTTGGATTGTCCAAAAATAGCACCCCGCACGAGTCTTCGATGCTCTATCGGCGATGGCCCACACTAGAATATGCACCAGAAGATGCATAGGGTAGGGTGAGCACCAAATACGAAGCATAGGGTACCCAGTAGGTATCATAGGCCGACTGGGCACTTATAAAGTAAAAGAGCAATAGCAGACATGGTAGAAATAAATAGACATAGAAATCAACGAAAATGTACACAGGATCTAGCCCAGAGGTAAGACAACAGAAGGCAACATACAAGTCTAGCAAATAGAATATATACACACAACAGACACAGGTGAAAATAAGGATGACGCGCCTGGGATCCTCGCAAAATAGTATATATGTAAATAAGTTCTAACAATGGGCAGTATACCGGTAACCTCAAGTATAAAGAAATGGGAGAGAAGAATAAAGATAAACATGCTCGACATACAGGTGTTAATACCTAATCTAGTCATACAAACTCAATCCAGGAACTCACAACCTTACAGTAATGAGACTCATACTCGACCATAACATGGAACGATATCGAAATAAAGTGACAAGAGTCTACCTACAGTCCCTCGGCCGCCCATACAACCGAGGAACGCAATCAAGTGAAAACAAACCCTCCAGCATCCCATACTACAGGAGCGTACAATCAACACACAGTAAACACGGGTGGTATCTCAAACAATGAATGATATGATGCATGAAAACCTCAGGGTGAAATAGAACCTCTGTATGTACCTCCTCCGGTGCTTATCGGGCCCAGCAGGCAGGTTCTATTGAAGGACACTGCCCGTATACCTCTACTCTACCATATACCCTTCCCCCCAGCACACGCAGCCCAAAGCCTCAGGCCCGTAGCGACAAGGTCCATGGTGGTCCTGGACCCCATACTAAAACTCAGAATCAAAACGTGTCCTTCAGAATCGAGTACGGGTTTAAGCCAGTGGCTAAGTCTCAAATATGCATGCCAGACCCTGTCTAGGACTAAAACAATGAAAAATATGACTCAAAAACCCTTCCAAGGGTGTTAGGCACAACCGGGTCTAAAACAGTAGTAAAAACATCTCAGATGCTCGACCCGGCCGAGCCTAATATAATTTCAAATCAGTAAGGAAACTCAGCTAGCACTTCGACCCAGTCGAGTCTAGCAATAGTAGTAAATCATGATAAAACAATATATTTAACCTTCTTTTACCCTAAGAAAATCCACGTATCAAGTCAAACCATTTCCAAATCCAATTTCATTGAAAACGGGCCCGCGGGGCCATGCAAAGTTTAGAAAATCAGTTTTCGTAGGACCGAAGCCAAAAACCATAATAAAACGTGGAAAAACCTCTTTACATGCATGGAAATGATATGATCAACCCAAATGGCTGCCCGACAGCTCACAATCAATCTAATGGCCCTACACAGGCTCCGAAGCTACTTAGCAAGCATAACCATCTTAGAAGGATATTTCTATGTCCGAGACTCGCGGACATTCCCAATAATCCCACCTTCTATGTTTCAGAGTCAACAAGATATCATGGGGTCACAAGGGTAATAAATATATCAACTAATAGGAATACTACACACAATGGAGGAAAGAAATAGGACAAATCATGGAAAAGAGGTCAAGGTATGTGGTACCAACCTAATAACCCAACCCAAGAATGCCAACTAGTATAATTTTACCCGATATATGCAAAGTCTTAGGAGTTAAGCCATAACTTATTTGTCGTCCAACGACAAGCTACAAAAACAATGATATTCGAGGCCGAGCTGCTCCGAGAAGCTTCGGACGAGAATCAAACTATCAAATTCATGAATAAAATATTAAGACGAGTCTAATGATACCCATATGGCTAAAATTGTAACCAAGTCGATATCCGGGTCAAAAGCGGTCCCGCGAGGCCCGTAACCTTAAACCAAAAATGAAAAGAACAACGATGACTCCAACGATGTCAAGAAGGCATGCTCTAAATATGAGCATAATTGGACAAGGGAGGGGCACCAAAATAGCCCGTCCAAGTTGGGGATTAAAGAATGGAAATTTTGAAAATGAAAATGGAAATTGGGCAAGAATTACTTACCACAAAGATGGAATTTCAAGCCGAGATGGACAATCCTTTACTTCCACGAAGCATGCACGAGCTAGGGGCAGCCACTATATAATAATTTCCAATCTTTAGTAGGAGAAACAATGGAGGAAATTAAGAAAATCCAAGGGAAGCTAAAAGGACAAGTGAGGAAGATGACTTACCAAGAATAAAAAAAACACGGAAAATCCACAAGCAATTGATTCCCCAAGGATTAGAAATGATCAAGAGCAATTTTGGTAGAGAGAAAAATGAGTTTAGAGTGAGAAAAGTGAGGAGAAGTGGCTGGAAAAAACGAATTTTCAGCTATTTATAGCTGCTGGCCGCAGCTGATTTTCTGCAATTTAAAAAAACTCGATGGGGCATTACGGGCACAATCGGAAATAGATATTCAAAAACCAATAATGCTAATAGAGTGAAAACGACGGTTTGGACTCAACGGAATTGACAAAACTTCCATACGAGGTCGTTTTAGAGAAATATTGACCCAAGTCAACATTAATGAAAAGGAACTCAAAGGCTTGAAATGAGTCCGACTCACCCAGAACCGGAACCAACCTTCTTCCTAGCCCAAACTTAACATTCCGGAGCTGATGGAATCGTCGTATTTTGAATCTGATACTCTGATCATTAAAAGTCAGCCGAAGTTAAAATTTCAGCTCCAAATGGCCTGAAAACTGAGAAAACAACACAAACCCCACACTGGACGTTCTCAGGCCTCAACTAAAGGTCCAACTAGACCAAACTCATCGCTCCGGAGCTAACGAAATTGTTAGAATTCAATTTCGAACACGTTAGCTAAGAATGTTGACTAAAGTCAATGATATTCTAAGTTTAAAGCTCTAAAATAGGAGAACGACTAAAACGACCAAACGAACAACTAGGGCACCAAACTATCGGTCCCAGCAAGCCATAAATGACTTGGGGCCACTACAGTAAGGCTCTAATAGTGCATTAAATGCGGAAATATGAAGATTACCGGAAGGTTCATCACAACATCCACTACTAAAAAGATTTTCGTCCTGGAAAGTCAAGAAGAAAGGCGTACCTGAAGGCTTGAACAACTGTGGATACTGAGCACGCAACTCACTCTCGGTCTCCCAGGTAGCCTGCTCGACCGAACGATGCCTCCACTACACTTTCACAACCAGAATCTCCCTAGATCTCAACCTCCTGATATCTCTGGCCAGAATAGCTATCGGCTCCTCAACAAATAATAAACTCTCATCCAACTGAACCAAATCCCAATGTAATACATGAGATTCATTAGGAACATACTAGCGCAATACCGAAACATGGAAAATTAGGTGAACAGATGAAAACATCGGAGGCAAGGTTATCATATAGGCAACACTACCAACCCTCTGTAGAATCTCAAACATCTCAATAAACCTGGGGCTAGGCTTGCCCTGTAGACCAAATCTCATCACGCCTTTCACAGGCGATACTCGGAGGAAAACCAAATCATCAACACTCAACTCTAAGGCACGATGTCTACGATCATCGTAGCTCTTCTGCCTACTCTGGGCTGCTCTAAGTCTGTCCTGGATCAAACAGACTCGGTCGAAGGAATCTCTAAGTAAATTTGTACCCTGCGATCTGGACTCTAACCCATCAAACCAACCAATGGGCGATCTACAATGCCTACCATACAAATCCTCGAAAGGTGCAATGCCAATGCTCGAATAAAAGCCATTATTATATGAAAACACAGCCAATGGCACAAACTGATCCCATGAACCACCAAAGTCAAGAACACAATCCCGAAGTATGTCCTCCAAGACCTCAATAGTCCTTTCGGACTGGCCATCTTTCTGAGGGTGGAAAGCAGTACTAAACTGAACCTCCGTACCCAAATCACTCTGTATAGCTCTCCAAAACTGAGATATGAACTGAGTGCCACGATATGAAATTATAGAAGTTGGGACCCCGTGCAACCGTACAATCTCACGAATGTAGATCTGAGCTAACCTCTCTGCCCCGTAGGAAGTCTGAACCGACAAGAAATGTGCTGACTTAGTCAGCCTATCAACTATCTAATAAATGGAGTCAAACCCCCGAGTAGTACAAGGAAAACCAACAACAAAGTCCATAGTAATACCTTCCCTCTTCTACTCAGGAATGGGAAGTCACTGCATCAAACCACCCGATCTCATGTGCTCGAACTTCACCTGTTGACAGTTCAAGCACCGAGATACGAACTCTGCCATGTCCCGTTTCATACCACCCCACCAGTAAAGCTGCCTCAAATCTCTATACATCTTCACTGCGCCAGGTTGAATGGAGTATCTTGAACAATGTGCCTCACAGAGTATCAAGTGTATCAAATCACCAACTCTCGGAATACAAAGTCGACCCTTAAACCTCAGAATCCCATCAGAACCCAAGGTTGCCCGGCTGGCCTCACCCCGAACCACCTGATCACGAAGTTCACACAAACTCTGATCCTTAAACTGTCAGCTCTGAATCTGATCAACAAGTGTAGAGCGAACCTCAACATTCGAAAGAACTCTGATAGGATCCGATAAGTCAAGCCTAACCAAACGGGTAGCCAAGGAATTGATATCCAAGGCCAACGATCTCTCTGAAACTAAAAGTAAAGCTAGATAGCCCATACTCATTGCCTTCCGACTCAAGGCATCCGTTATCACATTTGCCTTGCCCGGATGGTATAAAATAGTGAAATCGTAGTCCTTCAGCAACTCAATCCATCTCCTCTGCCTCGAGTTCATCTCACACTGACTCGTAATGTATTGAAGACTATGATGGTCGGTGAATATCTCACAATGAACTCCATAAAAATAGTGCCTCTAGATCTTTAGCCCAAAGACTACCGCCACCAACTCGAAATCATGAGTGGGGTAGTTGCGATTATGAACCTTTAGCTGTCTCAACGCATATGCTATCACTCAACCCTGCTGCATCAACACACAACCAAGACCGACCTCTGAATAATCATAATACACGGAGAAACTCTGACCCTCAATCGGCAAAGCCAAAATTGGAGCTGAAGTCAATAAGGCCTTAAGCCTCTTGAAGCTATCCTCGCACTGATCATAACACTGAAATGGAACATCCTTCCTAGTACGCATAGTCAAAGGTGCTGCTATGGAAGAAAATCCCTCGACGAACCATCTGTAATACCCAGCTAACCCAACAAAGCTGCGAACCTCAGTAGGAGTAGTAGGTCTAGGCCAATCATGAACCACAAAAATATTACTCATATCAACCCCAATCCCATCCTTAGACACCACATCTCCTAGGAATGCAACAGACTCTAGCCAAAACTCACACTTTGAGAACTTGGCATAAAGACGATGATCTCTCAAAGTCTAAAGTGCAATCCTCAAGTGTTGCTCATGCTCGTCTCTACTCTGGGAGTATACTAGAATATCATCAATGAAGACTATCATGAAAAGATCCAGGAATGGGCTAAGCACCCTATGCATCAAGTCCATGAAGGCTGCGGGGGAATTAGTCAACCCAAAAGACATAACCAGGAACTCATAGTGGCCGTAACATGTCCTGAATGGTGTCTTAGGGATGTCCTCCGCCCTAATCCTCAACTGATGATAGCCGGACCTCATATCAATATTAGAAAATATGGCGGAACCCTGAAGTTGATAAAATAAGTCATCAATCCTGGGCATCGAATACCTACTGTTCACAATCACCTTATTCAGCTGCCTATAATCAATACACATCCGCATCGACCCATCCTTCTTCTTCACAAAGAGAACAGGAGCACCCCAAGGAGACACACTCGATCTAATAAACCCCTTAGCTAACAAATTCTGGAGCTGCTCCTTAATCTCTCTCAACTCAGCAGGATCCATACGTGGGGAGGAATAGAAATAGGCCCAGTGACTGGCTCTAACTCAATGGAGAAATCAATATCCCTCTCAGGTGGAAGGCCTGGCAGGTCGGTAGGAAACACATCTATGAAGTCTCTAACCATAGGAACAGAATCAGGAGACATAGGGTCAGCACTAGCATCTCGGACATATGTTAGATAAGCTAAAAACCTACGGGATATCATCTTGCTAGCTCAAAGACAAGAAATGATACTAGACGGTGCATGGCTAACAGAACCCTACCACACAACTGGGGATAAACCGGGCATGGCTATGGTAACGGTCTTGGCATAGCAATCCAAAACCGCATGGTGAGGGGATAACCAGTCCATGCCCAGTATCAAATCAAAATCCAACATATCAAGTATCATCAAGTCAGCCCAAGTGTCCAAATAACCAACAGATATCACATAGGATCTTATAATCCGATCCACTACTAAAGAATCTCCTAAGGGGGTCAAAACAGAAACAGGAACAGATAATGGCTCATTAGCCAATCCCAAACAAGGCAGAAAGTAGGCAAATATATATGAACAAGTGGATCCAGGATAAAACAAAGCATAAGCTGGCTGACGGCATACAAAAATTATACTTGTTATCACAGCATTCAAGGCCTCTGCCTCTGGTCTCTCAGGACTGCATAGAACTGATGATGACCTCCACCTTCCCGACCACCATCCCTACCACCTGCTCTTCCATGTGGATCACCACCCCTAGCCTGATTGTCACCCCCTTTAGACAGAGGCTAAACTTTTCGCAGCGGCTCAGCTGGCTGAACTATACCCTTTTAGGGGAAATCTCTAGCAAAGTGACCAACCAAACCACAAGTATAGCAAGCCCTTGACGACCTACATAGTCGGGATGAACGATCAGAATGCGAATGGCCACCACAGCTTGATGCCCCAGAATCTGTACCTCTCGACGGCTGACCATTGTGACCTCGTTGTGCCCTGACCTTGCTCAAACTGAGAACCTGAAGCCTGAAGTGATGCCTCTATCGGTCGGCTAGACTGACCCTGATGCTGTTGCGGCTGATAACCTCAACCCTACTGGCCTAAACTTCTACAAATATGCCTAGAACCAATGTAACCACCCTGATGTCGAGGCCTCTTATCTCTAGCCCTGGTTTCATGACGATGCAAATCCTCAACTGTGCGGGCATAGTCTACAATAGCCTGGAATGACCGACTTTTAGCAACCAGTATCTCTGCAGGCTCTCTAAACTCTCTCTGTAGCCCCCAAACAAATCTATGGACTATGTCGGCCTCAATAGGAATAATCATAGCTCCAAATAGAGCAAGTTGATAGAACTGGGTCTCATACTCTGAGACGGTCATGGTATCCTGAGAAAGTCTAGTGAACTCCTCCCTCCGACGCTCTCGGTCACTCTGTGGCAAGAACTTGGTCATAAAGTCTTCATAAAACTCAGATCAGGTTAAGGAAGGTGATGTAGAAGGCCTGCAAGCAACATGTGCCCTCCACCATAACTTTGCTGGACCCTCCAGCTGATATGAAGTGTAGCCAACCCTGTGAGTCTCCAACAAGGCCTAATGGTGAAACATCTCCTCGCAGGTAGTGATAAAGTCATGTGGGTCATGACCTGATATACCAACGAATCTTAGTGGTTCCAATCTCAAAAACCTACCCAAAGGCTTCTGCTCCGTCTCTGTCATAGTAAGGTGAGGAGCAAGAGGCTGGGCAACCGATTGATCTGGCACAACCTCCGCACAGGGAGCCACAGTAGCAGGCTGCACTTCTAAACATTGAACACCCAGGGCTGGCCCCTGAGCGGATGTCTGGGCTATTTCAGAAGGTTTCTCCCTAATCATACACAATAGCTGAAGTAACAAACCCTGAATATCTGAAGACAGAGCTGGGGCTGAGGCTGGCATAAAAGCTGATGTTAGAACTGGTACTGGAGCTGGTGGTGCCTGGGTTGTCCCCGAGCCCACATACTGCTGCTCTGCAGCTAACTCTAGATCGTAGTCATACTCAAGCTCTATATTCACTCTCGTAGCTCTAGCAGGTGCTGCTTCTCTGGGGCGCCCTCGACCACTGCCTCTACCCCGGCGACCACCCCGGCCCCTAGCTGGAGTCAGAGGTATAGGGGAAGGAGGCTCTCCTCAATTAGAAGCTGAAGATCTCGTACGAACCATCTTCGAAAGAGTGAACCAGAATAAGTGAGATTTCTAGAAACTTTCAAGGATACTACGCACGAAAGAGGAACAAGAGTAACCCATTTTCCTAATATGTCACTAAAGCCTCCCGAAGAATGAGTACGGACGTCTCTACCTCGATCCGCAGGACTCTACTAGACATTGGCTCCTATACCAATGACACTGGTGAACCTAGGGCTCTGATACTAAGCAGTCATGATGCAATTTCTCGGTCATAATGGCATCTACAACCCTCCAGTAGGCAAACCAATTCCTATAGCCCAGAACGGTTAGTAATGGGCTACCTTCTAACAATTTAAATGGAAGAGCAGGTAAAATAGTGGAAGTAAGGGAACAAGATAAAGAAATTATATAACAAGGATAACATAAATGAAAAGTGGAAACTTAACCAACCCAAAACTTGGTATCATAGCGTATAGAAGGCCGAACTACTTAAGGAGTATGAGGGTCCAAAAGAAATATACATATACATAAGTTGTCTCCGAGTAATGACAGAGTATAGAATATACAAAAGATAAACTAAGTGAAGCTCTGAACGCCAAGATCTCACCCTCTGCTTGGATTGTCCAAAAATAGCACCCTGCACGAGTCTTCGATGCTCTATCGGTGATGGCCCACACTAGGATATGCACCAGAAGATGCATAGGGTAGGGTGAGCACCAAATGCGAAGTATAAGGTACCCAGTAGGAATCATAGGCCGACTGAGCACATATAAAGTAAAAGATCAATAACAGACAGGGTAGAAACAAACAATCACAGAAATCAACGAAAACGTACACAGGATCTAGCCCAGAGGGAAGACAACAGAAGGCAACATACAAGGCTATCAAATAGAATATATATACACAACAGGCACAAGTGAAAGTAAGGACGACGACCTGGGAACCTCGCAAAATAGCATATATGTAAATAAGTTCTAATAATGGGCGGTATACCGATAACCTCAAGTATAAGGAAATGTGAGAGAGGAATAAATGTAGACATGCTCGACATACAGGAGTTAATACCCAATCGAGTCATACAAACTTAATCTAGGAACTCACAACCTTAAAGTAATTACACTAATACTCGACCGTAATAGAGAACGACATCGAAATAAAGTGACAAGAGTCTACCTAGAGTCTTTCGGCCGCCCATACAACCGAGGAACGCAATCAAGTTAAAACAAACCTTTTGGCATCCCATACTACCGAGCGTACAATCAACACACAAAAAATAAGGGTGGTATCTCAAACAATGAATGATATGATGCATAAAAACCTCAGGGTGAAATAGAACCTCTGTATGTACCTCCTAAGGTACCGATCGGGCCCAGCAGGCAAGTTCAATAGAAGGACACAGCTCGTATAATTATTATTTGCCTCATATTTAGTACTTTTATTGTCTATTTAAGCATTGATTTAAGGATTATGCTTAATATTATATTGTTTATGTGCAAGATTAAAATGATGGTACGTTGAAGAAATTTAGAGCAATAATGAATTAAAAATGAGAAATCATATAAGAAAATCAAGCAAACAGCTTAATAGATTAAAATAGGTAATATATATATATATATATATATATATATATATATAACAATGCAATTGAACAGAAAAAAGTAGTACCTTGACTTCAGCAATACATGTGGCTGAATACGAAGACTGTTAGCAGCAATTGAAGGCGGGCGCGCTGCTGAATTGGTTTGGCGCATTGTTGCCCACATCGCGACAACCTTTGACCTAAATTTATTTTTTCTCAGTTTATTTTGGACTCAGTTATTTATTTAGGCATTTTTTCCACACCTATAAGTAGTCCATAAGAATAAGGGAAAATTAAACAATATGTCTAGTGAATTAAATTTCTTCCATAAAAAATAGTAAGTTTTAAAAAATAAGTCAACCTATTACTTAAAGTGGCCTTTCGGCCAAATTTATTACCGCCGAAGTGCACTACCTCTTCCTTTCCCTCAATGCCGTCTCAGCTTAATCCCAGTTAATCCCTCAAGTCATATAGTAATTGTTTGAATTATTGTAATTCCACCAGGTGTTGCTTAATTAGTTGTAAATATTGAACTTTACCCCATTGGGCACATTGGGAGTTGGTTATTCCATCCAATTTATGTTGCTTCTCTATGTACATTAGTACTGATAGTAAGATATTTTGTATGTAATTTGAATGATGTAGTTGGGAATATACCATATGATGCTATGTATGCTTCCATCCATGAGTTTTGTTGAATTTATGTCGGTATGTATGTTTTGTACAATCGTGCCTTAATTTGTTTTGTCCGTTTTATTATTTGATTTTTGGTTATTCCATTTTATTTATCCTTTATCCTTTGTATTACTTTGTTTTTTGGTTACTCTATTTTATTTAAGGTTACCTTTTATATATACATCTTTGATACATAGTTATACATTATATTTATTTATCTTTTGAGTTACCTTTTGTATATATATCTGATACATAGTTTTATATATATATATATATATATATATATATATATATATATATATATATATATATGATATTTACACATTTATATACTATTTATTTAATATCAATACATTACATATGCATTATATAACTATTTATACAATATCGATATATTACATATACACGTGGCATTTTTTAATTTTTTTGTCACTTGTACATTACGTAAGAAGCCCATATACATTTTCAATACATTGATATACATCATATATACACAATTATTACTATTTATACAATATTGATACACGTTTATACACCATTTATACCATTTTGATACATTACATAACTTTTATATGATATCGATATACATTTATACACGATCTATACAATTTTGATACATCACATAACTTTTATATACTATTTGATACATTATATATACATTACATATACATGCGGTTATTTTTTTGTATTATGTTTTGTGGCTAGTTAATTTTTAGGCTATTTTTTTTGTAAAGAAAACTTGGCTATATTTGTTGTAACTAATTACTTTATTGTATATATTCAAAATTATCCCTAAGAATAATTCTTATATAACTTTGAACCTAGAATGAGCTAGGAGCCGCTACGGAGGCCGGAGAACTATATTTTTATCTTTTTTATCTTATATTATTTATTTTTTATATTTTTCTTTAGATGATTTATTGTAATTTCTCCAAGTCAATGTGGAGTTAAACTTCTTATTCTATAATTGTTATAGCTAACTACATGATTATTTAATAGATGATTGATTTGATTTGTGAAGATTATCATATTAGTTGTTATTATATTCTTGTGTTTACTATTTTAATGATTAGCTATCATCAAAATAAATCTATATTCTCATTGTCAACTCCGAAGAAGACTCATTGGGATGGAAAAAAGAACATAGAGAGTAAGATCTTGTTAATGGTAAAACAAAGCTAGATATGTGACTAGGATAGGAATATACCTAGAACGCCTTAGTTGGTTAGAAAATGGGAAGATATATAAATGCATTCGGAATGGGATATCACATTCTCACTCAACAATGTAGTTGTGAGGCCATTCTGGATAAACTGTTAGAGGCTCGAAAGACCATAGTCATGTCATTAACTTGGTAAATTAATAACTAGATAAACAAATAAATAGATGAAATTGCTTACCCAACATGATTGGTAGAGAATCAATAATTCTAGATAGATTTTATCACACTGATTACGTAAAAACTTGCTCTTTATTTGGTTTATTATTTATTAGTTATTTGTTTTATATTTAGTTTAGTTAATTCATAAATTCATCTTTAAGATCTATCACTTGAATAACTAATCAACATTAGTTTAATTTAGTAATATAGTTAATCGATAAGCTCTTGTGCGTATGATATTCAGACTCAAAAATTTCACATTACTTGTACGACCGTATGCACTTATGTGTGCGTTTGGATGCAACAAGTTGTTGTCAAAAACTTAGAAATTAATTATTTATTTAGATTAAATTTTTTATTTATATTTATTTACATTTTCTTATATACATTATTTTTATAGATACTTTCTTTTCTTTTTATGTGTAACATTTTACTACTTTTTTTTATATGGCATATTGGAATGAGGATGAGTCAAATATTGACTACTCATATTTTATTGATCCTTATATAATTTGAGAAGGACCTCAGCCATGAAAAAATTGTTTATGTCTTTCGATCATATGGAATGAGTGGTGTGATCCTTCAAAATCCTATGATTGAGAATTTTGTAAATGGTGTGGTGGTCAATGAAAAGATTATCCTAGTTTTTATAACTCTTCCCTGAGCCCTTATTATGATGATTCTAATGATTCTTGTGCTTTTGATAGTATGGATCCTTGCAATAAACTGTTAGAAGAATAAGTGGGTTGCATGAGAAAAATTCTAAATGAGATGACACACTTTCTAGAAAGACGGATGAAGCTCATTCAAGAGGTAGACATGTTTGGCTTTGATATTCACAACTTTAAAGAAGAGCTGAATGCAATGGTTGATGCATTTGACGCACAATAAGGTAGTGATGAGTTGTGTGAGGAAGAGAAGATGCTTCTAAGCAAACTTCAGAAACTAAAATTGGATGGCGAACTACTCGACCATACTTTTATTTATGTTGCCACTATTAAAAAAATACAAAAGATATAGTATTATTTAATAAGACTCTAGTGTGTGTAAATATGAGGATGTACATAGTAATACAATTCATGAATTAGGGCATATTGGGCTTTATTCTAGTTATTTTTCCATATTGTGTTTGGATAGTGAGATAATAATCGAGTTTTCTGAGCCTATGACAGAGCCTAAGAATGAGAAATAATATGTCTATATTCTTAAATTGATTGTGCAAAAATCGGAGAATTACATTCCTCACTTGAGGTCCAAGAAGTACAAAATGCGACATCTATTGCTTGGGTCTATTATATTTATATCACTGCCCCTAAGCAGAGCAGAAAATTTGATACAAAGTTAGGAGTGTAATTCATAATTTCTAAGTGGAAGAAAAAATGGTGAACTTGATAGCGTCGTATCGTGACATTAAATCATGCGCTTAATGCGAGGCAACTCAATTTATAGTGTAGCTTCTTATTTTTGTTTTTATAATGTTACATTTTTTTTTGTTTTTCTTGTGCAGATTAGGAGAAGTCTAAGTACCCGAATTTGAAGCTTAGAAGCATGGTTGATCTTAAGTGTGGGATCGCGCGATTCTTGATGAAAATTGAGAAAACATGCTATTAGCGAGGCCCTAGAGGGCCTCAGGGAGTATCTCTTACCCTTCTTCTTCATCTTTTGCTATAAATTTCTTTGGGGACAAAGCATCATTTTAAGTCTGGGATAGAGAATCTTCCGATAAAGATTTTTTATTTTTATATTTTTAGTTTATCTTTAAGCGACATATCTCAACCAGGCATTGATTTTTCTTATGGTCTCAGTTCTTTCTCGAGGGGTGGGGGATCTTTGAACCATGTAATTTTTTATGTTTAGTAGTAGTTTTAAATTTTTTTTAGTCATAGGTAGAGAATTTTTCCTATGATGGATGAACGACGACCGTCTTTAGGGAATTATATTCGTTAATTTTTTTAATTTTTTTTGGAGTGAAAAGAAAAGATCTTTTTGACTTGTTTGATATTAGCAATTTTGGTCTGAGTTTGAGTAGAACATTTTTTTGAGTGCTTGAATATAAAATAAAATAACAGACTTTTTGACATCTAAGCTCAGAGTAGTGACTCTATATATATCTTATTCTTATTTTTTAGTTTGCTATGAACCTGACTGTCTTAGAACTGAAATTAATCCATCTGGATTGAGTCTTGTGCCATGTGTAATGAGGATTTCTTAAATATCCTATGTTTTACATCTTAGTATAGAAATTGTCCTGCATGTTATTTAAGCAAAATAGAAAGTGTTGCTTTGTTTAGAAGATAATAATAAATTTTCTTTGATATGTCTTATGAATTTTAGCCTATTCAGATATTGGTATCACTAGTTTGCCTTTTCAGCCTGTAGCCTTTTGTTTGGTAGCCATATATTTAACGTATTCTATTTAATTTGAATCCCTAATTTTTACACCCTACACTCTTGAGCAATGTGGCATAGACTATGATAAAATTATTTAATCAGAAGAAAATTGATGGTTGAGTGAAAAAGGTGAAAAGTGATGAAAATGCCCTCTTTGAAATAATGTGATATGAAAAAAATAATTAATTGAAGCATTCTTGGTATGATGAGAATGCTAGTTAAAATAATTGAACAGAGGGCTAAAAAAACAAAGTGATGAAAATAATGGAGTAATGAAGTAAATAAACATAAATGCAAAGTGCTTAGGGAAGTGTATGTTGAGAAGTTAATAATCTACCAACTTATTTAGCTCGTAATCATGAGTTATTGCCTTGATTTGATGTTATTTAGAAGGATTTTATGCTTCTATTTTCTTATGTGAAGGCATTCGTGAGTATTAAAGATAAAATGAAGCTAAGTCAAGAGATTACGGGAGAAAATAAATCTACCAAGGATATGCATCGGGAGATGCGTGTTAAAAGATGGAACTTGCAATTTGTAGGTGCAAATAGAAGTGGAGCATGGAATACTGCTTAGAGGCTTAGGCACTTGCCTGACGCAAGTTATCACAAGCTATCATAGGTGCACGTGCAGATGGAGGTGTAGGAAAGAAGTCCAAATCTGCCCATAATACGCGGCACCTACATGCCATAAGTCTTCACATACGGCTGCAAGTGCCAGTGCCGGTGCAAGTGCAAGTTACCCAATCTAATGACCCTTCTGGTCATTTATGCATTTTTGCCTTCTTTGTATTGTTAGAGATTGCCTGTAGCGGTCCCAAGTCAATTATGGCTTTTTGGGACAAGTAGTTTGGTGCTCGGGTCATTCATTTGGTCTTTATGACAATTTCCCTATTTTAGAGCTTTCACTTAGGAAATCATTGACTTTGGTTAACATTCTTAGAAATCGTGCTCAGAACGAAAGTTTTGTTAGCTCCAAAGTGTGGAATTTGGTCTAGTTGGACCCTTGTGATGTAATGACCCTTCCGGTCTTTCCTGCATTTATGCTTTCCTTGTACTATAAGAGCTTGCCTATAGTGGCCCCAAGTCATTTATGGCTTGGAGGGATCAGTGGTACGGTTCCTTTGACGTTCGTTTGGTCGTTATAGCTATTTTCCTATTTTAGAGGCTTAACATAGTATATCATTGACTTCTGTCAACATTCTTGGTAAACATGCCTGGAATCGAATTTCGACAATTTTATTAGCTCCGGAGCATGGATTTTGGTCTAGATGGACCCTTGGTCGGGTCTGAGAGCTTTCGGTTTGGTTTTGTGTTAGTTTTTGTGTCTTTTAGGCAATTGAACTTGAAAGTTTGACTTTTGTCAGCATTCAGAGAAGATGACCTCAGATGAAAATTCTTAAAACGCTGTTAGCTCTGAATTATCGATTTTGGGCTAGGGGACCATTGGTTTGGGTCCTGAGGCTTCCGAACTCATTTTAGGCCATAGGGTTCCATTTTGGAAAAGTTGTCCTAAAGTTGAGTTTTGGGCATGGGGCCCACTATTAATTTTTTTTAACTCCATTCGGATTTTTGTCAATTTGATTGGGTCCAGAATGTTGTTTTTAGTCAAATAGCCCAGCTCATTAGTGTCTGCGGGACCCTAGACTCTTTCCCGAAGGTCAGTTTGATCAAATTCTACCAAGGTTGGCATGACCTTTTGCTGTTGCTGATATGGGCACCAGGGCATCGCCTGAGCCGTGCCTATGCATCATCCATGCCTTGGCCTTAAGTGCCCCTGTGGCGTATGGCCGCTACTTCATCAGCATACCTGTGCCTGCATGGCCGTCGGGGAGCCTAGGCATGGCAGCTATATAGTTGTTGCCTTTTAAATTTCTAGTTTTTGTTCTTCAACTTCAACTCGTCTTCTCTCCTCTATTTTATCTCCAAAGTCTCCAAAACTTCACCTGATCATTCCCATAGCTTGGTGGACTAATTATTTCCGGTCCGTGCTCATTCTAAGCCTCTTGAATCAGTTAGTTTCTTGTTTAATTTCTGTTAAATTCCCATAAATTTCCCTTTAATTCTTTGGTTTAGGGCCTATTTTGAGCCCCAATTCTTGGTCCATTTCCACTCAACTTTGGGGAACGAGCTCCCAAGAACATAGGGAACATTGTGCTATTTTTCATTTCCGACTTCAAGTTGTGGGGCCTATGGGCCTGCCAGTGACCCAAATTTCAACACGGCTATAATTATAGCATTATAGGTATCGTTAGTCTTGTTTTAACACGGAGTTTATATTTATGACAGTTTGATTTCATTTTGGAGATTTTCAGAGCGGTTCGGGCTTGTACATTATCATTCCAGCAGCTTATTATCGGACGATAGGTAGGTTACGGTTTAACTTTTTTAGAATTTGCCTATATAGCATATAATTGTACTAATTAGCATCCTTGGGTTAGGTTTATTAGCTTGGTATCCCAGACCTTGCCACTTCTTTATGTCCAACTTATTTTCTTTCTCTGATGATTGTAGTATTTGTAGTAGATGATAGTATCACCCTTGTGGTCCAGTGTGGTCTTGTATTGGACATTAGATCATAGATGGTGGGTTATTTGGGAATGTCCGTGAGTCCTGGACATCGATATTGCAATCAAAGATTGGTTATATGTGTTGTAGAGCGATTAGAGCCTGTGAAGGGCCGATAGGTTGATTGTGAGCCATTGGGCTACTGTTTGTGATTGAGCATGTCATCATCACGCATATAAAGAGTTTTTTCACATGTTTTACTATAGTTTTGGCTTTGGACCTATTATTGATTGTTTTCTAAACCCTGTATGGCCCCCAGGGCCCATTTTCGGTAAAAATGGTTATAAAAAGTTGGGAACTGGTTTTCATGGATCTTCTTGGGGTAAGAAAGTTAAAAGGATGATTTCATCTCTGTTTTCATACTTATACTAGACTCAGCTAGGCCATAGTGCTAGACTTGATTTCCTATTGATTTGAGATGGTACTTAACTCGATCGAACCAAGCAACAGATTGGTTTTACTACTGTTTTAGACCTAGTTATGTTCGGGAACCCTTGTTGAGGTTTTTAAGACTTGATTCACAAATTTATACCTGGGTAGAACCCCGTACATGCATTTTCAAGATCTGGTGACTTATTTGGATCCGGCTACACTCTAGATGACTATATTAAGGTTATGATATTTAGTATGTGTTCTCTGCGTAGACCTCTATTGACCCTACCAGTCTGGTCAAGGGGATATGTGGTGCGAGTGACAGAGGGAGGGTGTACCTTAGAGTAGAGGTACTCGGGGGAATTCCTTCCATAGATTCTACCTCTATTGGGCCTTTTAGGTAGTGGAGGGGGTAACATACGACACTACTTTCACATTTGGTTTTAGCATATCATATCATATCATCCATTTGTGTGAGATTTCACCATTGTTTTCTTTTTGCTGAGTGTATGCTCCAGTAGTATGGGATGCCAGAGGGTGTGTATTAACTTGTTTGTATTCCTAGGGTTTATGGGCTCCTGTTGGGATAGCAGGTAGACTTGTTGTTACTCTATCGAGATTTTGATCCTTATTGTGATTACATATGATGATTGGATATTAAGGGTTGTATTATATACATTTTGTTTACTTGATAAGTTGTATTTGGGCTACCAGTTGATTCTTTCCTGACTTGAGAGTAGTATTATTAGCATGGCTTGGTTGTTAATTTTTTCTTCAAGCATATTTTCGTTATTCATCTCTCCTCCTTCCCTTTTTACTTGAGGTTACTGGTATACCACCTATTTCTAAAACTCTCTCTATATATTGTTATTGCGAGGATCGTAGGTGTGTTATATTCTTTCTTTCACCTATGTTTGTGATATATATATATACTAAGAGCTGGCCAAGTATGTTATTTTCTTCTTGTAACCTCCAGTGCTAGATTGCATGTACTTATTCATTGTTTTCGTTGACTACTTGCTTCTCTTCTGCTATATTATTGCCTTTATATCTTATATGTTCCCAGTTGGCCTATGATACCTACTGGGTAACTGTTGCTTAGCAATTGGTGCTCATACTACACTTTGTATCTTTCTAGTGTAGATCCTAGTGTGGGACATCGCTGCTGATTCATTGGATACTCATGCAGGCTACTCGTTTGGACCATTCTAGACTAAGGATGAGCTCTTGGTGACTGGAGCTTAGCTTTTAGTTCATCTTTTGTATCATGTACTCTTTTACTATTTAGAGACATATGCATATATTATATTGGATCCTTTTGTACTTTGTTGATGTAGTTCTGGCTTGTATACAATGATATCAGGTTTTGTGTTGGTCTTAACTTCCATATATATTCATGTTTTCCTTTTGTTATATTATTTCCCCTTACTTCTGCTTGTATTATCTTTTATTCTACATACTTGTTAGATAGTAGCCCATTACTAATCTTTCTGGGCTATGGGAATTTGTTTGCCTAATAGGAGGTTGTAAGTGCCATTATGACCGAGAAATTAGGTCATGACAGCTTGGTATGAGAGCCTAGGTTCACCGGTGTCATCGATATAGGAGCTAATGTCTAGTAGAGTCATGTGGATTGGGGCAGAGACATCCATACTCAATCTTCGGGAGGCTACAATGCCATATTAGGAAATGTGGACCTTTTCTTGCTTCTGTCTCATGCGAAGTATCCTTGAAACTTCTTGAAATCTCATTTGTTCTAGTTCATTCTCTCACAGATGGTTCGCAAAAGATCATCGACATCGGGCGAGGGAGACCCTTTGACTCCAACACCCCTAACTAAAGCTAGGGGCTAGGGAGGTCACAAAGGTAGAGCTAGGGTATGTGCCCCAGTAGCAGCACCAGTTAGAGGTTGCAGTTCAGTCTCAAGCTAGAGGGGGTGGTGGTTAGGCTAGAGGTGGTGCTCAGCTTGGCAAGACAAGTGTTAAGGATGGAGGTCGGTCAAGAGGTGGTCATCATCAGTTTTATGTGGTCACTGGGAGATCGGAGGTAGAGGCCTCAGATGCTGTGATCACAATTATGATTTTTATATACTGTCGACCAGCTTTTGATTTATTTGATCCTGGATCTTCTTGCTCGTATGTTTCATCCTACTATTTTCCTTGTTTAGGGTTGGCTAGTGAGCCATTATCTGTGCATGTATCTGTTTCGACCTTAGTAGGAGATTCTTTAGTAGTGGATCAGATTGTGAGGTCCTGTATGATTTGATAATCCTTGATATGCGAGACTTTGATATGAGACTTGATGTGATTATAGTCGTGCCCATCATATCCTCGGTTGTGTGGCAGGGTTCTATTAGCCGCGGACCATCTGGGATCATCTCTTGTCTTTCATCTAGAAAGTTGATTTCCTGCAGGTGTTTGGCTTATCTAGCATATGTCTGAGATGCTAGTGCCGACCCTTCTTCCCTTGAGTTGATTCTTGTTGTTAGAGATTTCCTAGATCTGTTCTCTACTGACCTGTCAGGCCTTTCACCTCAGAGAGATATTTACTTTGCTATTGAGTTTGAGCCGCGCACCAGGCCTATTTTTTTTTCTCCTTACCGTATAGCTCCAACTGAGTTAAGAGAGCTTAAGGAGCAGCTCTAGGACTTGTTGGCTAAGGGTTTCATTAGGCCGAGTGTATTGCCTTGGGGTGCTCTTTTTCTGTTTGTAAAGAAGAAGGATGGGTTGATGCGGATATGTATTGATTATCGGTAGCTGAATAAGGTGACTGTGAAAAATAGATATCCAATGCCGCACGTAGATGACTTGTTTGATCAGCTTTAGGGTGCAGCCATGTCTTTGAAGATAGATCTCAGGTCAGGCTACCACCAGTTAAGGATTAGGGTGGAGGACATCCCTAAGACAACATTCGGGACACGTTATGGCCATTATGAGTTCCCTGTAATGTCTTTTGAGTTAACTAATGCCCCCACAACGATTATGGACTTGATGCACATGGTGCTTAGACCATATTTAGACTCATTTGTGATAGTTTTCATAGACTACATCTTTATATACTCGTGTATTAGAGAGGATCATGAGCAGCAATTGAGGATTATAATCCAGACTTTGAGAGATCATAGGTTTTATTCTAAGTTCTCAAAGTGCGAGTTTTGGCTTGATTTAGTTGCATTCGTAGGACACGTGGTGTCTAAGGATGGGATTAGAGTGTACCCAAGTATGATATCCACAGTTTATGATTGGCCGAGACCTCCTAGGCCTACCGAGGTTAGCAGTTTTATTGGGATAGCAGGGTCCTACAGATGGTCTATCAAGGGGTTTTCTTCCATTGCAGTACTTTGACTAGGCTGACTAGGAAGGATGTCCTATTTCTGTGGTTGGATCAGTGTGAGGATAGTTTTAACAGGCTTAATGCCTTAGTGTCTTCAGCTCCATTGTTGACCTTGCCAATTGAGGGTGAGATCTTCTCTATGTATTGGAATACTTCTTGGGTTTGTCCTGGTTGTGTGTTGATGCAACAGGGTTATGTGATAGCATATGTGTCGAGATAGCTAAATATTTACGAGCATAACTACCCCACTCATGACTTGGAATTGGCGGTGATAGTTTTCGCCCTCAAGATTTGGAGGCATTACTTATATGGGGTTCACTGTGAGATATTCACCAATCACCATAGTCTTAAGTACATCACGAGTCAGCGAGAGTAGAACTTGAGGTAGTGGAGATGGATTAAGTTACTGAAGGACTATGATTTTAGTATTTTGTATCATCCGGGCAAGGCAAATGTGGTAGCGAATGCCTTGAGTCAGAAGGTGGTGAGTATGGTTAGCGTAGCATCACTTTCCGTTTCAGAGCAATTTTTGGGCTTGGACATCCAGTCCTTGGCTAACCGGTTGGTTAGACTTGACTTGTCAGATCCTAGCATAGTTTTCACCAATATCGATATTTATTCTACTTTGGTTGATCAGATTCAGAGCCATTAGTTTGAGGATCACCGATTGTGTGACCTTCGTGATCAGGTTGTTTGGGGTGAGGCCAGCCGAGCTACTTTGGCTTCTGATGGTATTCTGAGATTCGACGGCCGTCTTTATGTTCTGAGAGTTAGGGATTTGATTCAATTGATACTCTGTGAGGCACATTGTTCTAGATATTTCAACTATCCCGGCGCAACCAAGATGTACAAAAAGTTGAGATAACTTTACTGGTGGAGTGGTATGAAGCGTGATATGGCAAAGTTTGTATCTCATTGCTTGAACTATTAGTAGGTTAAGTTTGAGCACATGAGACCTGACAGTTTGATGCAACGACTTTTCATTCCTGAGTGGAAGTGGGAAGGGATTACTATGGACTTCGTAGTTGGTTTGCCTATTTGGGTGATTGTTGATAGGCTGACTAAGTTAGCACATTTCTTGCTGGTTATGACTTGTTATGGTGCAAAGAGGTTAGCTCAGATTTACCTTCGTAAGGTTGTTCGATTGCATGGAGTCCCAACTTCTATCTTTTCAGACCGCGACACTAAGTTCATATCTCTGTTTAAGAGGGCTATTTAGCGACATTTAGGTACCGAGGTTCATCTTAGTACCGCATTTCACCCTGAGACAGATGGCCAGTCCGAGAGGACCATTCAGGTCTTGGAGGACTTGCTTCGGGCCTGTGTTCTTGACTTTGGAGGTTCTTGGGTTCAGTTTATTCCCTTGGCCAAGTTTGCTTATATAATAGTTTTCATTCGAGTATTGGCATGACACCTTTTGAGGCTTTGTATGGTAGGCATTATATATCACTGGTTGGTTGGTTTGATGGTTTGGAGTCTAGGTCACAGAGTACGGATTTGCTTCGTGATTCCTTAGACAGAGTTGAGTGATTAAGGACAGACTTCGGGCAACCTAGAGTAGGAACAAAAGCTACACTGATCATAGACTTCGTCTCTTAGAGTTCACTATTGGTGACTTGGTATTTCTCCGTGTGTCGCCCATGTAGGGCGTGATGAAATTTGGTAGGAAGGGCAAGCTTAGCCCCAAGTACATTGGGCCATTTGGGATTCTTAAGAGGGTTGGTGGTGTTACCTATATGCTAGCTTTGCCTCCGATGTTTTCAGCTATGCACCTGGTTTTTCATGTATCAATGTTGCGATGGTATGTTCCAGATGAGTCTCATGTGTTATTGTGGGATAATTTTCAGTTTGATGAGAGTTTAGCTGTTGTTGAGAGCTGGTAGTTATTTTGGCCAAAGATGTCAGGACGTTGAGATCTAGGGAATTTCCAGTTGTAAAAGTTCAGTGAAGGCACCGTCAAGTTGAGAAGGTTACCTGGGAGACCGAGTAGGAGATGCGGTCTTAGTATCCACAACTATTTTATCCTTAAGGTACTTCCTTGATCTTGACTTTCGAGGAGGAAAGTCTTTTTTAGTAGTGGATGATGTAATAACCCTTCTAGTTATTCTTGCATTTACGCTTTCCTTGTACTGTTAGAGTATGCTTGAAGCAGCCGCAAGTCATTTATGGCTTGCTGGGATTGGTTCTTCGGTGCCCTTGCCGTTCGTTTGGTCATTATGGCCATTTCCCTGTTTTAGAGTTTTAACTTAGGATGTAGTTGACTTCGGTCAACATTTTTGGTAAACATGCTTGAAATTGAATTCTGACAGTTCTGGTAGCTCCGACTCATGGATTTTGGTCTAAATTGACCCTTGGCTAGGGTCTGGGAGGTTTTGGTTAGGTTTTGTGTTAGTTTTTATGTTTTCTAGCAATTGAACTTGAAAGTCAACTTTTGTCATTATTCAGAGAAAACAGCCTCAAATGGAAATTTTGACAGCGCTGTTAGCTCTGGAATCTCGACTTTGGGCTAGGGGAACCTTTGGTTCGGGTCACGAGGCTTCCAGACTTGTTTTAGGCCATGGGGATCCATTTTGTAAAAGGTTGCCTAAAGCTGAGTTTTGGGCGTGGGGCCCACTTTTCATTTTATCGACCTCCGTTCGGAATTTTGTGGATTTCGCTGAGTCTGGAATTCTATTTTTAAACAAATAGCTCAGCTCATTTGTGTCTACGGTACCCTGGACCTTTTCCTTGAGGTCCATTCGATCAAAATATTCCAAGGTTGGCATGGCCTGTTGCTGTTGCTGATATGGGTGACAGGGCGTCGCCTGGGTCGCGCCTGCGTGCGCGTGCCTGTGCCTGGGCATCGGCCATGCCTTGGCCTTCAGTGCCTCTGTGCGTGCTAGCCCGCCTGGGCACAAGCGCGCATGTGGCTTGTGTCCACTACTGCGCTAGCGCGCCTGCGCCTGCATGGCCGCTGGGGCGCCCAGGCGTGGAAGCTATATAGATGTTGCCTCTTAAACTTCCAACTTTTGTTCTCCAACTTCAACTCATCTTCTCTCCTCTATTTTAACTCCAAAGCCTCAAAAACCTCACCTGATCGTCCCCATATCTTGGTGGACTAATTATTTCCGATCCGTGCTCGTTCTAAGCCTCTTGAATCGGTAAGTTTCTTGTTTAATTTCCATTAAATTCCCATAAATTTCCCTCATTAATTCTTTGGTTTAGGGGCTGTTTTGAGCCCCAATTCTTCGTCCATTTCTGCTCAATTTTGGGGCACGAGCTCTCGGGAACATGGGGAACATTGTGCTATTTTTAATTTCCGGCTTTGAGTTATAGAGCCCATGGTCCCGCCAGTGACTCAAATTTTGTCCCGGCTAAAATTATGAAATTATGGGTATCATTAGTCTCATTTTAACGCATACTATATGTTTTCGAGCATGTTTTCGTTATTCATCTCTCCTCCTTCCCTTTTTACTTGAGGTTACCAGTATACCGCATATTTCTAAAACTCTCTCTATATATTTTTATTGGGGGGGATCCCAGGTGCGTTATATTCATTCTTTCACCTGTGTCTGTGATATATATATATATATATATATATATATTCTAGTAGCTAGCCAAGTATGTTGTTTTCTTCTTGTATATTTCTGTGCTTGCTTCCGTGTACTTATTTGTTATTTTCTGTAACTACTTGCTTATCTTCTGCTATATTATTGCCTTTATATCTTATATGCGCCTAGTCGGCCTATGATATCTATTGGGAACCTATTTCTTAATAATTGGTGGTCATACTACACTCTGAATCTTTCTGGTACAGATGCTACTGTGGCACATCACCGCTGATTCATTTGAAACTCATGCGCGCTGCTCTTTTGGACCATTCGAGACTGTGGGTGAGCTCTTGGCAACCAGAGCTTAGCTTTTAGTTCATCTTTTGTATCATGCATTCGTTTACTATTCAGAGATATATGTATATATTGTTTTGGATCCTTTTGTACTCTGTTGATGTAGTTTCGGCTCTTATACTATGATACCATGTTTTGGGTTGGTTTTATCTTTCATATATATTTTTGTTGTCATTTTGTTATCTTAGTTCCCCTTACTTCCACTTGTATTATGTTTTCTTCCGCTTGATTGTTAGATAGTAGCCCATTACTAACCGTTCTGGGATACGGGAACTGGTTTGCCTACTTGGGGGTTGTAGGTGCCTTTATGACTGAGAAATCAGGTCGTGAGCTTTTGGTTTGAAATTCTCTCTCTTTCTGTGTTTTTAGTCCAGTTGGACTTCTAAGATTGACTTTGGTCAACATTTTGAGAAAACAACCTCGAATGAAAATTTTGTCAGCACTGTTAGATCCGAAATGTCACTTTTGGGCTAGAGGGACCATTGGTTCAGGTCCCGAGGCTTCTAGACTTGATTTTGGCCCTTAGCTTCCATTTTGGTTTTAGTTGGCCTAAAGTATTATTTTGGGCGCGGGGCCCACTTTTTGTTAAATCGACCTCCATTGGGATTATCATCGATTCTGTTGAGTCCAAAATGTCGTTTTTAGTTAAAAATCTCAGCTCATTTGTGTTCACGGGACCCCGGATGCACTCCCGGAGGTCCATTCATTAGAAATCTGCCTTAGCTTAGCTACTATTGTTGTTGGTTGCTTGTGTGGAGCTGCAGTGTGTGCCTGGGTTGCGCCTGCTGATAACACTCAAATGACACTCTCCATTACAGAGGTGACGACGATTTTTAAGCAAAACAAATTTTATATTACCCGATGGGAGTCTGGATCGATCCCACAAGGAATGGTAGCTTAGCCAATGAGATTGTAGAAAGGACCTCACACCGAGAGTAGATTGTCCAAACAACAAATAACGTAAAAAAAGGAGGGGATTGGAAATCTATCACAATTCAATTCAAAGCCAAACAATAAAGTAAATGCAAGGTGTAAACAAGAGAGAGGATGACTAGGGATGTGCTTTCGATGGGACTCAAACATGGGTAAAGGTACTTGCTTAATTGCGTAAATTCTTACTAAACAACATAGGTAGCATTGGTTTTAGGCATGAATGTTCATCTTTTGATCTCACAATCATCTATCCAACAGTCTTTGTTCAAGCACCATTTATTAGGCATAAACCAACCAATATAGGCTTGGAGAGGTCACACTATCTCTAGCTTAGACCCTTAAATGGGTGTTTCCGGTGAGTTGAGCAATTTATACCCTCAATCTAAGTGGAATCCCAGGTACCCACAAGAAATTTCACATCCGAAATTATGAACCTCTTTCTCAAGCAAGATCACAATCAAGTAAATTAAATTAATGTTTGCAACCACCAATTTTATAGTTAAAATATGGTGAAATCACTAGACCCATGTCATATTAGCAATTATAAATTCAAATAAGCAAGACCCATACCCTTTTATCAAGCACCGATAATCAATGCATCCCTAAACAAGGAAGCTTAGCCACTCATGATAAAGGAAGAAGAAAGTATACCCATAGGGAAATTCAAATTCCATTTCGTTAATTGTAGCAAGAATCTAATATCCAAGCTCAACTTTACAAGTCCAAGGTTGAAGATTGAGAGAATGGATTGAAACTCTATTTCTTGCCTTGGGAGAGCAACTTGCTTTAAAAACAGAAAACTATAGACAACTATGAAAAACTATGCCCAAATTGGGTTTTAGAATGTTCTCAATTCGTCATATAAAAGTGGATAAAATTGTCCCTCAGGAGTTGTGCCCCGCAACGTGCGGTTCACACGTCTTATTTTGCGCGATGCACAACTTTCCTTCTGTAGACAAGAGACTTGGCTAATACTTGTAGCTTCATACGAAGTGGGGTGCGGTTTGCACCAAGCCTTGTGTGTGACTGATGAACGCTCAAATCGTGCTCTCCACGTAGGAGACCACGATGATGGTGTAGCAAAATAAAATTTATAAACCCAACGAGTGTCGAGGTCGTACCCAAGGGACTTGGGGTAGCTATATATCGGTTGTAACGAATTGAATTCTAGAGGAGAGTAATTTCCCAAAACAACAAGTAAAAGGATGGGGGAATTGTAAATGTTGCCACTACAATCGCAATTCAATTAAAAGCAAGAAAACTTAAGCGGGTGTACCAAGTCGACTAGATGACTAGGGATGCATATCTGATGGGGCCTTGGTTATGGGATAGGGTAATTACCAATTCATACCTATTCTCGCTTAGTGACATGGATAGCATTGGTCATAGGAAAGATTTTCTTATCTCTCGATCAACAATATTATATCCGATGATCTCGGCTAGAGCATCATCGGTTTGATCAATAAACAACCAATCTAGCTTGGGGAGGTCATTCTATCTGAAGCTATCTCTAGCCTCAAATCTGAGTGGAATCCCAAGTTCCCACTAACAATTTCACATCCAAAACTATGAAATCCTTTCTCAAGCAATCACATAGTCAAGTAACGTAAATTAATGTTTGCAACCACCAATTTTAGGATTAAAACTAGGTGAAATTATTAAACCCATGTCAGTTAAGCAATTATATGAAAGAATAGATAACACCCACACCCATTTCTTAAGGACCCATCATCAATGCACCCCTAGACAAGAGATTTTAGCCACTCATAGTGAGAGAGAAAAAGATACAATCTGGGTAATTATAAATCCCTTCCATTAGAGCTGAATCTCAAGTTCTAGATTCAATTTCAGCCCAAATGTGTCAACCAAGAGAATTAGATTGAAACACTCTTCTCAATAGAGGTGAAAAACTTAGTCTCTAAGCTAAAAACTCTTCAAAATATTTAGAATCATAAAAGTTATTTACAATTGTTCTTGAATGGGCCTTTTATAATTTCCCAAAATATTACTAAAAATTAGGAAAAAAATGCCCTTAAGGAGGTTTGCGGTATGACGTGCGGTTCACACATTGTGATGTGCGCATTGCACACTACCTCTAGTTGAACCAGTGACTTCAGCTATCTTCGGGAGCTCCGTGTGAAGGGGGTGAGGTTAGCACCTTAGGATATGCGCGTTGCATAGTGACCGCACCCCTTGACAACCTCTTTATTGACTTTTGCAGCTTGTGCGGAGGAGGTGCAGTTTTTACCTTGGCTTGTGCGTATCGCACGGCCACCACATCTTCAGCTTTTTCAAACACTTCACACTTCACTCCTTTTTAGATCTTTTTTGGTCCATTTCCTTATTTGTCATCATCTATCAAAAATACCTGCATAGACATCAATAAAGGCCATAAGAACCTCTAAATCTATTCAAAACATAGCAATAATTCATGGATATAGGCTCAATAAGTTAGTAGATTACCGACTTATAAAACCCCCAAACTTGAACTATTGCTTGTACTCAAGCAAGATACTCACAAGGTAAGGAATGAATTCTGCATTAGGCTCAATCAAGGCACAAAAGACTACTCTATACTAAAAATTTAAGAAAAATAATACATGAAAGACTCAAATAAATGACTCAACTACCATGCTCATCTCAATTTGGACCACCACGAATTCAAGGCATTTGATCAATTCAAAACCTTTTACAAAAGGACAACATTTCTCATTCAAAATCAAGGGAATTTTGCCATTTAAAACAAGACATATAAGCTTCTCAGGTTATTGGCATGGACCGTCAAGGTTTGCCTCGATATTTACCATACAACTTGTCTCATTCATTCCCTTCAATTGAAATAGAGACTTTATGTTTCAATTCGAGTGCATGATGCCATTCACCACAAGAGAGAATCCCACTCACAGTCATTCAATTTACTAAACATAGGATTATAGGAGAACCAAGAAGACTTTGACTCTCTCAAGGAAGTTCAAGTGCATATGCGTCGAACCATAAGCTTGCCCTTCATGTAAATTTCCACAAATGTAGGGTAGCCAAGCTCTGAATCACCAAGGACTTGCGGGTTACGATGTTGGCTAGGGCTACGGTGAGGATATTATTTGGTTCAAATGACTACACGTCCCTAATGCTCATGGTTCTCATTTTGAACACCGCTCACATTTTTCCATTTCAACTTCACCTTATTTCTCCCTCTCACAACCCAAGACTTCTCCTTTTTAGTCATGGTCATTCAACCTCCTTATATCACTTTCACTTGGTAGCACCTATTTTTGCTTTTCAATTTGCTCATTGGATTGGTCTTTTGGAGCAATTTTCAATTTGAAATTAAGGTGCTACCTTGCACTTGAAGTGCACTTCTTTTCTTCTCCTCATTTGATCACTTGCACCCCAAAACTTAGGCTTTTGCCTGTTTCATCTTTTGTTTCCCCCCTAAACTTAGGATTTTAGCCTACATTTCATTTTTAAGCAATTAGGGAGGATGTGTGCCAAAGTAGAGGTTCCAAAAAGGTTAAGGTGTTACAAGGTGCCAAGGAACGGTCACAAGCTCAAAGGGGTTTCACTAGGATTTGATGTCGTGGGAAGTCATTTGGGTGAAGTGGCTATCAAAAAGGGCCTAAGTTCATCTTCCAAGCTCTGTCACACCTAGAATTTTTCCTTGAATCACATTTGGGGCAAGTTCTAGACGACACTTATGCACAAGAATCAAGGTAAAGCCTCACCACACAAGGCATCATGCCACACGACTTTTTTTCATTAGTCTCTCAATCAATTGGGGCAAATGATTTTTGACAAGCTATTCCGAGTTCATTACACACTCGTTTGTGAGTTAATCAAGCCAAAGCAAGAGTGTGCAAGTCATGACAAGAGAATGTTTTTCCTCAAAAATTCATTTCCCTTCTTTCTTTTATTTTCAAAATTATTTGGCACAAGAAATTTTTCGGTGGGCCCATTTTGAGACAAGCAATTACGGACTCAATTATAAACTAAAACTTGGCCTTTTCCCTTAAGAAACTCGCCTCTCAATCTATCATAGGAAAACACCAACCCGGTTCAACACAAAAAAACAAAATAGTTAAAATTCTTGCTCCTTTGGAAAGAACCGTTGTATTAAGAAAACCCTCAGAGTTTATTTCTAAACTACTATTAACAAGGCAATAACCGAATTTTGCACTCATGATTCACTCCAAACAAGCCTCGGTATAGGCCTTTAGCGCATTTGCAATGCACGGGTAGTAGGAAAATGGAGCATGTAAGACTAACCCGGCAATATAATCTCAATCAACAAAAATCAAGTTCGGCAAGGGCATAAATAAGCTCACTATAAAACAAAACATAAAACAAAACATAATCTAAAGGCCCGAAAAGGGCAATAAACATCACAATCATCAAAATATGCCCGACAAGGGCCAAATAAAATCTAGCAGAATGTCAACAAGTCCAGAAAAGGGCAATAAAATGAATCAAGCCCACTCACAGGCACCAACAAAATCAAGTAAAACCACCCCCTCCCCATAAAATGAGCATTGCCCTTAATGCTCAAAGTGTAATGGGAATTAGGGGTGGAACTCCCTGGAGGACTAAGCCTCATCGTGATCATCATTAGCAGCTATATCCTTATTTGCGGGCTTCTCACTCTCATCATCATCCGGCTCTTGATCTTCATGACCGGACAACACCTCATCATCATAGGCTGCAAATAAGCTATCAAAGGGTTTGAGAATTGAACGAGGTGGAGGCAAAGTGGTTAGGTCTTCTTCTACCATGGGAATTTTTCCTTCTCCTTGCCCATGTATCTCTAGAGCATCTTGAGAGATTTCTCACTCATGTTCACCGGTTCGCACAAACAGATAATGCTTTCCATAACTTCTTTCATAGCCCACTTGACTGCCCTTTCAATCAAACCTGGTAGATCGTGTGAAAAATCCATCAATTGCATCTGATGATTGTAAATTTTGTCGACCATATCTTGGAGACCCATGTTAGGCAGTGGCCCTCTGGGTGCAGTGGCTGGAGGTGTATGGGCTTCTGAAGCAGGGGGCATGTCTTTCAGCATCAACGTCATCATCGATGACTTCCATTGAATCCACTTCCCTACGCTTTTCTAATTGAGGAGCATCCAGATCAGTCTTCTTGTGAAGATCCAATACACTGATGGATAGAGTAGGAGTGTCACATTAAAAGAAGGGAACACCAGCTTGCACACAAAGTTTGCTAATTAAAACAGGAAAGGGGAATGCATCACCACTCCTTCGAGATTTCCTCTTTATCACTAATAAAATAACGTCACCCACATTGACATGATCTCCTACCATGATTGCAGCTATCAACATAGATCCATCATGTGTTATCTTTTTGTCATTTTGAGAAGGGATTAGAAGGGTGTGCACAAAGTCATACCACAAGCGTGCCTCAAAGTATAAAGTTAGGCGGGGAATTTTACCCCCATAGTGGCCCAGGGATGTGTGTCAGGAGCAATGATGGAAGCAGCCCATTCGAGAGGTTTACGCTTGAGAAGTAGCTTCTCCATGAGGTCAGGAGCTGATTCAATTGGATTACTCCTATAGATGGCATTAATTACAGCTGGAGTAATCGTGATTTCTTTTCCCCGAACCATAACTGAGTCCAATGCGGGGAATTTCTCATAACCTCCTTTGTGGCCTTTAGCATCCTGTGAGGCGTGATATGAGGCAAAGAACTCTCAGACTTACTCCTTGTAATAGGTTCTGGGCACTTCCTGAAATGGTTGCCACTGACGGTTGGAAAACTTAGTGGGAATGTTGGGTAGATTGTCCCCCACCACATTTAGGTTGAAGCTTTATTCCTCATTGAAGGTTCTGCCCATATCACGATCATAGATCAGTTTCATGCCCTCAATTTCGAATTGAATCCTCTCCACCTCTAAGATTTGGCCACGGGAAGATGAGACTTTCCTTTTTCCTTTTTCAGTTGGTTTGGAGGAGGAGGGAGTTGTTGGCCTACCTGAGCTTCTCTTGCCATTACCCCTGTTAGAAGACATGATCTGCATACAGAGATTGTGAGCCAAAAACAAAAAAACAAAACCTAAGACAAAGTTAGCAAACTAAAAAGGATGGAATTCAATGGATTAGAAAAATAAAGTAGGTGAATATCGGCTTGTGCGGACCACATGCGAAATGCACCTGAGAGAGTGCATGTCGCATGTGCTATTGCACAAGCAGACAGAATCCTACATGGATTTTCCATCAAGCTGAGACGCTGGTGCAATTTGCACCATCAGAAGTGCATGTCGCACCAGGTATCGCCCCTCAGACCAGTCGCCTGGTTTTTCTTTTAAACATGGTCAGATGCCTCATGTGGCTTGCACATCAAGATTTATGCATCTCATGCAAAGCGCACAAAGTCACAATTGGAATTTTTTCCTTGTGTCCTTGTGAATTATGCAAGTGATTCATAGAGCACGATGTGCTTAAGCACTGGGCACCCCATAACAAGCCAATCAACATTAACAAGGGGGACAAGGGATCACATGACTATAACTTTCGAGTACTCAGACTTCCCTGGATTTCCATTGATATAATGACAAACAAGAAAGGAACTCAACGACTTCCCTTAAGATTGATGTTACCCCGTCTATCATCAAGAACATCAATCCCTCACTTGCACATGGATATTCACAATTTCAGCAACAATTAGTCCCCTCCCCGCACAAGGTCATACACCCTAATTAGAATGCTCAACAAAAATTATGGGTGTACAGTCAGCGAAATTCAGTCTCCATGATAATTTTTTAACAAAAACCTCATGACAAACAATGATTTGCCTTTAAGAATGACGTCACCCAATCTATCATCAGGCCAAATCATGCGTCCATCGCAAATGGGTTACTCAGATTTCACCCTAGTACATAATTCAAGGATAGAAATCACTACCAATCAACATGCATTAACAAACTTTAAGTTCTACCAAGTTAGAAACAAGCAAAATCATCAATTCAACTCAAAATTAGGGACCCAAATTTTTTGGATCTCACCCAAAACCAACATGGTAATTCTATTGAGCATGCTTCACAATATGAGTTCCCAACCTTCATAAAAATAAGTATTTAACATTGAGGAACTTACCACAAGTGAAGATTACGAAGGGAGAAGTGAAAATTGAAGCTTTTTGTTCTTCAACAATGGTGACTCACAAAACTTTCCTGGAGAGTGGCAGCAGCGATGGTGTTGGAATAGTGGAGATGGTTGGGTGAAAAAAGGAGAAGATTTTGGGGAAGTTTGAGGGATTTAGAGAATATCTTGGGAGAGAATTTTGGGAGTTTTAAAGAAAAATGGTGGAAGTAGGAGAAGGGAGGTGGTTTTGAATATAAAAAGAAGAAGAAATGTTGGCCGAGTCATCTCCGGGTCAGGTCGGTCAATGGTTTAGGTCAATTAAATTTCAAACTTACCACTTGTGCGCCACGACATACGGTTCAAACAAGACTATGTGCATATTGCACGGTGTATCACACATGCCCCTTTTTCTCCTCTGGGTTTGCCCAGGCATCTGTATCACCATGCGACGGAGGTGCGACGTGCACTTCGGCTTATGCGATCCGCACGACCCAGTGCACATTGCTTCCAAATTTTCAAATTTCCTTCAGGCCTTCTAATTTGGAATGCGATAGGCTGTGAAACATGCACAAATGCTTGTGCGGTCCTCACAGTACACCGCACGACTCTCTTTTTGCCCTGCTTTCCCTTGTTCATTTTTTCATCCATGCATTCCCTACTAAAACACCAAAAACAAGTAAAGAAACTTGGGTTGCCTCCCAAGCAACGCTTGATTTATTATCGCGGCACGATGATACTACCTCAATCAATCATACTTGGGGTTGGTAATGGTATCGCTAGGAAATATCCCTTTCATCCTCCGATTCATTCGGCTTGAAAGGTGGTTCATTTGAGCCTCAAAATGCTTGATTGAGGCTGAGTGAGAGCTCACAGTTTGATGAATTGTTGAAACTTCAGTCTTTAGCTCGCTTACTCCTGTATTTGTGGTGTCCACCTTCTTTAGAACCAAGGACAACATGTCCTCCAACTTGGATTGGCCGGGGTTTCTTATTCCCGGTTGGTAGAGAGAGTCCTCCTTGTTTTGAGGGATATAGGGAGTCAAACTCTGGTGGTTGAAATGATCACCATTCTTGTCTCTATCCCACAAATTTTTGTCTCTTTCTTTGTCTCTAATCCAACCTTGGTTCTCCTCCTTCGGGAGATAATACCCGGGATGAGAATTCGCCGACACAAAACATAGTTTTTCATCAACCACAGTCATAAGCTCTTCATCACTAGCTTTAATTTCTGGTGTACTCACTGCATTCACTGTATTAGCACCACCAGCTCCCATCACATGCTTGGCCATCAAATAAATTTGCATCGTCCTTTTGGCCATTGTCTCATCTCACTCCTCCTCTTTTTTCCTTGCTTCATTAATTAAGATGGATGGGGGTCCTCTTGATGTTGACACATCCACTTCTCTTTTATGCTAAGCTTTATTGGACTTTGTCATTCGCTCTAACAAAGTCAAGGCAATAGGGAACTCTAAGTCCATGAAGGTTCCACTTCCAAGGTTGTCAACCACTGACTTATTTAGAGATTTCAACAATCGATAGAAATTTTTAGCAATACGTTGTTTGACAACTCATGGTTTGGACACAAGAGAAGCTTCTTTTTGAACCTCAGCTAAACTTCATACAAAGGCTCATCCGGGAGCTGCCTAAAGTTGGTAATCTCATCTCTTAACTTCATCATTCGAGATGGACGAAAGAATCTCGATGTAAATGCCTCAACCAACTCGGCCTAAGATGTGATAGAGTCATCCGGCAACTCTTCCAACCACGTCGTGGCTTCCCCCATCAAGGAGAAAGGGAATAGGCGCAATCGGATGGACTCTTAGGAGATGTGTTGAAAGATGAACGGTTGAAAAATCTCCACAAAATTCCAAAAATACCGGTTGGCATCTTCATGTGCTGCTCAACCAAAGAGGCCTTTCATTTGGATTAGGTGGAGCATGGTTCTAGTCACATGAAAGACAACATTTCCCACCATAGAAGGTAGGCGGATTGCACCTACACCTCTTTGCATTATAGGCTCAGCCTCATCGGGCTCCATGAAGCTGTCAATGCTCTCGTTGTCGTCGGCCTCATTCATGGGCTAGCCTGTTCAAGCAACACAAACCACAAACTAAAGTAAAAGAAATAAGTACTCTCAATTTGATTTCAAAACAACAATCAAAAATAGCTATCAACTCAAGTCCCTTGCAACGATGCCATTTTTGATGAATGCTCAAATCGTGCTCTCCATGTAGGAGGCCATAGTGATCGTGCAACAAAATAAAATTTATAAACCCAACGAGTGTCGGGGTCGTACCCAAGGGACTTGGGGTAGATATATATCGATTGTAACGAATTGAATTCAAGAGGAGAGTAATTACCCAAAACAACAAGTAAAAGGATGGGGGAATTGGAATGTTGTCACTACAATCACAATTCAATTAAAAACAAGAAAACTAAAGCGGGTCTACCAAGTCGACTAGAAGACTAGGGATGCATATCCGATGGGGCCTTGGTTATGGGATAGGGTAATTACCAATTCATACCTATTCTCGCTTAGTGACATGGATAACATTGGTCATAGGCAAGATTTTCTTTTCTCTCGATCAACAATCTTATATCTGATGATCTCGGCTAGAGCATCATCGGTTTGATCAATAAACAATCAATCAAGCTTGGGGAGATCATACTTTCTCTGGATTAAACACTTAAATGGGAGAATCCAATGATAAGAGCTATCTCTAGCCTCAAATCTGAGTGGAATCCCAAGTTTCCACTAACAATTTCACATTCGAAACTATGATGAACGTAAAATAATGTTTGCAACCACCAATTTTAGGATTAAAACTAGGTAAAATTATTAGATCCATGTTAATTAAGCAATTATAAGCAAGAATAGATAACACCCACACCCATTTCTTAAGCACCCATCATCAATGCACCCCTAGACAAAAGATTTTAGCCACTCATAGTGAGAGAGAAAGAGATACCAGCTGGGTAATTCAAAATCCCTCCATTAGAGTTGAATCTGAAGTTTTAGATTCAATTTCAGCCCAAAAGTGTTAACCAAGAGAATTAGATTGAAACCCTTTTCTCAATGGAGGTGAAAAACTTAATCTCCAAGCTAAAAACTCTTCAAAATATTCAGAATGATAAAAGTTATTTACAATTGCGCCTGAATGGGCCTTTTATAGTTTCCCAAAATGTCACAAAAAATTAGGACAAAAATGCCCTTCGAGAGGTGTGTGGCGCGACGTGCGGTTAGTACATTGTGATGTGCGCATCTCACACTACCTCCGGTTGAACTAGTAACTTCATCTATCTTTGGGAGCTCCGTGCGAAAGGGGTGCGGTTAGCACCTTAGGATATGCGCGTCGCACAGTGACCGCACCCTTTTACAGCCTCTTTAGTGACTTTTGTAGCTTGTGCGGAAGGAGGTGCAGTTCGCACCTCGACTTGTGCGTATCGCACGGCCACCGCATCTTTAGTTAGAGTCTTCAGCTTTTTCAAACACTTCACACTTTACTCCTTTTTAGCTCTTTTTGGGTCCATTTCCTTGTTTATCATCATCTATCAAAAGTACCTGCATAGACATCAATAAAGGCCATAAGAACCTCTAAATCTATTCAAAACATAGCAATAATTCATGGATATAGGTTCAATAAGTTGGTAGTTTACCGACTTATCAATGACGCATGGGCACCGCACCCCCTTAATAAATTCTCCTTTTATTCTGAGCATTCATGCAGAGGGAGGTGCGGACCACACAAAGGGTTGTGTATATTGCACGGGGTCCGCACCTCAAGGCAGAATATTCATCTCAATTGATCACTTCACACGTTAACTCCTTTTGAGCTCCTATGGGTCTAATTCCTTATTTTCTATCTTTGACCAAGAGTGCCTGCATTTATGTCAATAAAGGCCATAAGAACCTCTCAATCTTATCAAAAAATAGCAATAATTCATGATTAAAGGCTCAATAAGTAGGTAGATTACCAACTTATCAAAACCCCAAACTTGAACTATTACTTGTCCTCAAGCAAGATACTCATAAGGTAAGGAATGAATTATGCTCTAAAACTCAATCAAGGCACAAAAGATTAATCTATTCTAAAAACAAAAAAAAAGACTCAACTACAATGCTCATCTCAATTTGAACCACCGCATTATCAAGGAAATCGATCATTTAAAAACCTTTTCAAAAGGACTTCATTTCTCATTCATAATCAAGGGAATTCATCATTCAAAAGAAGATATAAAGTTTCTCAAGTTATTGGAATGGACCATCAAGGGTTGACTCGAGATTCACCACACAACTTGTCTCATTCATTTTTCTCTATTGAAATAAAGACTTCATTTTTCAATTTGAGTGCGAGAGGCCACTCACCACAAGAGAAAATCCCACTTACAATCATGAAATTCATAATACAGGGTATTAGAAGAGAATCAAAAAGACACTCACTCTCTCAAGGAAGTTCAAGTGCACACATGTCAAATAATAGGCTTGCCCTTCATGTAAATCGCTGCTAATCTAGAGTGGCCAAGCTCGGAATCACTATGGACTTGTGGGTTAAGACATTGGCTAGGGATAATGTGAGGATTGCATTTGGCTCAAGTGACTAAACTTCCCTAATGCTCTTTCATTTCATTTTGAACCACGCTCACATTTTTGAATTAGACTTCACCTTATTTCTCCCTCACACAACCCAAGCGTTTCCCTTTAATCTTGATCATTCAACCTCCTTGTAACACCTTCACTTAGTAGCGCCAATTCTTTTATTTTCATTTTTCTCATTGAATTTGAACTTTTGGAGCAATTTTTCAACTCAACATAAGGTGCTACCTTGAAGTTAAAGTGCATTCCTTTTCTTTTCCACATTAAGCACATACACCCCCAAACCATAGGTTTTTGCGTATGTTGTCATTTCATTTTCCCCCCAAACTTAGGCTTTTAGCCTAATTTCACTTTCAAGCCATTAGGGTAGACGGGTGCTAAGATAGAGGTTCCAAAAAGGTAAAGGTGTCAAATAAGGTGCCAAAAAACGTTCACAATCTCAAAAGGGGTTCACAAGGATTCATATCAAGGGAAGTCATTTGGGTGAAGTGGTTATTCAAAAAGGGCCTAAGATTATCTTCCAATCTAGGTCACATCTAGAATTTTTCCTTGAATCACATTTTGGGCAAGTTCTAGATGACAAGCATGCACAAGAATTAAGGTATAGCCTTAGCCCACATGGCATTACCTCACAAGAACTTTCAACATTGGACTCAATATTAATTAGGACAAATGACTTTTGACAAGCTATTCTGAGTTTATTACACACTCATTTTGGAATCGATCAAGACAAATAGAGAGTGTGCAAGTCATGACAAGAGAATTCTTTCCTCAAAAATTCATTTTCCATCTTTCCTTTCTTTTTCAAAAACTTCTTGCCAAGAATTTTTTTTGGTGGGTCCATTTTGAGACAAGCAAAGCACATACTCAAATTAAACTAAAACTTGGTATTTTCCCCTAAGAAAGTCTCCTCTCAATCCATCATAGAGAAACACCAACCTGGTTCGACACAAAAATAAAAGAAAAAAGAATAGAAAAATAAGCAAAAAAGAGTAAAATATATGCTCCTTGGGAAAGAAACATGGTATTAAGAAAACCCTCAGAGTTTATTGCTAAACTACTATTACCAAGGCTACTACCGAATTTGCACGCTCATGAATCATTTGAAAAATAATCCTCGACATAGGCCCTTAATGCAATTGTGAGGCACGAATAGAGAGACAATAGAATTGTGTAAGACTAACCTGGCACACAATCAAGATTTTAAAAGTCAAGCCCAGTGAGGGCAAATTTAAGCACAAAACATAATAAAATGGCCCGGCAAGGGCAATATCATCATAATCATCCAACATGGCCGACAAGGGCCAAATAGAATCTAGCAAGGGAAAATAAAATTGTCTGCCCGACAAGGGCAATAAAATATCTCAAGCCCAACACGGGCAATCAACAACCAAATTAAATAGCACCACCTCCCCTTGTAAAAAGAAGCATTTCCCTCAATGTTTTAAGACCAAATAGGGAAATAAAGGGATGCGACAAATCGTTGGAGGAATATGCCTAATCATCATCATCCGCTGCCTCTTCACTAGGACCAGCACCACCCTTTCGGGAGTGCACAAAAACTATGGACTCTCTGATAGCTTGCTGAAACTCTAGATCTTGATCATCCGCTAGCAATAAATCCTCATCACAAGGTAGCTTCTTCTCAGCCGCTAGAGATGCAAGAAAGTCATCCATAGGACCGCGAGTGTGATGACCGAAAGTCATCCCTTTTGCCTTAGCCATATCCTTCTGGATCTCCTTCACAAATCCCTCATTACTGTCAACCCTTTTATAGAGTTTGGTGACTCCTTCCACTGCTCCCTTGATGGCCTTTTTGATAGATGCCTCAATCAGCCCGAGCAACTTGAGTGCAAAATCATTTAGCTACCTTTCATGATTATAGGTTTTTTCCACTATATCCTATAGACTACTCTGGGTTTAAGGTCCTCTAGATGCAGAAGGTGTTTGGGGTATGTGCTTCTGAGGCTTCCCAAGAAGGAGAGGAAATAGTGTCTTCAACATCCAAGTCATCAACCTCAACTTCCCCCAATGGCTCAGTCTTGTGCCTCTTAAACTTGAGAGCATCCCTGTCTGTTTTCTATCAAGGTCAATCTTCCCAATCGCATGTGTAAACTTGTCACTGCTGAGGAGGAGGACATCGGATTTAGCACAATGTTTAGTAATAAGCAATGGAAAGGGAAATGAATCACTTTCCCTACGAGTTGTCCTGCTTATCACCATGGTTGCTATGTCCCCAAAGTTGACATGCTCGCTCGTCATCATAGCAATAATCATAATAGTCCCATCCTGAGTTATCTTATGAACATTTTGTGAGGGCATAAAACTGATGCTAACAAGGTCATACCACAGATGATCTTTGAACTACAAGGACCTCCTCAGAATATCACCCCCCATTGTAGACTAGAGAAGGATGTCATGAGAAATAACAGAGGCCGTCTTATGATATAGCTTTTGCTCGGCAGACAACCTAGCCAAGAGTGCAGGGGCAAGATTGATTGGGTGGCTCCAATAGATGGCATTGATGGCAGCTAGAATGACAAAAACTTTCTTTCCCCTGATGATAACTTAATCCAAGTTAGGGAACCTCTACACGTTCCCCTTATTTCCCTTGGAGTCTTGCTTGGCTTAATAAGCAACAAAGAACTCCCAAACTATTTCCTCAGAGTACCCCCTGAGTACATCTTAGAATGGTTACCACTCTCGGTTGGCAAACTGTTTGTGGATGTTAGATAGGTCCATCCTGGCTGTAGCCAAGTTGAAGCTCTGCTCCACATTGAAGGTCATATTCTTGTCTCGGTCATAGATGACCTTCATGCCTTTAGCCGTAAAGCGAATTCTCACCTCTACCGCAGCTAATAGTTCTTTGGTTAGCGTCCTATGTTACCCCTGTTAGAAGACATAGTTTGCACATAAAGATTATGAGTACCAAAAAGCAAAACAAACTCTTTTTGTATTTTTGATATATGTAGAAGAAGAAAAACTAGAAAGAAGTTAACTAATTAAAAAGAACAGAATGCAAAGAAGTAGAAAAATGAAGTAGGTAACTGATGCCTCAGGCGGACCATGTGTGAACCACACAAGGCATAGTGCACGTCACACGTGATGTTGCATGAGCTACTAGAAACTTATAGGGATTTCTGCACTGAGGTGCGAAGCTGGTGCGAACTGTATCAGCCAGAATGCGCATTGCATCATGCTTCGCCCTTCATAATATTTAGCTGGCAGCTATTTCTCATAGGGTGCGGTGCCTTGTGTGTTTCTCATATCAGGATCTATGCATCACATGCAAAACGCGAAAGGAAACAACTGGAATTTTAGGTTCCTTGTGTTCTAGTGAATTATACATGTGATCCTAGAGCAAGATTTGCATTAAGAACTTGGCACCAAGAAGCAAACAAGGAATTAACAGTTTAAACAATAGGGCCAAGCATTATATGAACCAACTAAATCATCCGGGTACTCATACTTCTCAGGAATCAATTTTCATAATTCAAAACAACAAAAGATCTCAACCACTTCCCTTAAGAAGGATGTTACCCCGTCTATCATCGAAAACATCAAACCTTCTATTGTTCACAATTAGGCACATTCATTCATCAATTTCTACCTCCCAACCAAAATTATACACCCAATAAGAATATTCAACAAATTACATGGGCACAAAAATAGTAGCAAATTTCAGCCCAAAACATCAATTCTAACCAAAGCCTCATGAAGATGACGATATGCCCTTAAGAATTGCGTCACCCAATCTATCATAGGACCAAATCATGCATCAATCACAAGTGGGTTACTCAGACTTCACCCTAAACACAGATTTTTAAGGCTAAAAATTACTACAATCAACATGCATTATCACAACTTTATGTTCTACCAGGTTAATTCTATGCAAAATCAATAACACAACCCAAAATTGGGGACCCTAAAATTTTGGATCTCATCCAAAATCAACATGGCAGTTCTAATGAGCATGCTTCACAATATAAGTTCCCAATCATCAAAAAAAGATGTATTTAACATTATAGAACTTACCACAATTAAACATTAAGAGAAAAGAAGAAAAAATTGGAGCTTTTCAAGGTGCAACAATGGCGACCCATAATTTGCCCAGAGACAAAGGCGTCTGTTAGTGGTGACGCAGACGTGGAGTTTGGGTGAGAAGAGGAGAAGGTTTTGGGAAAGTTTAATGGTTTTGTGGAGGATTTTGAGAGAGAATTGAGAGAGAAATATAGCAGAATAAGGACGAAGGTGGCGGTTTAATAAGAGAAAAAGAAGAGGAAAAGTCATTGGGCCGGTCTCTGAGTCGGGTCGGTCAACGGGTAGGTTAATAAAAAAATTCAAAACGTACCTTGGTGGGACGTGACATGCGATTCGTACAAGCCCTTGTGTGGACCGCATGTTGCTTCACACCTCACCATTTTATGCCCAAATGTGGCCTATCTTTCTATTGTGGTGTGCGATGGAGGTGCAACGCGCACAAGGGCTCATGCGGATTGCACAGCCCAACACACATCACCTCCAACTTCAACATTTTTCTTCCAGTTCACTGACTTGGGGTGCGGTGGCCTATGCGACATGCACAACAGCTTGTGCAAACTGTACAACCATTTGCACGTCCCCTTTTTGTCTCATTTTTCCATATTGTTATTTTTCCTTTCCATGCTTTCCTAAAACAAACCAAAAATAACAAAAAGGTAATGAAAATAAACCAAAACACTTGGGTTTCATCCCAAGAAGTGATTAATTTTATATCACGGCTCGACGATAGTACCTCAAACCTTAGTCGTTGTTGTATAGCATGACAATTCAGTTAGCGTGGCCCCATCCCAAGAAGGGGAATTGCTCTATCAACGTCCTCAACACATCATCTTGTTTCCACCTTGGCAACCCCTCAAACTTGGGATTCTTTCCCAATTCAAACTCCTCAAGGGAATCATCAAGCTTGCCCTTAACATAGATCACCGAAACTACCCACAATTGATCCGGAAGCTTTGTGGGTTGGAAAATGTTGAATATCACTATCTCACTTCCCACTCAGAACTTGAGCTATCCGAGTTTAACATCCACTAAGGCTCTCCCTGTAGCCAACAATGGTCACTCTAATATGATGGGCACCTCAATGTCTACTTCTCAATCTAAAATCACAAAGTCGGTCGAGAGAATAAGCTTATCAAACTTGAACAACACATCAAATAGAATTCCTACCGATCACTTGATGGACTGATCAGCCATGAGTAGTTGCATGGGAGTAGGTTTGGGCATGCCCAATCCTAACTTCTAGAAGATTACTAGGGGCATTAAGTTGATGCATGCCCCTAAGTCACACAATGTTTTACGTAATAGAAATAGCCCAATAGTACAAGAAATAGTGAATGCACTCGGGCCTTCCTATTTTGTAGAATCATTACTTGTCATCACAATGCTACAGCTATGTGAGATCTCAACGGTGCCTATATCGACAAACTTCTTTTTTTTGAGCAACTCCTTCATGAATTTGGCGTACCCTGACATTTGCAATAAGGCTTCAACCAAAGGAATATTTATCGAAATTTTGCTGAATATGTCAACAAACATATGAATTTATTCTCTTCCTTCTTCTTATTTAACCTTTGAGGGTACAGAGGAGGCCCCTTGGGTAGTGTGGTAGGAACAATTTTCACAATAGGGGTGTCCTCCTCAATATATATGGCCACTTGGAAAAGAGAGTCAGCCTCCTCCTTCTCATTATCAAATCAATATTCACCGGGGCATTGGGTGCACCAAGCTTCATCCCAACTTCTAGTTCTATAATATCCTTGTCACATGCAACCCATTCTTCCTTGTCAATAGGATCCACAATGGGTTCAACACTAAGCTTCTTCATCAACTCAACCATCTTCTCCAAAACATCCTCAATGGGCTTTTTCACTACACCACTCGTTCTTCCACTTCTAGTAACAATAGCCATAACATGAGCGTCATTTTTAGGATTAGCTGTGTTGTCACTAGGAAGTGTCCCCATCATTCTTGGGTTCATTTGAGTTGATAGATGGTCCATTTGAGCCTCAAGATGCTTGATTGAGGCTTAATATGAGCTCACGATTTGATAAAGTGTTGAAACTTTTCTTTTAAGCTCACTAACCCAGGTATTCGTTGTTTCTACCTTATTCAAAACCAAGGACAACATGTCCTCTATCTTTGAGTGACCGGGATTTCTTGTTGTGGGTTGATATAAAGAATCTAACTTATATGGAGGCACGTATGGATTTGAACTCTGGTTATTATATCTATCACCCTCTCTTTATCCTTAATCCAACCTTGATTCTTATCCCTGGGGCGATAATACTTGGGATGAGAACCAACCGACAAGTAGCAAAGATTTCCATCCACGATAGTCATTAGCTTGTCATCACTAGCCTTGATATCTGGTGTACCCACATCATGCACGGTCTTAGCACTTCCGGCCCCCATCATATGCTTGGCCAATAAGTCTATTTGTGTCATTATCTTGGCCATTGTTTCATCCTTTTCATCATCCTTTTTCCGCATCTCATTTGTCAAAATAGATGTGGTCACTCTCGAGGTAGGACTATAATCCTCCCTAGTGTGTTAAGCTTGGTTTGTCTTGGTCATTATCTCTAGAAGGGCCGAGGCGAGAGCAAATTGTTGGTCCATGATGGTACCACACCCGAGGTTTTTAGCCACAGACTTGTTCATTGAGTTCAAAGCCCTATAAAAGCTTTATATCAAGACATTATCCGGCAATCCGTGGTTGGGACACAACACAAGTTTCTTTTTAAATCTCAACCATGCCTCTTGCAAAGGCTCATCACGAAGTTGGCGAAAGTTGGTGATTTCCTCCCTCAGCTGCATCATTCTTGAGGGAGGAAAAAATCTAACCGTGAAAGCTTCTACCAACTTAGCCCAAGAGGTGATTGACATAGCGCTTAGTTCTTCCAACCACCCTATGGCTTCCCCCATTAGAGAGAAGAGGATTTGGCAAAGTCAAATAGATTCTTGGGAGATGTTTTGGAAGATGAAAGATTGGCGTATCTCCAAGAACTTTCAGATGTTCCTATTTGCATCTTCGTGTACTGCTCCTCCAAACATCCCTTTCATTTGTATTAGATGGAGCATAGTGCTAGTGACGTGGAACACATTATTTCCAATCACGGGAGGTAGGCGGATTGCACCTACTCCTTCTTGAATTATGGGTTCATTGGATGCATCCATGAATCCGTTGACACTTCCATTGTCGCCCACCTCGCTCATGGGCTACCTGCTCAATACACAAAAAGACAAGAAACCAAATAAAAAGGAACGAACACTCTACAAGGTGATTTCAATTGACAATCAAAAAGGTTATTCAAACATAATTCCCCGGCAATGGTGCCATTTTTGATAATGCTCAAATGACACTCTCCATTACGGAGGTGACGACGATCAATAAGTAAAATAAAATTTATATTACCCGACAGGAGTTGGGGTCAATCCCACAGGGAATCGTAGCTTAGCCAATGAGATTGTAAAAAGAACATCAAAACGAGAGAAGATTGTCCAAACAACAAATAATATAAAAGGGGGGAATTGAGAATCTATCACAATTTAATTCAAAACCAAACAATAAAGTAAATGCGAGGTGTAAACAAGAGAGAGGACGACTAGGGATGTGCTTCTGATGGGACTTGAACAAGGGTCAATGTACTTGCTCAATTGCATAAATTCTTACTAAACAACATAGGTAGCATTAGTTTTAGGCATGAATTTTAATCTTTCGATCTCACAATCATCTATCGAGCAGTCTTTATTCAAATACCATTTTTAGGCATAAACCAACAAATATAGGCATGGGGAGGTCACACTATCTCTAGATTAGACCCTTAAATGGGTGTTGGAGCGACTTGAGCAATTTCTAGCCTCAATCTAAGTGAAATCCCAAGTACCCACTAGAAAATTCACATCCGAAATTATGAACCCCTTTCTCAAGAAAGAGCACAATCAAATAAATTAATCAATGTTTGCAACCACTAATTATATAGTTAAAATATGGTGAAATCACCTAACCTATGTCATATTAGCAATTATAAACACAAATAAGCAAGACCCATACCCTTTTGTCAAACACACATCATCAACACATCCCTAGACAAGGAAACTTAGCCACTCATGCTAAAGGAAGAAGAAAGTATACCCATAAGGAATTCAAATTCCTTTTCATTAATTATAGCTAGAATCTAATATCCAAGCTCAAATTTACAAGTCAAAGGTTGAAGATTGAGAGAATGGATTGAAACCCTATTTCTTGCCTTAGAAGAGAAACTTGATTCAAAAATTAAAAACTATCAAAAACTATGAAAAACTATGCCTAAATTGGGTTTTAGATTGTTCCTAATTTGTCATACAAAAGTGGACAAAACTGCCACTCGGGAGCTGTACGCTGCGACGTGCAGTTTGCATATCTTGTTATGCGTGTTGCACAGCTCTGCTTCAGTGGACCAGAGACTTGGCTCATATTTGCATCTTTATGCAAAGTGGGGTACGTTTTGCACCAAGCCTTGTGTGTGAAGAACGGGCACCATACCTTCTCAATAGATTCTCCTCTTATTCTAAAAATTTATACGGAAGGAGGTGCAGACCGCACCAAGGGTTGAGCGTATCACACAGGTCCGCAACTCAAGGCAGAATGTTCATCTCAATTGATCACTTCACACTTCAACTCCTTTAGAGCTCCTATGGGTCCAATTCCTTGTTTCTATATTTGACCAAGAGTACATGCATTTTTGTCAATAAAGGCCATAAGAACCTCTAAATCTTATCAAAATATTGCAAAAATTCATCATTAAAAGCTCAATAAGTTGGTAGATTATCGACTTATCAAACCCCTAAACTTGAACTATTGCTTGTCCTCAAGCAAGATACTCATAAGGTAAGGAATGAATTATTCTCGAAAACTTAATGAAGGCACAAAATATTAATCTATTCTTAAAGCTAAAAAAAAATAAACAAAAAGACTCAACTACAATGCTCATCTCAATTTGAACCACCACATTATCAAGGAAATTGATCATTTCAAAACCTTTTAAAAAGGACTACATTTCTCATTCAAAATCAAGGGAATTCATCATTCAAAACAAGATATAAAGCTTCTCATGTAATTGGCATGGACAATCAAGGTTTGGCTCAATATTCTCCACACAACTTGTCTCATTCACTCCTCTCCATTTAAAAAGAGACTTCATGTTTTAATTTGAGTGCACGATGCCACTCTCCACAAGAGAGAATCCCACTCACAATTATGCAATTCACAATACAAGGGATTAGAAGAGAACCAAAGAGACTCTCACTCTCTCAAGGAAGTTCAAGTGCACACATGTCGAATCATAGGCTTTCCCTTCATGTAATTCGCCGTTAATGTAGACTGGCCAAGCTCGGAGTTACTAAGGACTTGCTAGTTAAGACATTGGCTATGGATAAGGTGAGGATTGCGTTTGGCTCAAGTGACTAAACCTCCCTAACACTCTTTTGTTTCATTTTGAACCACGTTCACATTTTTGAATTAGACTTCACCTTATTTCTCCCTCACACAACCCAAGCTTTTCCCTTTAATCTTGATCATTTAACCTCCGTGTAACACCTTCACTTGGTAGCACCAATTCTTTTCTTTTCATTTTTCTCATTGAATTTGAACTTTTGGAGAAATTTTTAAATTTAACATAAGGTGCTACCTTGTAGTTAAAGTTCATTCCTTTTCTTCTCCACATTAAACACATACACCCCTAAACTTAGGCTTTTGCCTATGTTGTCATTTCATTTCCCCCCCAAACTTAGGCTTTTAACCTATGTTTCACTTTCAGACCATTAGAGAGGAAGGATGCCAAGATAGAGGTTCCAAAAAGGTAAAGGTGTAAAACAAGGTGCCAAAGTACGTTCCCAATCTCAAAAGAGGTTCACTAGGATTGATGTCAAGGGAAGTCATTTGGGTGAAGTGGTTATTCAAAAAGGGACTAAGATCATTTTGCAAGCTCGTTCACATCAAGAATTTTGCCTTAAATCACATTCAGGGCAAGTTCTAGATTACACGCATGCACAAGAATTAAGGTATAGCCTCACCACACACGACATCACCTCACAAGAACTTTCAACATTGGTCTCAAAATCAATTGGGACAAATGACTTTTGACAAGATATTCTGAGTTCATTACACACTCATTTGTGAATTGATCAAGCCAAACTGAGAGTGTGCAAGTCACGACAAGAGAATTCTTTTCTCAAAAATTCATTTTCCCTCTTTCCTTTCTTTTTTAAAAACATCCTGCCAAGAATTATTTTTGGTGGGTCCATTTCATGACAAGAAAAGTATGGACTCAAATTAAACTAAAACTTGGCATTTTCCCTTATGAAAGTTGCCTCTCAATCAATCATAGGGAAAAACCAACCCGGTTAGACACAAAAATAAAAGAAAAGAGAATAGAAAAAAGAAAAAAAAAGAGAAAAATATTTGCTCCTTGGGAGAGAACCGTGGTATTAAGAAAACCCTCGGAGTTTATTCCAAAACTACTATTAACAAGGTGACTACCAAATTTGTGCGCTCATAAATCATTTGAAAAACAAGCCTCGGCGTAGGCCCTTAGCGCAATTACGAGGCACAGGTAGTGAGATAGTGGAATCGTGTAAGACTAACTAGCACACAATCAAGATTTTAAAAATCAAGCTTGGAAAGGGAACAATTGAGCACAAACCATAAAAAAATGGCTCGCCAAGGGCAATATCATCACAATCATCCAATATGCTCGACAAGGTCCAAATAGAATCTAGCAAGGGAAAATAAAATTATCATCCTAGCAAGGGAAATAAAATATCTTAAGTACAACACTGGCAACCAACAACCAAATCAAATAGGACCACCTCCCTGCATAAAAAGAAGCATTGCCCTTATTTCTTTAAGCTCAAATAAGAAAAGAGAGGGATGTGACAACTCTCTGGAGGACTATGCCTCATCATCATCATCTACTGCCTCTTCACTAGGACTAGGACAACCTTTTAGGGAGTGCGCAAAAACTTTGGACTCTATGAGAGCCTACTGAAACTCTGGATCTTGATCATCTGCTAGCAATGCGTCCTCATCACTAGCTAGCCTCTCTTTAGCTGCTAGAGATGCAAGCAAGTCATCTATAGGACTAAGAGTGTGACAGGGCTGGGGCAAGGTGCTCAAATCTTCCTCCACAACTAGAGCCTTCCCTTTTGCCTTAGCCACATCCTTCCGGATCTCCTTTACAGCTCCTTCAATAGTGTCAACCTTTTTGCAGAATTTGGTGACGCTTTACACCACTCCCTTGATGGTCTTTTTAATAGATTCCTCATTCAACCTGGGCAACTTGAGTGCCAAATCATTCAGCTGCCTTTCATGATTATAGGTTTTTTCCATCATATCCTAGAGAACACTCTTGGTTAAAAGTCCTCTAGGTGCATAAGTTGTTGGGGTATGTGAATCTAAGGCTGCCCAAGACAGAGAAGAAGTAGTTGCTTCAGCATCCAAGTAATCAACCTCAACTTCCCCCTATGGCTCAGTACTGCGGCTCTTAAAACTGGGAACATCCCTGTCTGTCTTTCTATCAAGGTCAATCGTCCCAATAGTATGTGTAAACTTGTCAAAGTTGAGGAAGGGGACATCGGCTTTAGCATAACGTTTTGTAATAATCACCGGGAAGGGCAATGAATCACTTCCCCTATGAGATTTCCTCCTTATCACCATAGCCACTATCTCCCCAAAGTTGACATGCCCGCCCATCATAATAGCAACAATCATAATGGCCCCTAACATTAGTTATCTTCTGATCATTCTGTGAGGGCATGAAATAGATGTGAACAAGGTCATACCAGAGACGAGCTTCAAAGTACAAGAACCTCCCCATAATATCACCCCCATAGTAGCCTAGAGAGGGATGTCATGAGAAATAACCAAGGCCATCTCACAATATGGCTTTTGCTTAGTAGACAACCTAGCCAAGAGGGACAGGATTGATTGGGTGCCTCCAATAGATGGCATTGATGGCAGCTGAGTGACAGAAACTTTCTTGCCCTGGATGAAAACTAAATCCAAGTTAAGGAACCTCTCCATATTCCCCTTATATCTCTTAGAGTATTGCTTGGCTTGAAAAGTAGCAAAGACTCCTGAACTATTTCCTTGTAGTACCCTTAGGTATATCTTGGAATGGTTGCCACTCTCGGTTGGAAAACTATTTGTGGATGTTAGGTATCTCCACGCGACAGTAGTGAAGTTGAAGCTCTGCTCCATATTATTGGTCATATTATTGTCCCGATCATAGAAGAACTTCATGCCTTAAACCCTAATGCAAATTCTTTCCTCTTCCGCAGCGGATAGTTTGTTTGGTTGGCGTCCTGTGTTACCCCTGATGGAAAACATAGTCTGCAAATAGAAATTGTGAGTACCAAAAAGCAAGACAAAATCTTTTTGTATTTTTGATATATGTAAAAGAAGAAACACTAGAAAGAAGTTAACTATTTAAAAAGAATGGAATGCAAAAAGAAGTAGAAAAACAAAGTAGGTAACTGATGGCTCATGCAAACCGTGTGCGAACCGCACAAGGAATACTGCACGTGGCATATGATGTTTCATGAGCTACCAGAAATTTATAGGGATTTCTGCACTGAGGTGCGAAGCTGGTGCGAACTGCATCAGCCAGAATACGTGTCGCATTATGCTTCGCCCTTCGAAATAGTCAGCTGACAACTATTTTTTTCACAGGGTGCGGTGCCTTGTGCATTTCGCACATCAAGATCTACGTGTCACATGTGAAATGCACAAGGAAACAATTGGAATTTTTGGTTCCTTGTATTCTTGTGAATTACACATGTGAATCATAGAGCAAGATTTGCATTTAGCACTTGGCACCATGTAGCAAACCAACAATTAACAATTTAAACAATAGGGCCAAGCATTATATGACCCAACCAAATCATCCGGGTACTCAGACTTACCTGGAACCCATTATCCCATTTCAAAATAACAGAAGAATGCAACAACTTCCCTTGAGAAGGACGTTACCCCATCTATCATCGGGAACATCAAGCCTTCTATTATTTACAATTAGGCACATTCATTCATCAATTTATACCTCCCAACCCAAATCATACACCCAATAAGCATATTAAAAAAATTACATGGTCAGAAAAATAGTAGCAAATATCAGCCCAAAACATAAATTTTCACCAAAGCCTCATAAAGATGATGATTTTCCCTTAAGAATGACATCACCCAATCTATCATAGGGCCAAATCATGCATCAATCACAAGTGGGTTACTATGACTTCACCCCAAACACATATTTTTAAGGATAAAAATTACTACAATTAACATGCATTATCACAACTTTAAGTTCTACCAAATTAATTCTAAGAAAAATCAACAACACAACCCAAAATTTTCGGATTTCACCCAAAACCAACATGGCAGTTCCAATGAGCATGCTTCACAATATGAGTTCCCAACCATCACTTAAACATGTATTTAACATTGGGGAACTTACCACAAGTGAATATTAAGAGAAGGGAAACAAAAAGTGTAACTTTTCAAGGTGCAACAATGGTTTCCCATAATTTGTAGGGAGACAATGGTAGCGCTTAACATTTATGCAGCGGTGGAGTTTAGGTGAGAAGAGGAAAAGGTTTTGGGAAGGTTCGAAGGTTTTTTGGAGGATTTTGAGAGAGAATTGAGATAGTTGAGGGAGAAATATGGGAGAAGAGGGATGAAAGTGGCAGTTTAATAAGAGAAAAATAATAGGAAATGTCACCAAGTCGGTCTTCGGGTTGGTTCGGTCAACAGGTAGGTCAATAAAAAATTTCAAAACTTACCTTGGTGTGTATCGATGTGTGATTCACACAAGACCTTTTACGGACCATATATCACTTTGCACCTTACCATTTCATGCCCAAACCTAGCCCATCTTTCTGTTGTGGTGTGTGACAGAGGTGCGACATACAAAATGGCTTGTATAGATTTAACATCCTAGCGCACATCTCCTCCAACTTTAACATTTTTCTTCCAGTTCACTAACTTGGGGTGCGGTGGCCTGTGTGACATGCACAACAGCTTGTGTAAACCGCACGACCATCTGCACATCCCCTTTGTCTAATTTTTTGACTTTATCATTTTTCCTCTCCATGCATTCCAAAAACAAACTAAAAACATCAAATAGGTAACGAAAATGAACCAAATCACTTGGGTTGCCTCCCAAGAAGCGCTTAATTTTACATCGTGGATCGATGATAGTACGTCAAACCTTAGTTGTTATTGGATAGCATGCCAATTCAATTGGCATGGTCCCATCTCAAGAAGGGGAATTGCTCTATCAATATCCTCAACACATCATCTTGTTGCCACCTTGGAAACCCCTCAAACTTCGGCGTCTTGCCCAATTAAAACTCCTCAAGGGAATTATCTAGCTTGACCTTAACATCGATCACCGAGACTACCCACACTTCAACCAGAGGCATTGTGGGCTGGAAAATGTTGAATGTGACTATCTCACTTCCCACTCAGAACTTGATCTCTCTGAGTTCAACATCCACTATGTCTCTCCTAGTAGCCAATAATGGTCGCCCCAATAAGATGGGCACCTCAATGTCTACTTCGCAATCCAAAATCACTAAGTCAGTCGGGAGAATAAACTTATTAAGCTTGACTAACACGTCAAATAGAACTCCTACTAGTCGCTTGATGGACCGATCAACCATGAATAGTCGGATGAGAGTACGTTTGGGCATGCCCAATCCTAACTTCTTTAAGATTACTAGGGGAATTAAGTTGGTGCTTTCCCCTACATCACATAAAGCTTTATCGAATATAAAAATCCCAATAGTACAAGGAATAGTGAATGCACCCGGCTCTTCCCATTTTATAGCAATATTTTGTTTTATCACAATGCTACAGTTGTGTGAGATATCAATGGTGCCCATATCGACAACCCTCTTTTTCTTGAGAAACTCCTTCATGAATTTGGCGTACCCCAACATTAGCATTAAATCTTAAACCAAAGGAATATTTATCACAAGTTTGCTGAACATGTCAACAAACATATTGAATTTGTTCTCTTCCTTCTTCTTATTTAAACTTTAAGGGTATAAAGGAGGTCCCTTGGGTAGTGTGGTCGGCACACATTGCACAATAAGGGTGTCCTCCTAAATATCTATGGCTGCTTGGGGAGGAGAGTCAACCTCCTCCTTCTCATTATCAAATCAATATTCACTGGGGTTATGGTGCACCAAGCTTCACCCCAATTTCCGATTCTACAATATCCTTATCATGCGCAACCTCTTTTTCCTTATTAATAGGCTCCATAATGGGTGTAACACTAGGCTTCTTCAACACCTCAACTGTCTTCTCCACAACATCCTGAATGGTCTTTTTAACTACAATACTCGTTCTTACACTTCTAGTAATAATAGCCATAACACGAGCATCATTTTTATGATTGGCTGTGGTGTCACTAGGCAACTTCCCCTTATTATTGGGTTTATTTGAGTGGATAGATGGTTCATTTTAACCTCAAGATGTATGATTGAGGCTGAATGAGAGCTCATAGTTTGATGAAGTGTTGAAACTTCGCTTTTAAGCTCACTAACCCCGGTATTTGTTGTTTCTACCTTTTTCAAAACCAAGGACAACATGTCCTCTATCTTTGTGTGACCGAGATTGTTTGTGGCAGGTTAATATAAAGAATCCTACTTATATGGAGGCACGTATGGATTTGAGCATTGATGATTGTATCTATCACCCTCTCTATCATGGTCCCTTCAATTGCCATCTCTTTCCTTATCCTTAATCCAACCTTGATTATCACCCCTTGGGAGATAATACCCGAGTGAGAACCCACCGATAAGTAACAAAGTTTACTATCCATGATGGTCATTAGCTAATCATCACTAGCCTTGCTCTCCGGTGTACTCACGGCATGCATGGTCTTACACTTTCTGTGCCCATCATATTATTGGCCAATAAGTCTATTTGCATCATCATCTTTGCCATGGTTTTTTCCATTTCTCATCCTTTTTCCGCATCTTATTTGTCAAAATAGATGTGGTTACTCCCGAGGTAGGAATATCAGCCTCCCTTGTGTGCCAAGTTTGGTTAGTCTTGGTCATTCTCTCTAGAAGGGCCGAGGCGAAAGTAAATTGTTGGCCCATGAAGGTACCACCCCGAGGTTGTTAGCCACGAACTTGTTCATTGAGTTCAAAGCCCTATAAAAGCTTTATAGCAAGATATTTTTTGGCAATCCATGGTTGGGACACAACACGAGTTTCTTTTTAAATCTCAACCATGCCTCATGCATAGGCTCATCGAGAAGTAGGAGAAAGTTGGTGATTTCATCGCTCAACTGCATCATTCTTGAGGGAGGGAAAAATATAACCGTGAAAGCTTCTACCAACTCAGCCCAAGAGTTAATTGACTCATCGGGTAATTCTTCCAACCACGTTGTGGCTTCCCCCGTTAAAGAGAAGGGAATAAGCAAAGTTGAATAGATTCTTGGGGGATGTTTTGGAAGATGCAAGGCTTTCATATCTCCATGAAGTTTCAGATGTCCCTATTTGCATCTCCGTGTGCTGCTCCTCCAAGCATACCTTTCAGTTGTATTAGATGGAGCATAGTGCTAGTGACGTGGTACACCGCATTTCCAACCATGGGAGGTAGGCGGATTGCACCTACTCTACCTTAAATTACGGGTTCATTGGCTGCGTCCATGATTCCGTCGACATTTCCATAGTAGCCCACCTTGCTCATGGGCTACCTACTCAACATACATAAAGACAACAAACCAAATAAAAAGAACAAACACTCTACAAGGTGATTCCAATTCACAATCAAAAAGGCCAGTCAAACACAATTCCCCGGCAGTGGCACCATTTTTGATAACGCTCAAATGACATTCCCCATTACGGAGGTGATGGCGATCATTAAGAAAAATAAAATTTATATTTCCTGACAAAAGTCGGGGTCAATCCTATAGGGAATGTTAACTTAGCCAATGTGATTTTGGAAAGGATCTCGCAACGAGAGTAGATTGTCCAAACAACAAATAATGTAACAAAAGGGGGGAATTGGGAATCTGTCACAATTCAACTCCAAACAAAACAATAAAGTAACTGAAAGGTGTAAACAAGAGAGAAGATGACTAGGGATGTTCTTCCAATGGGAATCGAAGACGGGTCAAGGTACTTGCTCAATAGAATGAATTATTACTAAACAACATATGTACCATTGGTTTTAGGTGTGAATGTTAATATTTCAATCTCACAATCATCTATCCAATGGTCTTTGTTCAAGCACCATTGATTAGGCATAAACGAACTAATATAGGCTTATAGAGGTCACAATATCTCTAGCTTAGACCCTTAAATGGGTGTTCCCGATGAGTGAGCTATTTATTGCCTCTATCTAAGTGGAATCCCAATTACCCACTAGTAATTTCACATCAAAAATTATGAACCCCTTTCTCAAGTAAGAGCACAATCAAGTAAATTAAATCAATGTTTGCAACAACCTATTTTATAGTTCAAATATGGTGAAATTACTTAACCCATTTTATATTAGCAATTATAAACACAAATAAGCAAGACCCATACCCTTTTATCCAACACCCATTATCAACACATCCCTAGACAAGGTAACTTAGCCACTCATACTAAAGGAAGAAGAAAGTATACCCATAGGGAAATTCAAATTTCTTTTCATTAATTGTAGCAAGAATCCAATATCCATGCTCAAATTTACAAGTCCAAGGTTGAAGATTGAGAGAATGGATTGAAACTCTCTTTCTTGCCTTGGGAGAGAAACTTGCTTCAAAAATAGAAAACTATGAAAAACTATGCCCAAATTGGGTTTTAGAATGTTCCAAATTTTTCATATAAAAGTTGACAAAAATGCCCCTCAAGAGTTGTGCGCTGTGATGCATAGTTAACACGTCTTATTGCGCGTGTCACACAACTCTGCTTCAGTGGACCAGAGATTTGGCTTGTATTTGCAGCTTCATGCAAAGTGGGGTGCAGTTTGCACCAAGCCTTGTGCGTGACGCACGAGAACCATACCTCCTTAACAGATTCTCCTCTTCTTCTAAGCATTCATGCAGATGGAGGTATGGACCACACCAAGGGTTGTGCCTATTGCACAAGGTCCGCACCTCAAGGCAAAATCTTCATCTCAATTGATCACGTCACACTTCAACTCCTTTTGATCTCCTATGGGTCCAATTGGTTGTTTTCTATCTTTGACCAAGAGTACCTGCATTCATGTCAATAAAGGCCATAAGAACCTCTAAATCTTATCAAACCATGGAAATAATTCATGATTAAAGGCTCAATAAGTTGGTAGATTACTGACTTATCACTTGTGCTAGTGCACTTGCGCCTGGGCATCGCGCCTATGTACCCGCCTTCCTTTGCATGCCAGTGCCCCTGCGCTTGCCTACCTGCTTCATTGCTAGTGCACCTGTGGTGCTTGGCCGCTGTTGCACCAGCGCGCCTATGCCCGCATGGCAGCCCCTGCTCCTGGGTATTAGTAACTTATAAACCTAACCATTTCTCTTCTTCTTCTTTCATTTCCCCCTCACCCAAAATCGTCCCTCCATTAAAATTAATACCCAAAACCTCTATTATTCACCCTTTACCATTCCAAATCTTGGAGGCATATAGATTTTTGATCGGTGATTGTTTGTCGGCTTCTAATTCATTAAGTTTACCCTTTAATTTCTGAAAATTATTCTTTGATTCCCTCTTTAATTTTCTTTATTGTTGGCTATTTTTAGCCCTCTCTGCTGGTCCATTTATGCTTATTTTTGGAGCATGTCATCTTAAGAGTATTGGGAATATTATTGTGTTTTCCATTTCTGCCTTCGAGTTGCGAGGACCATGAGCCCACTTGTGACTCAAATTTTGACCAAGCTATACTTTTAGAATTATGGGTACCGTTGGTTTTGTCTTGATAAGTAGTATATTGGTTGATAGTTTGTTCATAATTAGGGCTTCTCAGAGCAGTTTAAGATTTGATGACACTATTCTAACAGCTAGTCATCAGACGGTAGGTAGGTTACTATCTTTCCTATCTTAGACTTTGCTTATATAGGCTATAATTGTATTAATTAGTATCCTTGGGTTAGGTAATCTAGGTTTTCACCCCAGACCTTTTGCATCTTTTCTGTCCGTATTATTTCTTACGTTAGTTTTAGTATCTGATGTAGTGTTATAATATTACCCTTGTGGCCCTATGTGACCTTTGTATACGCCTCTGGACCATAGATGGTGGGTTGTTTGGCAATGTCCATGAGTCTCGGACATTGAGTTGTGAATTTTGGCTGGTTATCTATGTTGTAGAGCTGTTTAAGCCTATGCAGGTCCGATAGGTTTATTTTGAACCATTGGGATATTGTGTGTTTGTGATCATATTATTTATGAAAAGGATTTTCTGCATTATTTTACTACTACTTTTGTTGTGGCTCTTGTATAATTGGTTTTTCTAAACTCTTCATCACCCAAGGGCCCGTATCAGTATAAATGATCATAAAAGGGATTTGGAACTGATTATATGGATTTTCTTGGGGTAAAAGAGTTAAAATGATGATTCTACCACCAATTTTCACACTGTTACTATACTCGGTTAAACCGTAGTACTTGACATATTTTTACTACGTATTTAGACCTGGATACACTCTGGGCACCCTTTATTCATGTTTTGAGACTATATTCACTGATTTAGACTCGGGTAGATTCTGGGCATTTATTTCGAGGTATCAATCACTGGTTTAGACCCGAATCTACTATATACAGTTATACTTTGAGATGTCACAATTTTAGTATGTGGTTTGTGGACCTCCATGGACCCTTTCAATCTGGACAAGGGGCTATGTGTTGCGTGTGCCGGAGGAGAGGTATACTATAGAGTTGAGGTATTACGAGTGCGTCCTTTTATGGATCATTCCTACTGGGCCTATAGGCGCCGAATGAGGTATATACAGGGTTACTATCACACTGGTTCCATCATATCGAATCATATAATGCATATTATATCTGAATCCACCCTTGTTTGCTGGTTGCTCAGTGTACACTTCGGTAGTATGGGATGTGGAAGGATTTATTTTCACTTGTATGTGTTTCTCAGGTGTATGGGCACCCGTTGGGACTATAGGTAGATTATATGACTACTATCTTACTTTAGTAATTGTTGGAGGCTTCATATTATTAGTGGGATTAGTGGATTTTATCTTATTGTGGCTCTAGTTTATGGGCTTCTGATCATTGAGGGGTTAGCAGGCTCTATTTATTTTTTGCACTGATTAGTGGCCTCCCGGTTATTTATGGTGTAGCTTGTTCTACCCTAGGGTTGTACTTGTGAGATTGTGTTTCAATTGTTCTTGTGCTTAGAGTGATGTTATTAGCATAAATTGGTTAGTATTATTGTCTTGAGCATGAATATGTAGATTGCTTTCCTTTTCTTCCTTCTCTTTTATTAAGGTTACAGATATACCTCCTTCCTTCTTAAACTCTCTCTTTATATATTGTTGTTGCAAGGATCTAAGTACATTCTCCTTTCCTTCACCTGTGTTCTCTGTTATATATATCTTATATGGCTAGCATAGTTTACTTGTATTCTCTTGTCTTCTACCCGTGCTAGTTTTGTGTGTTTTCTCTATTGCTTTTGTGACTACTTCCTTGATTATCTGCTATTTACTGCTTTTATATCTTATATGTGCTAAGGCAGCGAACGATGCCTACTGGGTACCTGTTGCTTTCCAATTAGTGCTCATACTACACTTCTGTATCTTTCAGGTGCAGATCCTAGTATGAGCTTTTGTCGTTGATTGCATGGATACTTGTGCAGCTTTTGGATATTTGAGACTAGGGTGAGCTCCTTATTACCGGGGCTTTATCGTATCTCATCTTTTGGCACTGCTACTTTTTTTTTTCAAAGACAATTTTATATTCTATTTTGTTATCTCTAGTACTTTGTATTCTATTAGAGGCTCTTGTCCTATCGATACCAAGTCGTGGATTGGTGTAGTTTCTTTATGTATATATTTAGGTTGTTTTCCTTCCACGTTGTTGTACTATATCTATTTTTGCTTACTTCTGCTTATTGTGCGTGTTAACTTTGGTAGTAGCCAATTACTAACCGTTCTGAGCTACAAGGATTGGTTCGCCTACTGGGGGTTGTAGGTGCTATCAAGACTTGAGAAATCGGGTCATGAAAACTTGGTATAAGAGCTCTAGGTTCACAAGTATCATTGGTACAAGAGCAAGTGTCTAAGTAAAGTCTCGCGGATAGGTACGATGACATTCGTATCCTATCTATGGGAGGCTACAGGGCATTATTAGTAAAAATTCCCTATTCTTTGCTCCTTATCATGCGTTCCTGACTCTATTAACTTTTAAACTTCATTGTTTTATTCTTTTTTAGATGCCTAGTATGAGTACAAAAGCGAGTGACGTCGAGGCTTCTATTCTTGTTGCATCAGTGCTTCTTTCAGCGCTAGGATTTTAGAGTGAGAGTATACCACATAAGTTAGGAGGTTTGGGGCCAACCCAGTCTCCACTAGGATGTATGGCTGCCCTAATTCTTAAGGACACCGTGGTTAGGACCTCAAGTCTTCCAAAGGGTGTATCAGTACCACATGTAAGGGCAGTACCCAGTTCTTCCAGCGGTGCTTCAACTAGATTTAAGGTTCTAGGTCTTGAGAAGGGATGTATGTTAGTATTGGAGTATGGGGTGAGGTTTCACGAGGTGATTAGGTGTACTACTAGGACTGTGCCTACAATGTTTAAGAGAGTTTAGTTTTTTTTTGGAGGATTGATATCACCACTCTGTTTGGTGACAAAGGACTTGATGATAAGCGCTATTGTCAGGGCAGTTTCTAAGGTTCTCAGTCTTGAGGTAGGGGATTCTCTTGTAGAGATCGATTTTATTGCTTTCTGTCTAGCAGGACAGTTTTAGTGGCTCCATAGGTTTCAGAGGGTGGTTGTGCAGAGAGTGTTGAGAAAAGCAGACATGGTATATGTAAGGGTTCCCAGGGTTTGCATTCAGGGCATGTTGGAGGTCAATCAGACACAGCGAGATCTCCCTGTCTAACTTCATATGGTAGAGGTTGTTTTCAATGCGTTGAGTGTGGGAAATTTGCTAGAAATTTCCCAACGATCACACCTTACAGTCAGTAGGGTTAGCATGTTTTATCTCCCAGGGCTCCAGTGCCACAGGCTAGAGGTATGGTGCATGGTAGTAGAGGTTGTCCTTTGGTAGTGAGAAAGAGTGTACAGGGTTGTAGGGGTGGTCCCTAGATGGTTAGAGGTAGCCTTCTGATAGGTGGTTCAGGTGTCCATCCAGAGTCGATAGACCCCGTGCATTAGAGAAGGGCTTCCTTAGGTTGCTATAATTATGGAATGATTGGTCACTTTTTTAGAGATTGTGCTCGACAAGGGATGGTCCAGCCTTCAGCATCGACTACATAGTCCATTGATAGATATAGACTATTCTATGGCCCTCTTGGTAGGCTAGAGGTGGAGGTTTATGATAATGTTACTTTAGGTGCGAATTTTGCTAACATCAACTACTGCGGGTATTGTTTGCTTTGCGGATCTACCCTTATTCATGTATATGTATATATGCTTACCTATTTCTTGTTTGGTTGTTTTACTATTTAAGTTAGTAGTGTGTATCCATTTGTTTTCTCGATAGGTTGATTCTTTTAGTAGTGGATAGGGTGTGTTGTCTTTGAGAGGTGAGTACCTGGGGTTATGTCTCGTGGGTAGGCCTCGTTAGCCTTATTTTTTGTTCTTGTTGTGGTTTTAGATTTGGTTTAAGTATCTCAATTTCTAACAGTATTGGGTGGTTGCCTAGGCTGTTATATAGTATTAGCTAAAAGTATTTCTACTTGTGTGATGTGGTACCGGTAGCTACATACTGAGGGAAAGTAGCCTTGTCTTAAAGAGAATGGTGTTGAGAGTGCAAGTGGGTATTGGTTGGTTTTGCTCTCTTGGAAGGTTAGAGATAACCCTCTTTGTTTGATTAGTTTGGGAGGTTAGCAGGTATATGAGCTATTTTCATTGTCTTACTCAATTCCAGTTGGGTTGAGTTTTGATCATAGTATTTTGGTTTAGTTGGGAGTTCGACCTATTCTTTTCTTGCCTTGTCGAGTGTTGCTAGTAGAGATGTGGGAGCTAAGGGAACAACTCTAGGATCTTCTGAGAAAGAGTTTGTCAGGTTCAGGGTATCTTTATAAAGGGTTTTATTTGGTTTGAATAGGGAGGGATATGACTCCTTGTATGTATGTATGGGTTGCTAGTAGCTGACTGAGATGACCACTAAGGGTATGCTTTGGTTGTGCGTATTGGTGACTTGTTTGACCGACTACAGAGTGCAGTGGAATTTTTCTTAGATGAATTTGAGGTCAGGATTCCTTCTAGTAGAGATCGAGGTGGCAGGCTTTTCCTAGTTATACTTTTAGGGGCTTGTTGCATCAGTTATGATCTCCCTTATTATATTCTTTGGGTGACCAAAGTCTCAACAAAATATGTGAATTTGGCAAACTATATATTCAGAGCTAAATTGGCCCCAGTTGTAATAGTGTTTATCGACAACATATGAGTCTACTCAGTAGTTTGATAGAGGCATTGATTGGCAATTGGAGTTAGATTTCGGAGTCATGGGTTAGAAGGTTACTTCAGATGGTTTGTGGAAGGTTCTCTTCAGTTGTGAAATCTTTGAGCTGGAAGGCAGTAAGTGCGAACAACTTGGCTTCTCTCTTTCAGTTTAGGAGCGATCGTTGGCCTTGGACATCCAGTCCTTAGCTAACACTTTGATTAAGCTAGACTTGTCAGATCCCAGTAGAGTTCTTGCTAGAGTTAAGGTCCATTTTACCTTTGTTTGATAGATTTAGCAACGTCAAATCGAGGATCAGCGGTTATTGTTATATGTGGTCAGGTTGTGCAGATTGATAGACACATAGCTATTTTAGATTACGTTGGTACTTTGAGAGTGATGGTCGCCTTTGTGTTTCGGGAATTTGAGGTTTGATTAGTTGATTCTCTGAGGGTTATCGGTTGTATAGGATTCCAGTATTGGTTAGGCTATGCAAGTGTGGGCCAGGAGTTAAGGTATGTTGAATGCTTTCAGAGTTTGTGGTTTGTGTACCACTACAACAGAGCGAGTGTTCTGAGCCAAAGGGTGAGTTGAAAGATTATTGAAATTTTCAATAGCTAGGTGGAAACCTTAGACTTTAGACATCTTTTCCTTTGTATAGAAGGTGGTTTGACTTGATATCGCGGCATTGCATTCTGACGTGACGCTATAAGGTGATCTTAAATAAGAATAGTGTTCAAGTATTTGGATCAACAATAGTATTACTAGAGTTTGGAGCTTAGTCGATGGCTACAGACTTCGTGGTAGGCTTACCACTCTCCTTACAAAGATTAATTTTTTTGTTTGGGTCTTCTTGTGAAGGTTACCCTAGTTCATTCACTTTCAGCCTTAGCATGGTTCAGCGAGGTTGATTATGTTCTATAGTAGAGATAGACTCCTTTGACATATTGTGTTCATCTATGTCATTCCCGACCCTTGTAAGCAAATTGCAGTTTGGCTCTGACGGTTGGCTCAATTGGGTTCAGGTATAGAGGTTGATCTTAGCGAAGTATTAGTCCATTGGATAATGGTAAGTTGGGACAGGTTACTCTAGCTTTCGAGGATATGCTACATGTTAGTATTTTGGATGTTAGTGGCTAGTAAACTAGAGCTTGTCTTTGATTGAGTTTGAGTGTGAAGGTGAAATCGTTCGAGCTTGAGTATAGTGGGAACTATGGATCTTCGGTGGGTTAGTTGATGTTTTGAGGGTGGCTCGAGTGTTTGACTTATGTGAAGCTTCATGGGTATGGTACAAAGGACTCTGGTCAGAATAAAGGGTTTGAAGATCAATGGATTTATGAATTAGAGGTTTGGTTTATGGTTTTCTGAGGTAGACCTGGTTGTGTTGTCGAGGTTTTGAGTTCTGTGTGTTGATCACCTTAGTTCTCTTGCTTTTGGTGTTGTGTCAGTGTGTTCTAGTTGAGTTCTTCAGGTTTGGTTGAGTTGGTAGACCTTCGGAGTCAGGTCATTCATGCATTTTCAACTTCATTGTACTGTTGGAGCTTGCATATAGTGGCCCCAAGTCATTTACGGCTTGTTGGGACCGCTAGTTTTATGCCCGGGCAGTTCGTTTGGTCTTTATAGATGTTTCCCTCTTTTTAGAGCTTTAACTTAGGAAATCATTGACTTCAGTCAACATTCTTAGGAACCATGCTCAAAATCAAATTCCAACAGTTCCATTAGCTCAGGAGCGTGGACTTTGGTCTAGTTGGACCGTTGGTCGAGATCCGGGAGCTTTTGGTTTGACGTTCTTTTTTTTGTGTTTTTAGGCCAGCTGAACTTGTAAGGTTGACTTTGATCAACATTCGGAGAAGACCACCTCGGATGGTAATTTTGTCAGTGTTGTTAGCTCTGGAATGTTGCTTTTGGGCTAGAGGGACATTGGTTTGGGTCCCGAGGCTTCTAGACTAAATTTTGGCCCTTAGGTTTTGTTTTGGTTTTAGTTTGCCTAAAGGTTGGTTTTGTGTGCGAGGCCCACTATTTATTAAATTGACCTCTTTTGGGATTTTAGTCGATTTTGTTGAGTCTTAAATTCCATTTCTAGTAGAATAGCTCAATTCATTTGTGTTTGCGGGCCCCAGATGCACTCCGAGAGGTCCATTCATTAGAAATCTGCCTTAGCTAAGCTATTGTTGTTGCTGGTTGTTGGATTGGCACTGCAGCGTGTGCCTGGGCCGCGCCTACATGCCCACTCGCCTTGGCATGCCAGCGCCCCTGCGCTTGCCCGCCCGCCTCGGTGCCAACGCGCCTGCTGCGCTCGCATAGCCTCCCCTGCGCCTGGGCGTTGGCAGCTTATAAAGCTTGCCATTTCTCTTCTTCTTCTTCTTCTTTCTTTTCCCCTTCACCCAAACTCGTCCCTCCATTGAAATTAAACCTCAAAACCTCCATTATTTACTCTTGTTCATTCCAAAGCTTGGAGGCGTATATATTTTCGGTCCGTGATCGTCTGTTGGCTTATAATTTGGTAAGTTTCCTCTTTAATATTCATAAATTCTTCTTTGATTCCCTCTTTAATTTTCTTGATTGTTGGCTGTTTTGAGCCCTCTCTGTTGGCCCCTTTTTGCTCATTTTTAGAGCATGTCCTCCCGGGAGTATTGGGAACATCTTGGTGTTTTCTAATTCTAGCTTTAGGTTGCAGGACCCATGAGCCAGCTTGTGACTCGAATTATGACCCGGCTATACTTTTAGCAATATGGGTTTTGTTGGCTTTGTCTTAAAGAGTTGTATATTATTTTGATAATTTGTTAGAAATTCTGGGCTTCTAGGAGTAGTTTGAGCTTGGACGATGTTATTCCAGTAGCTAGTCATCAGATGTCAGGTAGGTTACAGTATTCCCTACCTTATACTTTACGTATATAGGCTATAATTGCATTAATTAGTATCCTTGGTTTGGGTATTCTAGGTTGGCACCCTAGACCTTGTCCGTCTTTTCTATCCGTATTATTTCCTATGTTGGTTGTAGTATTCAATGTAGTGTTGTAATATTACCTTTGTGGCCTCCTGTGGACTTTATATATCCCTCTGGACAATACATAGTGGGTTATTTGGGAATGTCCATGAGTCCCGGACATCGAGTTATGATTTTAGGCTGGATATGTATGTTGTAGAACTGTTTAAGCCTGTGCAGGGACAATAGGTTGTTTGTGAGCTGTTGGGCTATTATTTGTTTGCAATTATATCATTCATGCAAAGGATTTTCTGCATATTTTACTACTACTTTGGCTGCGGCTATTTACTTCAGTTTTTCTTCCATTAATACTACATTGAAGGAATGATGGTGTGTGTTTCCCCTTTTTCAGGTACATTTGAGGCAAAAGAAGCATTAAAGTTATTAGCAGTAAAATTAAACAAAAAGAAAGCAAAACAAGTTGAATGTTTGAAATAGGCAAAGTATCCAATATACCAATTACCAACAATAGGCTTTCAAAAACGAGACCTAGTGTCACACCTTAAACTCAGGGTGAGCAACTTGCACCTAATGCAAAAACATAGGCCAAAGTTGATCCTGCTGAACTATTTGCCTATGGAGCATAGCAGCCACACACAATCAAGAAAATAAACAAGTATATCTTGGTTTAAAAATCAGCCCTTGGCTGGCAAGGCCCCACAATTGTGTGATCTCTCAACGGTTCCCATATCGACAACCTTCTTCTTTTTGAGCAACCCTTTTATAAATTTTGAGTACCCTGGCATTTGCATTAAGGATTCAACTAAAGGAATGTTTATCGAAAGCTTGCTAAACATGTCAACAAACTTGCTGAATTTATGATCTTCCTTCTTTTTGTTAAGACTTTGAGGGTACGGAGAAGGTCCCTTGGGTAGTGTGGTAGGAACACTTTACACAATACGGGAATCCTCCTCAACATCTTTGTCAACTTGGGGAGGAGATTCAGCCTCCTCCTTCTCATCATCAACATCAACACTCACCGGGGTATTGGGAGCATCAAGCTTCATCCCAACCCCCGAGTTTTCAATATCTTCATCATGCATGATCTATTTTTGTTTATCACTCAGCTCAATGATGGCTTCAACAATAGACTTCTTTGCTACAACAACTGGCTCCATAATGTGCTCCTTCACTACTCCACTTGTTCTCCCACTTCTAGTAACAACCGCCATGACATGAGCATCATTCTTTGGATTTGCGCTGGTGTCACTAAGAAGTGTTCCCTTTATTCTCGGGTTCATTTGAGTGGATAGATGATTCATTTGGGACTCAAGATGTTTAATTGAGGCTGAATGAGAGCTCACAGTTTGATGAAGTGTTGAATATTTGCTTTTAAGCTCATTAACCCCAGTGTTAGTATTATCTACCTTCTTTAGAACTAAGGACAACATGTCTTGAATCTTTGAGTGCCCGAGATTGCTCGTGGTGGGTTTATATAGCGAGTCTGACTTATTTGGGGGCATATATGTGTTTGAATTTTGGTGATTGTATCTATCACCATCCTTATCACGGTCCCTCAAATTTCCATCTCTTTCCTTGTCCCTATTCCAATCTTGATTCTCATACCTCGGGCGATAATACCCTAGATGAGAACCCGCCAACAAATAGCAAAGTTTATCATCCATAAAGGTCATTAGCTCGCCATCACTAGCCTTAATTTCTGATGTACTCACAGTATTCACGGTCTTAGCACCACCTGCCCCCATCATATGCTTGGCAAGCAAGTCTATTTGTGTCATTGTTTTTGCCATGGTCTCATCCCTCTCTTTATCCTTCCTCTGCATCTCATTAGTTAAGATGGATATGGTCACTCTCGAGGTTGGAATATCCGCCTCCCTTGTGTTCCAATCATTGTTAGTCTTGGTCATTCTCTCAAAAACGGTAGAGGTAACAGGAAATTGTAGATCCATGAAAGTGCTGCCACCAAGATTATTGGCCAAAAACTTATTCATCAAGTTCAAGGATCTAAAGAAGCTTTGTAGCAAGACGTGGTTCAGCAAACCATGATTAGGACACAACATGAACTTCTTCTTAAATCTCAACCATGCCTCGTGTAGAGGTTCATTTGGAAGTTGGCAGAAGTCGGTAATTTTGTCCCTTAGTTGCATCATCCGCGATAGAGAGAAGAATCTAGTTATAAAGGTATCCACCGATTCATTCCAAGAGGGGATGGACCCATATGGCAATTCCTCCAACCATGTTGTGGCTTCCTCCATTAGAGTGAAGGGGAATAGGTAAAGTCGGATAGATTTTTGGGAGATATTTTGAAATATGAATGGTTGACATATCTCCAAAAAGTTGTGGATGTGCCTGTTGGCATCTTAGTGGGCTGCTCCTCCAGACATACCCTTCATTTGAATCAAATGGAGCATTGTGCTTGTAACGTGAAATACTGCATTTCCCAAAGTGGGGGGTAGGCGGAATTCACCTACTCCCATTTGTATCACAGGCTCAGTAGCTTCTGCGTCCATGTAGCCTCTGTTGACACTATCGTTGTCACCTACCTCGCTCATGGACTAGCCTTCTCAATCACAACACAAACAACAAACAAAGTTAAAAGAAACAAACACTCTCAACGTGATTTAAAATTCACAATCAAAATGGCTAAACAACTAAACTCCCCGGCAATGGCACCATTTTTTATAATGCTCAAGTGTACTCTCCTAGTAGAAGTTATTGATGATCGTTAGAACAAAAACCATTATAGTTCCCAACGCTTGTCGGGATCGATCCCATAGGAAATTTAGAGCTTAGCAAAGGTGATTGTAAACCCGACTTCACAACTAGAGTGAGTAATGTAAAAAGGGGGGAATTGGGAATCTGTCACAGTTTCACAATTCAACAAAAAAATAAAGTAAAAACGGGTTTAGAAAATAGAGAGGACGACTAGGGATGTATGTCAAATGGGACTCTAATATGGGGGAGAGTGATTGCTTACTCATGCAAAATCATGCAAATTGACATGGGTAACCTTGGTTTTAGGTGTGGTTATTCATCTCCCGATCAACAACCATATATTCAATAGTCTTAAGTCAAGCACTATTGATTAAGCAATAAACAACCAAGCTAATGATTAGGGAGGTCACATTAATTGTCAATGTTGAACTCTATGTCCCATAGACTAACATCTGAATATGATTTCTAGCAGCTTTGAGCTTTAAAAAATTTGTCTATGATCAACTTAACCTTTTCCAAAGTCTGTTGCATTATGTCAAGTCCAAGAAACCCTAAATCATTAACCTCAAACAAACAAAGAAGGGATTGACATTTTTCTATTATAAAGCCTTGTACGGTGTATACCAATGCTTGAATGACTGTTGTTATAATAGGCAAACTAAATAAGTGACAATTGATCATCCTAGTTCCCTAAGAAATATAACACACAAGCCCGTAATATATCTTTAAGAGTCTAGATCCTACTTTATGCTTGGGCATGTATCTATGAATGAAAAGTTGAACTAAGCTTAAACTGAGTCTGCAAACTCTTTCGGAAAGATCTTTAGAAATGTCGTAAACCATGCCCCTCCCTTTGAAATAACTAATACTGGGACACCATGAAGTCTGACTATCTCTCAAATGTACAACTCAACATAATCTTTAGCTAAGAGTGTGGAACTTACATGCAAGAAATGGGCTGATTTTGTCAACCTATTGATAACCACCCAGATAGAATCAAACTTCCATCACGAACGAGGCAAACTTGTTACAAAAATCCATATTTTTTGCCTCCCACTTTGACAATGGAATCGCTTTCTCCTAAATTATCCCACTGGGATTCTAATGCCTACCTTTACCTACTCATAATTTGGACACTGTGCCACAAACTGAGCTTTTTCCCTCTTCATTCTTAGCCACCAATAAATCTCCTTAATATCATAATATATTTTCGTGGATCTTGGGTTAATAGAGTAACAAGAATGGTGTGCCCCTTCTATAATATGTTGTCTAAGCCCTGCAATTTCCAAAACACATAATTGATCGCTTAATCTGAGGACTCCATCTCTTTCTACATCAAAGGTTAATGACTCTCGCTACTAAGCCTTTCCTCTAAGTTTCTCTTAAATCAGGATCATTGTATTCTCGTGCCTTCACCTCCATAATTAGAGATGATATGGTTGTGTCCTTAACTGTGACCCCAGTATTATGGAAGTTTAATAATCAAACCCCCAAACTAGCTAGATGATGCAGCTTCCAGGTTATCTCCCACTTCTCAGCTCCAAAATATGATAAATTACCCATAGACTTACGAGTGAGGGAATCCAATACTATATTGGCTTTCCCTGGATGATATAAGATACCCGCGTCATATCTTTCAACAAGTCAAGCCATCTATGTTTTTGCAAATTCAACTCTTTTTGTCTAATAATATACTGGAGGCTCTTATGATCTATATAAATATCAACATGAACGCCATACAAGTAATGCCTCCAAAATATTAGAGCATGAATAAATGCAGCCAACTCTATATAATTAGTCGGGTAGTTCTTCTCATCCTTATTTAACTGTCTAGAAGAATAAGCAATTACCTTTCCATGTTGTATCAAAACATAAACGAACCTAACACTTGAAGCATCACAATAAATTGCGTAGTCCTTTGGACCTTCTGGTGAGGTCAGAACAGGTGTTGAAGTCAATCTATCTTTTAGCTCTTGGAAACTTCACTCATAGGCTGCAGTCCACTAAAACATAGTTTCTTTTTGAGTTAGCTTTGTCAAGGGTGCTAAAAGTTAAGAAAATCCTTCCATAAACCTTCTGTCATACCCTGCTATCCCTAGAAAGCTACAAACTTATGTTGGGGTCATGGGTCAACGCCAAGTCTTCACGACCTCAATCTTTTGTATGTCAACCTGAATACCAACATCTGATATAATAAGGCCCAAAAGGCCATTTAATGACACTATAACTCACACTTTGGGAGCTTAGCATACAACCTCTAATCTTAGAGTACCTGAAGCACTGCTCGAACGTGGTCTCTATGCTCGGTGTCTGAACAAGATATACTAAAATATAGTCAATAAGCACAATGAAAACAAGACTAAGAATGCCTTGAAGATACTATTCATCAGGTCCATAAATACTATTGGGGCATTCATCAACCCGAAAGACATCACAAGAAACTCGAAATGGCCATATCTGATCCTGAAGGTTGTCTTTGGAATATCACTCTCTTGAATAAGTACATGGTGGTACTCTAAATGTAAATCAATCTTTGAGAAGCATCGGGCATCATGTAATTGGTATAAAAAGCACCCATCAATCCTTGGTAATGGATATTTGTTCTTTATAGTCACCCTATTTAGTTTTCGGTAATCTATATACTTCTGCAATGAGTCAACCTTCTTTCACACAAACAACATTAGTGAACCCCATAGTGATGCACTAGGCATGATGAAGCCCTTATCTAATAAATCTCTCAATAGGTTATTCAATTCATTTAATTCTGTTGGTACCATTCTATTTAGGGGAATTGATATCGGGACATCTGGTAATGTATTAGTAGAAAAATCAATCTCCCATTCTAGGGGAATACTAGGAAGCTTGTCTGGAAACAAATTTGGAAACTAATCAACTACTAGAATAAACTGAATAGTTAATGTGTTACCATCAATATATTAAAATTAGACAATATGGTAAATGCAGTGTTTGGAAATCATTTTCCCTACATGATTATAGGAAGTAGACTTTCCTTTTGGCATCACCGCATTACCCTTAAATTCCTGATCTACTTCCCTTAGAATGTTGAATCTAACAGTGTTCGTTGAGAAGTCAACATTGGCATAAAAAGATGACAGTCAATCCATGCCCATAATAATATTAATGTCAAGCATTTCTAACTTTATCAGGTCTGCAAAGATTTGATAGCCAACTATCTCTACCGCACAACCTCGATAAACCCTTATAGCAATAATAGAGTCTCCAATAGGGGTAAACACAGAAAAATGAGTCACTACAAAGGCTCTGGTACTATACACAACTTCACAACAATAAATGGGGTAACATACAATAATGTTGATCTTGGATCTATCAAAACATAAACATAATGAGAGCAACCACCCAATATACCTATCAAAATATCTGACAAAGACTATGAATCCTGATGACCTATAGTGCAAAGGTGCAATTTTGGCCACTGCCAGAACTGGATGCTCCCTCTTGGCGTCGACCATTACTTGATAAAATCTGGGAACCACGCTCTACATGATATACTGATAAAGCTTATCATATTGTTAATGTGTCTATCTTTGCTGAACCTTATTTGTCCCTAAATGGACAATATCTTGTATATGACCATCTTGGCAACAAAAATAGCATGTTGTGGAGTCCTGATAGAATCTCCTGGCATATGTTTATTACATGTATCACAGTATGGCACAACTGATCAAAACTTCTCTAGGACCCTTTGTTGTTGTGAGCCTGATGCTCGTGAGCTCTCACCAAAACTCGACCACCCCCGATGATCAAACCTGATACCCTAGGACATATATTGTGGGGGTGTAGGTGGTCTCCCTAAATCCTGACATCTGGAGCAACCATGGGCCTCTGTCAAATCTCGTGGGTCTAGCCCTCCTTTGTTTCACTCTCTCGACTCTCTCACTCGTATACTGTTGATTTCAAAGAACATCTATTTATTGTGTAGCAACATGAATCCATGAGATATACATATCATCATTATGTGTTGTTTGAGTAAAATCCCAATAACAATTGTATGTCAGAGAACTCAACCCTTGTGACTCAACTCTGTTGCACGATTTGAGAAAGAAAAGGGTAACATTCTGGAATAATGTATGTAGCTTCCTGCTTATTAAATGTGGTGCACAACACACTTATAAACAAGACTCTACTAGACATGGCCTGTAGACTCCCTAGGATATGATGTTGATCTGATACTACGTTTGTCATGCCCCAAACTCAGGGGGCGCAACTTGTACCTAATGCCAAAACTTAGGCCAAAGCCGACCCTGCTAAACTATTTACTAATGGCACATAGCAGCCACACACAATCAAGAAAACAAACAAGTATATCTTGGCTTAAAAATCAGCCTTTGGACGGAAAGTCCCCTGCCAATAGCTCTAGAAAGAAAGCAGCTACACCTAATAGTTCATATAAAGCAATGAGTAGGTAGCACATGCATAAGTCCTATTTTTTTTTTGCCATCGAGGCCACAATGATATCTAGGAAAACATAAATGCTATGTGGGCCATCAAGGCCACCATGAACTCTATATAAAACTAAAAAACATGTATACACAATGTAAACTAGGCCAATAAGTCGCTAAACTGCCAACAAAACTGCCAACAAGGCCTAATCGGCTAACAACTACAACTAATAAACATACAAGGCTAAAATGGCCACCATCGTAGCTATGCAACCTAACTGACTAGCTTGCAAGCCTGTATGAATACAATACTTGGTGGTATAGGGCCCCAACCTACCCAATAACTATAAACAACAAAAAGGCAAACCTTTGAGACTCTTGCAACACCCGAAAGGAAAGGAGTCCACCAACCCACTGAAAGCTCAACTATGCTACCCGAAAGGTCTGTCTATTCAATGCTCAATAACTGTAGGCATGCATGCAGCACCCTCAGGACATGGGGTGTCACTACAAAATAATATACTGAGCATGTAAAGTAAACATAAAACTGAAACTAAAGTGTAGGGACTGAACAAAAGGGCAGGACTAAAACAAAAGTACAATAACTTACCTTCTTGCAATAAAATACCATCTAAAGCACATAGAAAACAATAACCTTACCTGGCCCCCATAAGCCTGACAGGTACAAACAATATACAATCGCCATAAGTCCTAGTAGGCGCAAATAGTCGCTAAATACCCATACTAACCCCTTACTTGGACCCCAATGATAATCTGATCTGAACTTTCTAAATGTACATGTGTCATGAATAAGTACAACTCTGAGGCTCTATAGTAACATGTATGTGTTGCCCTGCCCATCCCGTAGGTACAGTCTGCCCGGCCCAAAAACACAATAATGTAACATAACTGCTTTCCTATAGGTACAGCTTTCCCATCCCGTAGATATGGCCTGCCTGGCCTGAAGGTATGGTAATAGTAACTAGAATGTAGGCTCCAAAACCCTAGAGTGTTAATGTCTGCTGAGGCCAAATTAAGCTTAAATGCGACAGAAAGATGATAAAAACAACACAATAATATCATGTAATCACAGGTGACCTCAATTCAATCATAACATGCTTTTATAGGTTGGTAGGTAAGGAATAGAGTGCTGCTGATATTCACTATATCATGCTATGGAGCAAAGCTCAATACTATAAGGCCACAAGTTGAATAACGATGTTATAAAGGCTATAAAATCATTTGCCTTAATGATCATGCCAAAAAGTGAAAAGGAAGCCTTAACATACCTTTAAATTGAAGCAACAAAGGTGTTACTATGAATCTTGGCCAACCAAATGTAAAGCAACAAATGTGAGAATCAATAAGGCTGCAAGACGAGCCATAACAAACCGATAAGGCATCAATGTTACACTCGCGACCAGCCAAGTCCAAATCATAAAATGAGGCTACTAACAATAATAAACAACAGCTAAATCCAACAACAACATGCTAACTAAATCTCGAAGGAGTGACAAGCTCCCGAGGCACTATTTCAAGGTGTCACGCCCCGAGGCTACCCCTGGGCGTAACACGGAACCTGGGACCACAAGTTCCCCAAGTTAACCCTTGGTCATAGCATAACTTAGGTATAACAATTAAGCATAGCGGAAGCATAATGCAATTAGATAACTCAATCCATAAGATAAAATCAAAAGAACATGATTCGAAGAAGACCCAAATATCGTCTATGTCTGAAAAGCCTCTATACATGACATAAGGAGCTACTAAGACAAGACCCTAGCTAACTCAAAGTAAGAACATAGGTAGTCTAAACAAAATAGAGTCATAACTAACCCTCAAACAATAAGGACTCACCAATACTGACTGGATATCCGGCTTCGTCTAGCCACGACCATGATGGAAAACACCTGAATCTGCATCATCAAGAGGATGCAGCGCAAAATATACGTCAGTACTATAAGATGTACCGAGTAAATGAGAGATGCATGATCATGATAAAAGCATAATTAAAACATGCTTAAAGTGAACCATTTCATAAAGAAATAACATAAGAGGATTATCAAGATATAAGACATAAAACATGAAGTACGGTTAAAATTCAAAGTATGTTATCATATAACTTCATAGCTTGAAAATAATCATGTGGGAGTTTCTCTTAACCTAAATAAACCATGCTGAGCTACATGGAGTCTAGTGTCATGCATCCACACTAAAAAAGGTTGTCCTAAGAGGACAAAGTTAGAACCATGTTCATAAGGATCCTGTCATAAGCCACGGAGGGCAACTATGATGGCAACGTAGTTTTGGACTTGGGTTATCAAGAACCCTCATCGCTCAGTGCTAAATACTACTCCCAAAACATATAACAAAAGGCTCACATTCATGTAACATATCTAGATGTCAAGCTTTTTCATAAACATTTTCATACCTTGGATCTTCATACTACTAACGAATCTTGGTTTAGAAAATGATTCATGAGCATTGATGGAACATCGGGTGTCATGCATTGCATAATAATTCATAACTTTGAAACTTGAATGGCCTTAGTTCAATTTCATAATAACATATACTTTCATAATACATAGGAACTAGGCATGCACTTGCTTAAAATTCATGAAATCAAGCTATCATTTTCCCCAATTTGCTTAAATCAATTCATGCATGTTGGATTTACCATAATTGACCGTCAACTCATGAAATAGGAACTCATATGTATAAACCCATGAAATATCATGTAATTTAATGAAATTTCATGATAAAATCATGAGAAGGTAATTTATAGCAAAACCCATAAGAATTGGGTAAGAACCCTAATCTGAAAGTTCATGAAATCACAAATTGAAATTTTGGGCTTTGGGAAAAAGAGTGGAAGGAACCCATTGTTAAATACCCACATACCTTGATTGGAGTTAACCCACTTGAAATTGAAAATATTAGGAGACCTGGACTTGGAGCTTGAGACCTTGAGTTTGAGAGAGTTCTTTCCCTTTTTGGGAGATGAATGAGGTAATGAGGAGGGACTTAGGCTAATAGGTTTAGAATTCATGCTAAAAATGGTCAAAATGACCTCACTTAGGAGTTAGAAGGGTGGGTAATGGCTGAAATACCCCTGAGACTTAATTAAGAAAAAGCTTATTAAAAACATGGCTTCAGGTTCCACGGGTCCTTTCCATGGACCGTAGAACTAACCACGGCTCGTGGACTGGAGTCGTGGTTCCTGAGCCATAGTTTCAGGCTGTAGATGAGTTTCAATGACTCAATAGGATGACCCGAAGAAACTTCTACGAGTCATGGAACCAATTCATGGTTTTAGGGAAAATGACTACTCTCTGTTTGCAGGGCTGGCATCACGAGTCCTTTCCACGACTCGAGGAACTTTCCATGGCTCATAGACTTGACTCATGATCCCTGAGAGTTCAAAATTTCTGCAAGTTTTCTGAGTTTAAAAGATGGATCAATTTACAGTGTGTAACAATATCTCCCCCTTGGGATCATTCATCCTTGAATGAAGAATTAGCAAGGTAAACTGAAGAAAAAATACCCCAACCAGCAACGAAACATGGAAATCAAGGAATAAATATTAAAACTAAACTTTTCAACTTAAAACATGGTTAAATCAACTTCAAAAACATGAATGCATGCTAGGATCATGAGAGTAACTGATGGAATAGGATCGGAGGAACATACTAAGGATGAAACTATTAGCTCAACCTGGAACGGAATCGGAAGGAAAGAGATGAGGGTACTTGGCTTTCATGGCTGATTCTGCTTGCCAAGTAGCTCCTTCAACAAGCTGATTTCTCCAAAGAACTTTTATCGAAGCGACTTCATTGTTTCTCAACCTCCGAATCTTTCGATCAAGTATTTCTATGGGGACCTCCTCATAGGTGAGACTATCCTTCACACCTACATCCTCCAAAGGAGTAATCAAGGTCGGATTACCAACACACTTTTTCAATAAGGAAACATGGAAAACTGGATGAACCGCTTCCAAATTTGATGGCAAATCCAACTCATAAGAAACCTTACGAACCTTCCTCAAAATCCAATAAGGACCTACTAAACGGGGACTAAGCTTCCCTTTCTTGCCAAATATCATCACACCCTTCATGGGTGACACCTTGAGAAAAACCCAATCACCAACTTCAAATTCTAATTCCCTTTTCCTTACATCCGCGTATATTTTTTGTCGACTCTGAGCGGTCTTCAACCTCTCCCTAATAAGCTAAACCTTCTCCATCGTCTCATTCACTGAATCTGGGCCAATCAAAGCTGCCTCACCTACCTTAAACCAACCAATAGGAGATCTACACCTCCGACCATAAAGTGCCTCATACTGAGCCATCTGGATGCTAGAGTGAAAGTTGTTGTTGCAGGCAAACTCGATAAGAGGTAATTGATCATCCCAATTACCTTTGAAATCAATCACACAAGATCTCAACATATCCTCCAAAGACTAAATAGTACGCTCTGCTTGGCCATCTGTCTGAGGGTTAAAAGTTATGCTAAGCTTCACTAGAGTACCAAGACCTCTCTGAAATGATCTCCAAAACTGAGAGGTAAACTGAGTACACCTATCTGAAATGATGGACAAAGGAAAACCATGCAGTCAAACTATCTCTCGTATATAGAGTCTGGCATAATCATCTGCTGAATCCGTAGTCTTAACAGCCAAGAAATGGGATGATTTAGTCATCCGATCAACAATCACCCAAATCGAATCATGTTTCCTTCGAGTACGAGGCAAACCTGTAATGAAGTCCATATTGATAGATTTCCATTTTCAAGTGGGAATGTCAATATCCTGAATCATGACACCCGGTCGCTGGTGCTCTACCTTCACTTGCTGACAATTGGGACACTTAGCCACAAAACCGGCTATGTCCCTCTACATACCATTCCACCAATATACTTTCCGTAAATCACGATACATCTTGGTGGCATCGACGTGAATGGAATATATGGAACTATGAGCCTCAGTCAAAATCTAATGGCGCAACCAATCTACATCTAGCACACATAGTCAACCCTGATAACAAAGTACACCATCTGCCCCTTGGGAGAAAACTTCAACCCTTTGCTGATGGACTGCACCCTTAATATGAAGTAAAATGGGATCACTATCTTGCTTTTCCTTCACTTCTGCTACAAAGGATGATTCAGAACCATTCTGAACAATAACACCACCTTCTGTCGAGTCTATAAGGCGAACTCCCAATTGAGCTAGCCTATGAACCTCCTTAACTAGTTCCTTCTTTCCTTCTTTGACTGAAGACACAATACCCATCGACAATCTACTAAGTGTATCCACCACAACATTGGCCTTACCCGAATGGTAAAGCACACTCATGTCATAATCCTTAAGGAGCTCAAGGATCTCCTTTGTCGCAAATTCAATTCCTTCTGAGTGAACACATACTGAAGACTCTTATGATCTGTGAATACATCCACATGCACCCCATACAAGTAATGTCTCCAAATCTTCAAAGCAAAGACCACGGTTGGCCACTCAAGATCATGAGTAGGGTAGTTCTTTTATTAAGTCTTAAGATTTCTCGAAGCATAAGCAATCACTTTACCATGCTGCATCAAAACACAACCCAAACCAATCCTAGAAGCATCACAATACACAACAAAATCATCTAGGCCCTCGGGTAGAGCTAACACTGCAGTTGTGGTCAATCTAGTCTTCAATTTCTAAAAGTTCTTCTCACATAGATCAGACCACTAGAATTTAACCTTCTTCTGAGTCAATCGGGTCAAAGGGGAAGCAATGGAAGAAAATCCTTTCACAAACCTCCTGTAGTAACCAGCCAAACCCAAAAACCTTCTAATATCAGACGGGGAAGTAGGTCTAGGCCAATTCTTTACTTCCTCTATCTTTTGAGAATCAACCCAAATACAATCTTTAGTCACAATATGACCCAGAAAAGCAACAGACTGCATCCAAAACTCACACTTGCTAAGCTTAGCAAATAATTGCTGGTCCTTGAGAGTTTGCAACACAACTCTTAAATGGTCCGCATACTCCTCCTCACTCCGAGAGTAGATGAGGTTATCATCAATGAAAACAATCACAAGAATATCTAGATACCGCTTAAACACATGATTCATCAAATCCATAAAAGCTGCGGGAGCATTCATTAGACCAAAAAACATAACAACAAATTCATAATGACCATATCAAGTTCTGAAGGCTGTCTTCAGAATATCACACTCTCTAACACGAAGCTGATGATAACTGGATCTAAGGTCAATCTTGGAGAAGAAATTAGCACCTTGAAGCTGATCGAACAAGTCATAAATCCTAGGAATGGGATACTTATTCTTGATTGTGATCTTGTTCAACTACCGGTAGTCAATACACATTCTGAGGGAACCATCTTTCTTTTGCAAGAATAAGACTGGAGCACCCCATGGAGAAATGCTAGGCCTAATGAAACCCTTATCAAGAAGATCATTCAACTGATCCTTTAACTCATTAAGTTCTGCAGGGTCCATTCTATAGGGAGGGATAGATATAGGATTCATATTTGGAAGAAGATCTATCCCAAAGTCGATTTCCCTCTCGGGAGGGACTCCAGGTAAATCCTCGGGGAACACTTCTGGAAATTCATTCACAATGGGAACAGACTGAAGGGATGGGGTTTTGTACTCCGTGTCCATAACCCATACTATATGATAAACATACCACTTTGAAATCATCTTCCTAGCCTTAAGATAAGATATGAGACGACCGATCGAGGATGGGGAACTACCTTGCCATTTTAAAATGGGTTCATATGGAAACTTGAAAGTGACAACCCGAGTACGACAATCAACAGAAGCATAACAAGCATGTAGCCAATCCATACCAAGAATAACATCAAAATTTGTCATCTCCGACTCTACTAAATCCATTGAAGTGCCTTTATAAAGGACCAAGATAGGGCAATTTTGGTAGATTCTTTTGGCTAGGACTGACTCGCCAACAGGAGTAGAAACACAAAAAGCAATTCAGGACATACTTCAAATTTATATGCTATATAAAGGGTCATAAAAGATAAGGAGGCATCGGGGTCCAACAAAGCATACACATCGAAAAAGAAGACTTTCAACATACCAGTAACAACATATGGGGAACCCTCCTGGTCCCGATGAGAGGACATAACATAAAGGTAGTTCTGGCACTAACCACCAAAACTAGAAGTTGTGCCCTGCTAGGTTGGTCGACCTCCTGGGCTGCTAGAGCAGACTGAGCCCTACTACCTCCCAGCCCCTTCCTAGATGAAGGGTAGTCTCTAATCATGTGTCCAACCTGTCCACACCAAAAGCATGCACCTGTGCCCAAACAACACTTTCCAGAGTGAGTCTTCCCACACTTTCTGGAAGATCCCTTAGCAACACTCCCCTGAGAATATGAATAGGAACCAGATCCTCTACCAGTCTGATCATGATGAGGCCTCTGGGCCTGGGTAGGAGCACTAGCAGAAGAATAAATGGGTCTTGATCACTTCTTCTGGAATGAGGAGCGATGTCCGCCACCGGACCTCTGATGACTAAAACCTAAACCCTCAGATCTATCCCTCTTGTTCTTCCTAGCCATATCCCTAAGCCTGTCTCCCTCGATCTGGCGAGCATGGATCATGAGTCTGGAAATATCCATATCACTCAACAACATAGCAGACCTACACTCTTTTTTCACCAAATCTGAAACCCTATAGATAAAATTGCTCATCTGATCATACGGGTCCGCTACCATAGAGGGTACATACCTAGACAACTGAGTGAACTTCAAACTATACTCCTGAACAGTCATAGATCCCTGTCTCAAGTTCATAAACTCCTCAGTCTTTGCTTGCCTCAACTCTCAGGGGAAGAACCGGTCAAGGAAGGTTTTCTCGAAACACTCCCAAGTCATAGGGACCTTTCCCTAGCTCTAGCTTCTTTTTATTGTGTGACCAGATATGAGCTAAATTTTTGAGTTGATAGGATGCCAAATCAACACAATTAACCCCAACCACTTGCATCACATCACAAATTTTCTTTACTTCATCAATAAAATTTAGCGGATCGTCATTCACCTTCAAACCCCAAAACTCCGGCGGGTTCATACAGACAAAATCACGAACTCAGACCGCTACCCTACCTTGAGGATGGATGGGGATAAAAGCCGACTGGTTGGCCTGAGCAGCCAAAGTCTAGGCTAGTAAATGGATGGCGTTCCTAAACTCTTTATTCGTGACCTCATGGGCTGAAACTAGAGGAGCGGCATTCCAAGCAGCTCAGTGAGGCATAGCACGTCGAGGCATAATCTAAAATGTACAAGGTAAGGATTAGAGGAACATTATAGTTAAGCTCTATAGCACGATATGACCATGAAAAAAGTTAATTTTTCTAAGACACCTCATAGCTTTCCTCTCATATGTGTGGCGCACTTTACACACGTGAAAGAGAATCTAGTCGATGTGGCTTTCAAACATCCTAGGACTCTTGAACCTGAGGCTCTGATACCAAGTTTGTCACACCCTAAGGATACCCCCTGGGCGTAACACGGGACCTGGGACCACAAGTGCCCCAAGCTAACCCTTGTTCATAACATAACTCAGATATAACAATTAAGCATAGCGGAAGCATAATACGAATTAGATAACTCAATCTATAAGATAAAATCAAAAGAACACGATTCGAAGAAGACCCAAATATCATCTATGTCTGAAAAGCCTCTATACATGACATAAGAAGTTGCTAGGACAAGACCCTAGCTAACTCAAAGTACAAACATAGGTAGTCTAAACAAACTAGAGTCATAACTAGCCCTCGAACAATGAGGACTCACCAATACTAACTGCATATCCGGCTTCGTCTAGCCACGAGCCTGATGGGAAACACCTGAATCTGCATCATCAAGAGAATGTAGCATAAAATATGTGTCAGTACTATAATGTCCCGAGTATATGAGAGATGCATGATCATGATAAAAGCATACTTAAAACATGCTTAAGGTGAACCTTTTCATAAAGAAATAACATCAAAGGATTATCAAGATATAAGACATAAAACATGAAGTACGGTTAAAATTCAAAGTATGATATCATATAACTTTGTAGCTTTAAAATAATCATGTGGGAGTTTCTCTTAATCGACATAAACCATGATGAGCTACATCTGGTCCAGTGTCATACACCCATAGTGAAAAAGGTTTTCCTAACCGGCCAAAGTTAGAAGCATGTTCATAAGGATCCTGCCATAAGCCACGGAGGGCAACCTACGGTGGGAACGTAGTTTTGGATTTGGGTTATCAAGAGCCCTCATCGCTCGGTACTAAATACTACTCCCAAAATATATAACATTAGGCTCACATTCATGTGACATATCTAGATATCAAGCTTGTTCATAAACATTTTCATACCACAGATCTTCATACTACTCACGAATCTTGGTTTAGAAAATGATTCATGAGCATTGATGGCACATCGGGTGTCTTGCATTGCATAATAATTCATAACTTAAAAACTTGCATGGCCTTAGTTCAATTTCATAATAACATATACTTTCATAAAATATAGGAACTAGGCATGCACTTGCTTGAAATTCATGAAATCATGCTATCATTTTCCCCAATTTTCTTAAATCAATTCATGCATGTAGGATTTACCATAATTGACCTTCAACTATTCCTTGCTCAAAGATTTTCATTTCTATGTGTATTATATATATCACAAGGCTTGTAATAACATAAAGCCATTTACGCTAATAGGAACTCATATGTAAAAACCCATGCAAAATCATGCAATTTAATGAAATTTCATAATAAAATCATGAGAAGGTAATTTATAGAAAAACCCATAAGAATTTGGTAAGAACCCTAATTTAAAAGTTCATGAAATCACAAATTGAAATTTGGGGCTTTGGGCACAAGGGTGAAACCCATTGTTAAATACCCACATACTTTAATTAGAGTTAACTCACTTGAAATTGAAAAGATTAGGAGACTTGGACTTGGAGCTTGATACCTTGAGCTTGAGAGAGTTCTTTCCCTTTTTGGGAGATGAATGAGGTAATGAGGAGGGACTTAGGCTAATAGGTTTAGAATTCATGTTAAAAATGGTCAAAACAACCTCACTTAGGAGTTAAAAGGGAGGGTAATAGCTTAAATACTCCTGGGACTTAAATATGAAAAAAGCTGATTTAAAACTCGGCTTCATGTTCCACGGGTCCCTTCCACAGATCATAGAACTAACCACGGCTCGTAGACTGGAGTTGTGGTTCCTGAGCCAAAGTTTTAGGCTGCAGATGAGTTCCTATGACTCAACAGGACAACTCATAGAAACTTTTACAAGACGTGGAACCAATTCGTGGTTTCAGGGAAAATGACTACTCTCTGTCTGAGTTCCACGGGTTGGTTCCATGACACGTGGAAGCTTCCATGAACCGTTAGACTGACCTGTGGTTCTCAGACCTGAGGGTGGTCTGCATGGCTGGAATCATGAGTCCTTTCCATGACTCATGGAACTTTCCACGGCTCGTGGACTTGACTCGTGATCCCTGGGAGTTCAAAATATCCGCATGTTTTTCTGAGCTTAAAAGCTGGATTAATTTCTGGGGTGTTACACAAGGCGTACTTCACGTTGTTCAATCCAATAACTATTGTATGCGACCCCAATAAGAATAGCACAAACTCCAAAATCCCTCCAACTCCTTACCACCATCAGTAAACCCCTCCAATAACCAACATAATAAGACAAATGGGTTATCCAAACCCACAATATCCAAAATACCACTTCGTGGCTCGGAAAGCTGTAAAATGATAATAGAACATGTAATTATGAAGGAGGGTCGTAGATCAGAGATTTACTTAGCTAAAACATTCAATATACCAAGATATACAAACCTTCCTCCTTGCAAGAACAACAAACATGTAAAAATCCAACAAGAAACTACAACAAGTTATCGGAAAATACAGCTTTTTGCTACTTGAAGCTTAGAATCTCGATTTAACAAATAGATAAGTCTATGAGATCCTTACCTTGCTAATATATCCTCATGGCTACTTCCAAATAATCAATTAGCACTTGATACTTTGCTTCAATAATACCCATGGTGATACGCCATCAAATTGATGGGGCAAACTATACCAAAATGACGAGCTCACGGCGTAGAGTAACTTTCGTTAAACTTCCGAGTTGAGAACCCAAACACTAATGGAGTCTTTGGGGGATTATTATCTGATTTATGGTGGTTTTATCCTGATCATATGAAGATAATAACGAAGGTGGTGGTGTTTTATAAAGCACCACCGAGCTTGGGGTTAGGGGGACCCACGTAGACGTGCCTCCTTGCGCAAGTTTACAAAAATGTGAATATCGCTCTATTCTAAAGTGGTATGAATGAGAAGTATAGTGCCTTAGAAACTAGACTCGTATACTTTAAATTTTGTATATTGGGGGACCACTAATATTTTATAGATTGGGATAAAAACCCTAACATATTTAACCAAAATTCTAAGAGAATTTCTTAAAGGAAAGTTACCATAACTTTTTATGACTTTTATTTTAAAACTTTCTTGACTTCAAAACATAACATACAACAATTGTGCAATTGAAATACCTCATAAAAATACTCCCTAACACATTAAGCTCTTAGTTTTATCCCAAAAGTACGAGTTAATCTAACATTCAAACAAGCGAGGTGTTACACTTACTACAATGACCCTCTAGGTCATTTCTTTTGTTTTTATGCTTTTTCTGTGTTTTGAAATTTCAAACAGTGGCTATAGGTTATTTATGACTTATCAGTATTGATGATTTAGTTCCCGGGTAGTTCATTTGTGTTTTAAGGTCATTTCTCTATTTTGCAATCTTAAGGCTGGTAGAGTTGACTTTGGTCAGCAATAAGAGAAGACAGCCTCAGATGGAAATTCTGTCACTGATGTTAGCTTCACAATATTGAATTTAGGCTAGAGGGACCTTTGGTACAGGTCTCGAGGCTTCCAAACTCATTTTGGATTATTGTATTCCATTTTGGTTAAATTTGGTTTTGGACGTGTGGCCCACTTTTCTTCAAAATGATTTCCGTTGGGAGTTGCATATATTTTGTTGAGTCTAGAATGCCAATTTTGGTAGGGTAGCATATCTTGTTTGTGTTCATGGGGTTCTGAATGAATCCTAAGGGTGTGGTTAGAGTTTTTGGTTGTGTGTTATTGCAAGTGGTGATGCTGGTAGCTAGTATGGTCCACCTGCATGCCTGGAGGAGCACCTGCTCTGCCTTCCCTATGGTCACCAGCCACACCTGCAGCCCTGGGTGATGTCAGCAAGGGGTGCCTCTGCGCTTCCTTATTTCCTTTGCAGTGCCGCCCCTGTGGCTTATGCACTGCAACTACGGGGTTAGGTTCTTTAGTAACCTCTGCCTCTGCAGTGGACTAGGCACAATAGTGATGCCAAACCTACATCATTTTTTACTGCAAGTGCATCGATCGATTGTAGTTTAAATGAGCTTCTTCTTCATTTCATTTCTCATATCAAACAACTATTTCACCATTTTTGAGCACGAGTAAAGAGGAAAATACACTTTTTCTACCAAATTCACGAAGCTTTGAGGTAATTCTAATCCTCTCATTGTTCTAGTGCTTGTTCTACCTTTATTTCTATATTTCTTCCCACAAAATTTCTCCTATTGCAAGCAAATTCTTCAAGTTAAAGTGGACTTTAGGGCTTTTTTGTGCCCTGAAACGGGTCCTGTTTGCGCTTAAATTTTAGGCATGGGTTTATAAACCCGCTGTGATAAAAATTGTGAAATTTATTTTCTATTTTGTTGCACAAGCCTTGAGGGTCATTTTCTAACCTAATTTTCCATATAGCAATATGGGTTTCATTATTCTCGTTTGATACCTGGATTATGTTCTTGATAGCATGGCAACATTCTAAGGTTATTTAGAAGAGTAAGGAACATGAGTGATGGTTCGTGCTTGCAGTTCGACCTCGAGATAGGTTACGGCTTACTCATCTTAGACATGGCTTAGTTAGGTCTTATATGTTATGAGGTGCATGAATATTAGGTTAGGGTTCAGGTTAGAATTAGGTTTAAACCTTGTTTCCTATTTATTTTAGCAATTTTTGGGACTGTAGAATAGTATTATCATGTTTATCCTTAATTTAGGAGCTCGTAGTCTGATGTGGCTAGCCTAGAATCCTTAGAATGATTTAGGGAGGTTTTAAAAGCAGAGTGGGGCCTTTTACTTGTTTTCCTGCTTATTTTCCATTTTTTTCTTTTTTATTACTGTATTTGTGTATCTATGGGCCCTACCCATAGCTTGGATTGGACAGAGTGTCAGGTCAATTATTTTGTTTGGGGGGTGCTTTACTCTGATTGAATTGATATTCTCTGAACATGGCATCATATCTCATTATTGCATTACATGGCTATTGGTTTTGGAAATGAATGAAACATGGGATTTTTTGGTTTGAATTTGGGATTTTACTAAACCACTGGTTTTTGAAAGAAAGGAAAGTACCACTGTTATGCCAGCCCAAGGAATGTTTTCAGACCCTCTATCTATTTTGCTTTCATGTTGATGTTTCCGAGGCACAATTCTGGGTGGCACGAAGAGCATATATACGGGTTTTACTTTTATGCATATATTGATGAGCTCGAGGTACATTCTTGGCACCCGGGGTACCAGATACTAGGTTTTACTTTTATTTATTGGCCATACTCTGCATTATATCATCTCATGATGCATTGCAATGCATTATCTATGTGTACTTCGAGTGCTTTTACTTGTTTTATCATTATTTTCTTCACCGTCAGATAGATAGTTTTGTTTTTTGTTGATAACTAGATTTAGGTGGATCCATGTAGTTAGTTTACTTTCCTATATCTTATAATATATATTATCTTTCTGAGCTCTGTTGGCCTATGATGCCTACTCAGTACCCATTATTTTATTACTCATACTACACTCTGCATCATTTTCTGATGCAACACCTAGTATGAGCCACCCTAGTTGACCCTCTAGTTGTTCATGGCCAGTTATTGTTCTGATAGCGGTCAGCTTCCAGCGTTTAGAGATTCCTTGTTGCTTTCCATCTACATACCTGTCTATAATTTTGTTTTTTGGATAGACAACACTTATTATATGGCTATTCCGTACCTTAGACGGTCTTGTACCAGCAATACCAGGTCTAAAGGTTGGTCTATTTATGTTTTTCCTGCTCACATTAGGGCCATGTTTGTATATTTATTACTTTTGGTATGTATATATGTTGTTGGTCAACTTCTTGTATGATTCCCTCTCATATTTTCATTATTTAAATTGTTTCACCATACTTCCATATTCTTGGGTTGGCTTGCCTACCAGGGGGTTATGTAGGCTCCATTACATCCCAATTATGGGTTGTGACAGAGTGGTATTAGAGCTCTAGGTTCAGTGGTCTTTCTAGTACAAGAGCAGAGTGGTATCACAACTTTAGGTTGGCTGTTCTTGCTAGTATAAGAGTAAAGTGTCTAGTAGAGTCTCGTGGATGGGTATGATGACATTCATATTTTATCTGCGAGAGGCTATAAGACATTCCTAGGAAAGATTTCATCTTGTTTGATTCCTTGTCGTGCGTCCTTGACCTAATCAACTTCTAAGCATCTTTTGTTTTACTCTTTATTAGATGGTTAGGACGAGATCTACAGTAGGTGAGGATTATACCCATGCACCTTTTGTTAGAGCCCCAGCTAGGGGATGGGGTAGAGGTCGACTCAGAGGTCGAGGTAGGGGACGGGCTACGCCAACTCTGGCCTAGACTAGGTTACCGTTTGTAAAGCCTGATATTAGGGTTGAGAAGGTACAATATTAGCAAAAATATGTGGGGCTAGCCTAGCACTCAACAGGTTTCCTGGTTACTGATGTACTACAACACACATTTGTTTGCTTGCTTGGGTTTCTTGAGGGTATGTCACAGCCAGCAACTTCACCTGGTACTCTAATTAGTCTTGGGTCAGAGACGAGGCTTAAACATCAGCCCAAATAGTGGTATAGGGTTCAGGAGCATAGCCTACAACTGCGACTCCCTGATTAGAGGTATTTATGGTCTCTACCATTATTCCTCCTATTCTAGCTAGGCCATTCATTCCTTATAAAGAGCAAAAAATGCTTAGTAGATTCCTATGGTTGGGTTTCCCAAGGTTTTTTGGTGCTCTTAGGGAGGATGCGCATGAGTTTCTTACTAGTTGCCAAGAGATATTGCAAAATCTAGGGTTAGTTGAGTCGCACAGAGCAGATTACACCATGTTTCAGCTAGATGGCCCAGCAAAATAATGGTAGAGGTCTTATATAGCTTGTAGGCTAGCCGGGTCAGCTCCGCTTACTTGGGCACAGTTCTCCACAGCCTTCCTGGAAAAGTATATACCATGTAGTTTGAGAGAGCAGTTGATGGATGAGTTCACTAGGTTAGAGCAGGGCTTTATGTATGTCTCATACTATGAGGTTCGCTTTCATGAGCTGGCTAGGCATGCCACAATTATTCTATCCACCAAGCATGAGATGGTGCATCACTTTGTCAGAGGGTTGACTTTATAGCTCTATTTTGCTACAGAGGGTATAGTAGCATCAGGCCAGTCCTTCCTTGAGGTTATGAATCATTACTGCACTATTGAGGGAATACTTTATGAGGCTAAAGGGGCAAGCAATAATAGGCCCCATTATTAGGGCAGTTACAGTGGCTCATAGACGCATGGCAGGGGCTAATTTGGTAAGGTTCAGCATCAACAACATTTCCATCTGAGCCGACATGTTCAGGCGGCATTACAAATTTCTAAGGGTCAGATTAGTCAGGGTTTTATTTAGTGTTAGGGAGGTGCTTGTTCTGGGACCACATGCCATGTTAGTTATTTGGATTCAACTTTGTCATCACAACAGGGTATAGTTGGCCGGGGTTGTAATGAGTGTAGTGAGTTGGGCCACTTTTCTAGGTAGTGTCCTTTGGTGCACCATTGTAGGCGACAGGATCAGCCAGTTTAGGTCCCCAGGACTCCAACACCACTGGCCAAAGGTGGTGCATAAGGTAGTGAGGGTGGTCCCCAAGGTACCCGAGGTTGTCCTTAGTCCGGTAGATCGGGTGGTCATGGTAATCGGAGCCACATGTATGTATTTCTGGGTTGTCCAAAGGCTGAGGCTTCAGATATTGTCATCACAGGTATGATATCTATTTGTTATCAGCCAGCTTCTGGTTTTTTTGATCTGGGGTCTACATTCTCCTATGTGTCTACTTATAATGCTACTCGTATGGAGTCTACTTATGTGTTATCGCATGTTCCCTTGAATGTATCTACCCCAGTAGGATATTCTTTAATAGTGGATCATGTGTATTGGGCTTGTGTGGTGACTATCCTGGGGTATGATGTGTAGGTAGACTTGATTATGCTAGATATGGTTCATTTTGATGTGATTTTAGGAATAGGTTGGTTGTGTCCCTACTATGCGGTCTTGGATTTCTTTGCCATGACCGTTACTCTACGGATGCCTAATATCCCTCCTATATTATAAAAGGGTGCTGATAGCCACATGTCAAGGGGAGTTATATCTTTCTTAATTGCCCAATGATTGATTAGGAAGGGTTGCTTAGCCTATCTTTCTTACATCTGTGATACTAGTGCCAGCACATCTTCACTTGAGTCAGTTCCCATGGTTTGCGAGTATTCGAATGTGTTTCCTTCTGATCTATTGTGTCTTTCTCCTGATCGTGATATTGACTTTGGCATTAGCATCGAGCTGGACACTCAACATATTTTTATTCTTCCATATCGGATAGCACCATCTGAGTTGAGGGAGCTTAAGGATCATCTCTAGGATTTGGTAAGTAGAGGGTTCATCAGGCCTAGTGTTTCTCCATGAGGTGCTCTGATTCTGTTTATGAAGAAGAAGGATGGGTCCATGCGTATGTGTATTGACTATAGGCAATTGAATAAGGTGAAATTTAAGGATAGGTATCTGATACCAAATTTGATGATCTGTGTGACCAGCTACAGGGTGCAATAGTGTTTTCTAAGATAGACTTGAGGTAAGGTTATCACCAGTTGAGGATTAGGGATGAAAACTTCCCAAAGACTACATTTAGGACTCGATATGGCCATAATGAGTTCCTAGTCATGTCTTTTGGGTTGACCGATGTCCTAGAAGAATTTATAGAGTTGATGAACAGTGTGTTAAGAGCCTACCTAGATTCCTTTGTGATTGTGTTCACCGATGACATCTTGGTACATTCAAGGAGTAGAGAGGAGTATGAGAAGCATTTGATATTTGTACTTCAGTCCTTGCGATACCATTAGTTATATTCAAAATTCACTAAGTGTGAGTTTTGTCTTGTGTCTGTGGCATTCTTGGGGCACGTAGTGTGCAAGGATGGGATCATGATGGATCTGATGAAGATTGTAGTAGTTCACGACTGGGCTAGACCTACTTCTCCTATCGAGGTTCGAAGTTTCATTGGATTGGCAGGTCACTACAGATAGTTTATAGAGGGGTTTTCTTCTATAACAGCTCCTTTGACTAGATTGACTCAGAAGAATATCCCTTTCTAGTGGTCAGATGAGTACAAGGTGAGCTTTCTGAAGCTCAAGGCCTTATTGACTTCAGCTATGATTCCTACTCTTTTGTTTGAGGGTCAGGGTCTACACTGTATTATGATGCTTCTGGTGTTGGTCTGGATTGTGTATTGATGCAGCAGGGCTGAGTTATTGCTTATGCTTCTAAAAAGTTGATGGTTCATGAGAGGAACTACCCCACTAATGACTTGGAGTTAGCGATGGTAGTCTTTGCACTGAAGATTTGGAGGCATTACCTGTAAACTATGCATGTTGAGATCTTCACTCACCATTGTAGTCTTCAGTACATTTTCAACCAGAAGGACCTAAATTTTAGATAGCGCAGGTGGTTGGAGTTACTGAAGGACTATGACATCTCCATTCTTTATCATCCGGGAAAGGCAAACATGGTAGCGGATGCCTTAAGCTAGGAGGCAGTAAGTATGGGTATCCTGTCATTCATAGCAGCATAGGAGAAACCTTTAGCTTTGGACATCCAGTCCTTGGCTAATAGGTTGGTTAGACTTGATATTTCTAAGTTGGGCCATTTTCTTTCTTGTGTTGAGGCTAGATCCTCCTTGTTGGAGCAGATTCGGGCACAATAGTTTGATGATGCGAGATGGAGAATCATTCATGATAAGGTTTTGAGTGGTGAGGCTAGAAAGATGACCTTAGATTCAGAGGGTGTTTTGAGGATAGAGGGTCATATCTACATTCCTAGAGTTTGTGACCTAATTAGGTTGATCTTGGAGGAGGCTCATTATTCTAGGTATTCCATTCATCCCGAAGCAACTAAGAAGACCATGACTTAAGTCAGTACTATTGTTGGTGTAGGATAATGAGGGATATCTCAGATTTCGTATCTAGGTGCTTGAACTATAAACAGGTGATGTTTGAGCACCAGAAGCCGGGTGGTCTTACATAGAGGCTACCCAATCAGAGATGAAATAAGAGTGTATAGCTATGGAATTTGTAGTCGGTTTGCCATGCACTTTATGGAGATTTGATGATATTTGCGTTATCATCAATAGGTTGACAAACTCTGCTCACTTTCTATCGATTCATACTTATGACAGTTTTTAGAGAATGGCTCAGATCTACATATGTGAGATTGTCCATTTGCATGTGGTGCTAGTTTCTATCATTTCTTACCGTGGTACTCATTTTACTTTGTGTTTCTAGAGGTCTATTCAGAGGGAGTTGGGCACCATAGTTGAGCTTAGCACTGCTTTTGACCCACAGATTGATTGTTAGTAAGAGCATATATTATGGTTTTGGAAGATATGTTGCGAAAATATTTTATTGATTTTGGAGGTCAGTGGGACCAGTTCTTAGCCTTGGAAGAGTTTTCATATAATAACAGTTACCATTCAAGTATTCAGATGGCTCTGTTCGAGGATATGTATTGTACGGGGTGTAGATTTCTAGTCGGTTGGTTTGATGCCTTCGAGGTTAGGCCATGGTTTGCCGGCCTACTTCGTGATTCTATAGATAGAGTTCAGGTCATTCAGAGGCTTTGCACTTCCCAGAGTAGACAAAAGAGTTATGCTGACGGGGGGGGGGGGGGGTTTCGAGACTTAGATTTTATGATTGGTGACTATGAGTTCCTTTGGGTGTCATCCATGAAGGGAGTGATAAGGTTCGAGAGGAAGGTCAAGCTTAGTCCTGGGCCATTTGATATACTTTGTTGCATTGGAGAGGTTTGCTTATTAGTTGGCCATGCCTCCTGCCCTTTCTTGTCTTCATCAAGTTTTCCATGTTTCTTTGTTGCGGTAGTATATTCTGGATGAGGATCACGTGCTTCTGTGGGATTCAGTTGAGTTGGATGAGTCTCTGGCTTTTAAGGAGGAGCCTGTTGCTATCTTAGATAGGAAGGTTAGGAAGTTGAGGTCCAAGGAGATTCCATCAGTTAAGGTTCAGTGGCGGCATCATCCTGTCGAGGAGGCTACCTGGAATATTGAGGCAAACTTTTCTTTCTATTGACCTCCGTTGGGATTTTTGTCGATTCTGTTGAGTCCAAAATTGCATTTTTAGTCGAATAGCTCAGATTGTTTGTGTTCGCGAGACCTCAGATGTGTTCTCGAGGGTCCATCGGAGAAAATCTTGTCTTGACCTTGCTGTTGGCAGCTGGTTGCTATCATGGCACCAGCTTGGCCTTCGCCTACGCGTGGGCTGGCCGCCCCCTCTCTCGGCCTTCGCCTATGCGAGGCATGGTTGCCTAGGACTTGGAAGCCGCCCCTCGGTTGGCCTTCTCCTATGCATGGCATGGTTGCCTATGCGTAGGGCAAGCCATGCCGCCCCTCTATTTGGTCTTTGGCTAGGCAATCCCTAGGCTGCGTTCGCATTGGCCATGGCCAGCAGCTACATATTTCTTGGCCTTCATTTTTCCAGCTTTGTTTCTCATTTGTTCCCAACTCAAAACATAAAATCGTCACTACCAAAGTGTTCCATTTTGTTCCTAGCTTGGGTAATTCATTGAATTGATTGGAAAACCCCGCTTCCTTGTCGATTAGTAAGTTCTTCTTCCCCAAAATTTGCTTCTTCTCCATTGTTAAAACCTCCATTGTTGATGGATTCTTAAAACATGGTTTTCCTTTAAGAATCTGTTCTCTAGGGATTGCATGCTTTGTGGGTTAGTTTATTTCACTTCCTTGGCATATTTTATCTCGTTATGGTATGTAATTCTTGCTCAATTTCCAGTTTTTCATTCTCAAAATTCCATCTTTAAACTCCTTCTTGAGCGGGATGTTTTGTGCCTTTCCCATGGCAAAATTTGCTCAATTTTGGAGCATGGCTTTTTAATATTAATGTGGTCGCCATGCTTCTTTCCATTTTTGATTTTGGCTTGTGGCCCTCGCGGGCCTGCTTTTGACCTGAATTTTGACCCAGCTATAAGTATAGCAATATGGGTATCCCTAGTCTCGTTTTAATGTGTAGTTTATGTTCTTGATAGTTTGATTTTCATTCGAAACTTCTCAGAGCAGTTCAGGCTTGGACAACGTCATTCTAGCAGCTTGTCATTAGATGACAGGTAGGTTACGCTCCAACTCCTCTTGACTTTGCATATATCGGATAAAATTGTATTCATAGGCATCCTTTGGTTGGGTTTACTAGCTTGGTAACACAGACCTTGACTGTTTCTTCATGTCTGACTTGTTTTCTTCCTCTGTTGTGTGTAGTATTTGTTATAGATGATATTATTACCCTTATGGTCCTTCGTGACCCTGTATTGACTCTTGACCATAGACAGTGGGTTATATGGGAATGTACGTGAGTTTTTGACATTGATATCACGATCTTTGGCTAGTTATTTGTGTTGTAGAGCAATTAGAGCATGTGCAGGGCCGATTGGTTGATTGTGAGCTGTTGGGCTATTGTTTGTGTTGGATCATGTCATTTCCATGCATATAAAGGGATTTTTCACTTATTTTATTATGATTTTAGCTTCGGGCCACTATTTTTGGTTTCCTAAACTTTGCATGGACCTAGGGCCCATTTTTAGCTGAAATGACTTCATAACTATATGGAACTGACTTATGTGGATCTTCTTGGGGTAAAGAGTTAAAAGACAGTTTTTATCACAGTTTTCCTACCTTTACTTGGCTTGGCAAGGCCGTAGTGCTAGATTGACTTCTTACTAATTTGAGATGATACCAAACTTGGTCGGACCGAGCATCAGATTTGTTTTAATACTATTTTAGACCTGGTTATATCCGGGCAACCTTGATGGGTTTTTGAGACTTACTTTACTGTTTTAGACTTGGTTAGAGTCTGGGCATGCATATTTGAGATCTTGGGCTACTAGCTTGGATCCGAACCCGCTCTAGATGATGATTTTGAGATTGAGATTTAGTATGTGGTCACGGACCTTGCCAATCCAGACCAAGGGCTTTGGGATGAGTGTGTCGGAGGACGGGTATATGGTGGAGTTGAGGTATACGGGCAGTGTCCTTCTATAGAACCTACCTGCTGGGCCCTTTAGGCACCGGAGGAGGTACATACAGGGTTACTATTCCACCCAAATTTCATCATGCATCATACCATTAATTTATGTGAGGTTCCACCCTTGTTTTCTGTTTGTTGAGTGTACGCTCTGGTAGTATGGGATCCTAGAGGTTTTGGCTTTTCTTGCGTTTCTCAGGTGAATGGGTGCTCGTTGGGACTGTAGGTAGACTTATTATTGCTTTATCGAGATACGACTTCTCATGTTGATTTCTTATTAAAACTGGATATTGAGACTAGTATAATGTGGCTTGGCTTGATTATTATTCCTGTGTTTGAGCATGCTATCGTTATTCTTCTTTTCTCCTTTTCTTTTACTTGAGGTTACCGATATATCGCCAATTTTCTAAAAACTTCTTTATATATTGTTATTGCGAGGATCCTAGGTTAGTTACTTCTTTCTTTCACCTATGCCTGTTATATATATTCTAGTAGCTAGCAATGTATGTAGTTTTCTTCCTGTATTCCTTTTGTGCTAGCTTCTGTGTACTTATTCGTTATTTTCTATGACAATTTGCTTCTACTCTGCTTATTGCTGCTCTTTTATCTTATATGTGTCCATTTGGCCTATGATACCTACTAGGTACCCGTTGCTTAGCAATTCGTGCTCATACTACACTTCTACATCTTTTGGGGCAGATCCTAGTGTGGGCCATCATCGTTAGCTCATAAAGACTCATGCGAAGAGGTTTTGGACTGTCCAAGATTGAGGGTGAGCTCTTTGTGACCAAAGCTTTGCATTAGTTTATACTTTGTATCATGTACTCTCTTACTATTTGAAGACATTTGTGTATATATTATTTTGGGTCACTTTGTACTTTGTTGATGTAGTTCTGGCTCTATATTATGATATCAGGTTTTGGAGTTTTGTTTAGCTTCCATATATATATATATATATATTATGTATATTCATGATGCTTATTTCTTTATCTTGTTCTCTTGGTTTTGCTATTTATACTGTTCTTCTGTTTACTTGTTAAAATATGAGCCCATTGCTAACTGTTCTAGGCTATGGAGATTGGTTTGCCTACTGGGGGAGGGGGGTTGTAGGTTCCATTATGATTGATAAATCTTGTTGTGATAGCTTGGTATCAGAGCCCAGGTTTATCGATGTCATCGGTATAGGAGCCTATGCCTAGTAGAGTCCTGCGGATTGGGGCAGAGTCGCCCGTACTCAATCTTTGGGAGGCTATAGTGGCATCTTAGGAAATATGACTCTCTAATTGCTTATGTATCATGCGTAGTCCTTGAATGTTTCTTGAAATCACACTTGTTCTAGTTAATTCTTCCGTAGATAGTTCATACAAGATCATAGACATCCGTCAGGGGCGAGCCTTCGACTCCAGTACCCCTGACACCAGCTAGGGGCCAAGGAGGTCATATAAGTAGGGGTTGAGGACGTGCCTGAGCAGCGGCACATGTTAGGGCTTCGAGGGTCGAGGTTGAGCTATACTATAAGCCCGAGTTTATTCGCGAGTAACATATTGACCAGGGGATAGCCTAGGTGCAACTAGCTCTGGTACCAACTCCAATATCAGCTTCAGTGCCAGCATCAGCCCCAACTCAGTCTTCAGATATTCAAGCCCTACTTTTATAGTTATTGGGTATGATCGGGGATCATCATGCTGGGGTAGCACATATATCTGCTCATGGGGCAGCCCTAGATGCATCGAGTTCAGGAGCGCAGCATGCTACTGTGTCTCCTCGTGCTGAGGTTATTCTGGATCCATATATTGCACATTCTCTTACTCCTCATCCAGCTTTGACAAAGACAGAGCAGAAGGCATTTGGTAGAGTTTTGAGATTGGCACCTTCGAGGATTGCTGGTACTTCTGGTCAGGACCCACATGCCTTCATTACTACTTGTGAGGAGATGTTGTACCATTTGGGTTTACTGGAGACTCAATATGTTGGATATACTTCTTATCAGATGGAGGGCCCAGCTAAGTTATGGTGGAGGGCCTAGGGTACTTGCATGCCATGTTCGTCACCTCCGAGTTTTATGAGGCCTTCATGGACAAGTTCTTGCCACAGAGTGACAGAGAGCATCATCGGGAGCAGTTCACTAGACTTGTGCAGGGTTCGATCAGTGTATCGGAGTATGAGACTCATTTCCATAAGCTGGCACTATTTGGGGCTATGATCATGTATAACAAGCATGATAGTGTTTGTAGATTTAATTGGGGGTTGCGGACAAAGTTTAGATGGCCGGCTGAGATATTAGTTGCTAGTGGTTGATCATTCCAGGCTATTGCATACTATACCCGTACTGTAGAGGATTTTCATTGTCATGATTCTGGGGCCAGAGATAAGAGGCCTCGACATCAGGGTAGCTACAGTGGTTCTCATCATGGTGGTAGAGGTTCAGGTCAGTGGGGCCGAGGATATCAGTCGTAGTAGCACCAGGGTCAGTCTAGTTGATCGGTTTAGGCTTCACTTCAGTCTTTTAGTGGGTCTCTGTTTGAGCAGGGTTAGGGTAGCTAGTAGGGCTATAGTGGTCATTCAACAAGAGGTGAAACTTTTGGGTAATCAGAACATGGTGTCCATACAAGTTCTGCTATTTCATATCTCCAGTCTAGGCCATCAGGGACTTTTAGGATTGTGGTGTTGTCGATCACTATGCTAGAAATTGCCCCCAATGGGGTACAATTGAGCTAGATGCTCAGTCGCCCCAGCCTATCCGCACAGTTTAGCCACCGATTAGAGGAAGTGGTGGTCAAGGTAGAGGTGGTAGCCTATGATGCAGGACAGGTGGAAGGGATGGTGGTCGATTAGGTTGTGGTCGTCATCAGTTTTATGCGGTCCCTGGAGACCGAGAGAGAGATGCGGGCTCAATATTCGCATCTGGTTGAGCCTTCAAGTACACTAACTTCTTGACTTTTGAGGATAAAAGTCCATTTTAGTAGTGGATGATCTAATTACACTTCTGATCATTTTCGCATTTACGCCTTTCTTGTACTGTTAGAGCTTTCCTATGGGTTGGTGCACTGGCTGTTCCTTTGGTTGTTACAACTGTTTCCCTATTTAGAGCATAAACTTAGGAGTTCATTGACTTCGGTCAACATTCTTGGTAAACACACTCAGAATCGAATTCCAATAGTTCTGTCAGCTCTGGAATATGGATTTTGGTCTAGATAGACCCTTGGTCGGGGTCTGGGAGCTTTCGGTTTAGTTTTGTCTTGATTTTTGTGTTTCTAGCTAAGTTGAATTAGAATGTTTGACATTGGTCAATATTCGAAAAAGAGGGCCTCGGATGGGAATTTTGACAGTGTTGATAAAATTGTATTAATGTGCATCCTTGTGTTGGGTTTACTAGCTTCGTACCACAAACCTTGACCATTTCTTCATGTCTGACTCATTTTCTTCCTCCGTTGTGTGTAGTATTTGTTATAGATGATATTATTACCCTTGTCATCATGTGTGACCTTGTATTGACTCTGGACCATAGATGGTGGGTTATATGGGAATGTCCGTGAGTTTCGAACATTGATATCGCGATATTAGGCTGGTTATCTGTGTTGTAGAGTGATTGGAGCCTGTGCTGGGCTGATAGGTTGATTGTGAGCCGTTAGGATATTGTTTGTGTTGGAGCATGTCATTTCCATGCATATAGAGAGATTTTTCACTTATTTTACTATTGTTTTAGTTTCGGCCACTATTTTTGGTTTTGTATTCTTTGCATGGCCGTGGGGCCTATTTTCGGCTGAAATGACTTCAAAATGGTTTGGAACTGACTTACATGGATCTTCTTGGGGTAAAAGAGTTAAAACATAGTTTTTATCATAACATTCCTACCTTTTCTACACTCGGCAGGGCCGTAGTGCTAGATTGACTTCTTAATGCTTTGAGATAACACCAGACTCGATCGGACTGAGCATCAGATCTGTTTTACTATTGTTTTAGACCTGGTTATGTCCGGGCACCCTTGATGGGTTTTTGAAACTTACTTCACTATTTTAGACCTGGATAGAGTTTGGGCATGCATAGTCAAGATTTTGGGCTACTAGCTTGGATTTAGACCCGCTCTGGATGATGATTTTGAGATTGAGATTTAGTATGTGGTCATGAACCTCCATGGACCTTGCTGATCCGGACCAGGGGCTTTGGGCTGCGTGTGCTAGAATAGGGGTATATGGTGGAGTTGAGGTATACGGGCAGTGTCCTTCCATGAAACCTACCTGATGGGCTCTTTATGCACTAGATGAGGTACATACAGGGTTAATATTCCACCCAGATTTCATCATGAATCATACCATTCATTTTTGTGAGGTTCCAGCCTTGTTTGCTATTTGCTGAGTGTATGCTCTGGTAGAACGGGATGCTAGAGGGTTTGTCTTCACTTGTTTCCGTTCCTTGGGTGTATGGACTCCCGTTAGAACTGTAGGTAGACTTATTTTTGCATTATTGAGATACAACTTCTTATGTTTATTTCTTATTAATACCTAATATTGAGACTAGTATAATGTAGCTTGGCTTGATTATTATTCTTGTGTTCGATCATGCTATCGTTATTCTGCTTTCCTCCTTCTCTTTTACTTGAGGTTACCAGTATACTACCCATTTTCTAAAAACTTCTTTATATATTGTTATTGAGAGGATCCTAGGTGCGTTACTTATTTCTTTCATCTGTGACTGTGATATATATATTTCAGTAGCTAGCCATGTATGTTATTTTCTGCCTGTATTCCTTCCATGCTAGCTTCCGTGTACTTTTTCATTATTTTATGTTACTATTTGCTTCTACCTACTTATTACTGCTTTTTTATCTTATATGTGCCCAGTCAGCCTATGATACCTATTAGTACCCATTTCTTAACAATTGGTGCTCATACTACACTTCTGCATCTTCTGGTGCAGATCCTAGTGTGGGCCATCGTTGCTAGCTCATGGTGACTTGTGCGAGGAGGTTTTTCAGTGTCCTAGACCGAGGGTGAGCTCTTAGAGACCGGATCTTATTAGTTTATCTTTTGTATCATGTACTCTCTTACTACTCAGAGACATTTGTGTATATATTATTTTGGGTCCCTTTGTACTCTATTGATGTACTTCCGAATCTATACTATGCTACAAGGTTTTGGGGTTTGGTTTAGCTTCCGTATATATATCATGTATATTCCTATTGCTTATTTCTTCATCTTGTTCCCTTGCTTTTGCTATTTATACTATTCTTCCGTTTACTTGTTAAGATAGTAGTCCATTACTAACCGTTCTGGGCTATGGAGATTGGTTCACCTACTGGGGGGGTTGTAGGTGCCATCATGACCAAAAAATTGATTTATGACATTCAGTCACTTAGATTCGTCAGTCGATGCTTTAATAAATTTCATCTCCTCAGTTGTTGATGAATCCTCGTTGCATTCAGAGAACTTAGTTAGGTCTAGTTAAGTTTATCTCAGTTCATTCAAATAAAAGTAGACCGGGGGCCTTATCTCAGTAGAAATTGTTCATTTCAATTTTATTGAGGCTTCATTAGACAGTTAGTCATTTAGTCAAAATAGTTGTTATTGAGATTTTTAATTGACTTTATGTCCCAGTTTTATGACATATTATTTTTGCTTTATTTTAAATATATTAGTCTTAGCTTTACAATTTAGAGCCTCCATATTTATTTTTCAGTAATCTTAGTAGCATGCCATGCAAAGGGTATGCTCGAGTCACCAGGTGGCTTCGGGTGCAAGTCTCGCATAGGTGTAGCCTCGAGGCATAACAAACTTATTATCTAAGCACTAGGTTTAAGTATCCTAGTACAGCCTATGAATCCATATCTAGTAGAGTATTTTTTATGGGTGTGAAGTGCACCAAACTTATACAGGGGAAGCTATACGATATTAGGAAGTACTTTCCTTCTTTCATACTCTAGTTTTGTAACATCCTAAAAATTCTAATCTAAGACCCAAACCCAATAATTTCTAATGGTACATACATGTTATGACCAATTACTTGGTGTGGTAAGAGTTTTGGATATGAATTAAACTCATAAGGAACCTCTAGCACAATCTTGAGTTGAAATGTTCTTTAGCGATTAGTTATTGTATACGATTTTACAAGGGTCAACTTCAAAATATCATGTTTCCTAGAATATAAAGTGTTAGATATCCCATGACCCACAAAATTATAGATTTTTGAGTCTTCTTTCTAGCACCACTGACCGCTCATTAATCTGAATCTGGAGTAAGAGTTATGGGCATTTTAGTGCAGTACTGTTAGTATGCCAAAAAGCAATGACTTGGTCCATGATCAGTGGGATGGGTGATGACTCAGGCCATGGTTCATGAGGTAGACAGCGGTCCGTGAAACTCCATACTTGATATCAAAGCAGTGAGTCATTTTATCCCTTCTAACCCTATGATTTGGACCACGGCTCATGAGGTGAACAGTCCGTGGAGATATTTCTGCACTTTTGAATAGTCATTTGAGGGGTAGTTTAGTCCTTTCCTTGCCCAAGGTACCTTCCCACATTTTAAAACACCCAATAAGGGTTATTTCTTGGAAGAAAAATACATTGATAGTCTCTCCCAATTCCTTTTCCTTCTTCCAGAAACTCAAGAACACGCAAGATGGGTTTCTCAAACCCCATAACTCCAAAGCTCCCAAATTCAAGAATTTCTCCAATAATCTTCTTCTTTCAGGTGTGTAGAATTTCAACGAGAGTTTTCTTTCGTTCTTATGCCCAAAACTTCATGTATTTTAGATTTACAACTTTATGATTTCTTGATCTAGTGTTTGTACCCAATTATGCAAACATTATGATTTTCAGTCCCTAAATGCTGCTCATGATAATTGATCTTGTTAAATACGTTCAAGTATTATTTTCTAGCCTTAGATTTAGTTTAAAACATTACCACATGATTTAGCATGATTTAAATAGATTTAGCATGGTTTCACCTTATAGTCTTAAATTTAGTATGAGTTGAGTTCATGAGCAAGGTTTTTCTCATAATTCCTTATTTCCCTACCAGATCATAATTATGCATCAAACATATGCTTAAGGTTTCTTCATGAACTATTATATACCCTATATCGATGGGACATGTTTTGAAATATATGATTTTCAGTATATGACTTACGAGATGATATAAATCTTGGGCTCACAATATTAAATTTCATGATTTCTATGACTTCCTGATATGCAATCAATGTTTATGAATTATTTTTCAAAAAGTAAAGTTCATGAGTAGTATGACATTCAGATTTTCGTTTCATGATTACGAACAGTTTTCATATCCAGATATGTCACGTGATATGATATAAGCACTAGTATGTTTTGGAAGTGGTATTTAGCACCGAGAGGATGTCAGTCCAATCAAACCAATATCTTATAACTACGTGCCAATGTAGGTTTTATTAGCCCTCTGAGGCTTAATTTAGTGGATCCACCCTCGTTTAGGTTCTATACTAATGGAAAGGTATAGGGAAGCTCTGGAAACTGTGGCCTAGAAGTTGGACTCCATGTTGCTCGCATGGTTTATGTCAGTTAAGAAAATCTCCTTATAAATATGATTTCAAACATAATAATTGTACATGGCTCACTAGTTTTCAGTACAGACATGATTAACATATGACTATTTTCAAATGATTCAGTTTTCCCAGTTGACATTATGCCTGTGTGAGTCATTGTTCACTATTTTATACATATGTTTATTATAACTTGAGTATATCGCCATGAAACTTGTTTTCAACATGATTTTATAGTGCATACATGTTATTGCATATCTCACATGCTCAGTACATTCAAAGTACTAATTTCATACTTTTCTTGTGCTGCATCCTTTTATGATATAGGATTTAGTTCTAGCTCACAAAATCAGGGTCAGACAGATTGCAACTTCCATTCAGTAGGTGATTTGTTCTCATTATTTAGGAACTCTAGTAAGTTAGTAGATATAGAAGTTTATCTTTGTCCTGATACATTAATTAGAGAAAGTTGGGGTTATGTCCCGGCTACTGTAGTAAGTGTAAGTAAAGGCTTAATAGACAGTTTGTGAGAATTACTATATTCAAATCCAGTTTCTCTTCTTTTATAATACAATGTTGTAAACATTTTAACCAGTCATGTATTGAACAATCTATTCAACAGTTTTTCTTCCGTATAGTGTTTTCCAGTTTATATGTTTCTAATCAGCTGCTTATGAATTATCCTAGTTTGAAGGGTTAGCTCAGGGCCACTTATGGTTCTAAGCATCATATTGTGCCCAGGGTGTAGACTCAGTTCGTGATAAGTTTGTGAAATATAGATAAAATCTATGAAATTATAATAACTCGTGCATTACACATATTTCATATCATGCCTCCAAAAAGAACAAAAGCAAGACTAACAAAAACAACATACAAAGTAAAACCAGAAAGTAAAAATCAAGATTCTTGGGTTGCCTCCCAAGAAGTGCTTGGTTTAACATAACGGCTTGACGAAGGTACCTCCCACTCAAGGCTCGTCTAGGTAAATGGCTTCTAAGATTGCAACTTCCTTCGGAATGCCCAAGTACTTCTTCACTCGCTGCCCATTGACTTTAAAGACTGAGCTAGCCTCATTTTCCCATTCTATGGCTCCATTGGTGAAGACTTGATGCACTTTAAAAGGAGCCGACCATTTGGACCTTAGTTTTCACAAAAAAAACCTGAGTCTAGAATTGAATAAGAGCACCTAATCTCCCGGATGGAACTTTCGCATTAGGATTTGTTGATCCTGATAGCGCTTCATATGGGCTTTGTAGATAAAGGCACTTTCATAAGACTTCATCCAAAACTCGTCCATTTCATTGAGGTCTTCCACTCTAGCACGATCGGCTCTTTCCGAATCCAAGTTCTGTTTCTTCAAGACCCACATAGCTTTGTGTTCCAATTTGACCAGGAGATGACAACCCTTTCCAAAGACCAATTAGTAAGGGGACATACCAATCGGGGTCTTGTAAGCTATCATATATGCCTATAGTACATCGTCCAACTTGCGTAACCAATCCGTTTGATGAACATTCACAGATTTTGAAAGGATGGACTTGATCTCCTGGTTAGACACCTCAACTTGCCTGCTCATTTGTGGATAGTAGGGGGTGGCCCCTTTGTGTATGACTCCGTATTTCTCAAGTATTGCACTAAACAACTTGTTGCAAAAGTGTGATCCCCCATAAATAATGATAGCACGGGGGGTTCCAAATCGAGCGAAAATATGCTTTTCTAGAAAAGCAGTCACACTTCTCCCTTCTTTATTCGGTAAAGCCACCGCCTCGACCCATTTGGACATGTAGTCCACAGACACTATAATGTAGGTATTCCCATGTGAACTTGTAAAGGGACCCATGAAATCGATACTCCATACATCAAACAATTTGACCTCATGATAGGCGTTAGTGGAAGTTCATGACGTTAAGATATGCACCCTCTGCGTTGACATTTGTCACACTCCTTCACCAAATCATGGGAATCATGAAATAAGGTAGACCAATAGAAACTACTTTACAACACCTTAGAGGCCGTGTGCATACCCCCATGGTGACTATTAACGGGTGACGAATGACATGCTATAAGAATGGGTAATATTTCAATCTCTGGTATACACCTCTGTATCATCCCATCGACGCAAATTTGGAACAAGTAAGGCTCATCCCTATAATACTTCCGGACGTCATAGAGGAATTTCTTTTTCTGATTCGAGTTCAGACCCTCCGGAAGTAGATTGTTTGGTAAGTAATTAGAAAAATCCATAAACCAAGGTGTCAAGTCATGCGAAGCAGCCAAGATACGCTCATCCAGGAATGATTAATTGATTTCAAGGTCCCCCACAGGCCTTCCCTCTTCTTCCAAACGCGATAAGTGGTCGGCCACTTGATTCTCACACCCTCTCCAGTACTTTACCTCAAAGTCAAACTCTTGAAGAAGTAATACCCACTGGATTAATCGAGGCTTTGAATCCTTTTTAGTCATCAAATACCTGATAGCTGTGTGATTAGTATGCACCACCACCTTAGTCCCCAAGAGATATGCCCAAAACTTCTCGAAAGCAAACAACACAACCAATAATTCATGTTCTGTAACAGTGTAGTTTGTTTGGGCCGCGGTCAAAGTTATGCTTGCATAATATATCGAGTGAAAAAGCTTCTCTCTTTATTGGCTAAGTACCTCCCATAAAGCTACGCCACTTGCATCGCACATAAGTTCAAATGGTTTTGACCAATTCGGAGCAATGATAATAGGGGTGGAGGTTAGATTTTCTTTCAAGGTGAGGAAAGCCTTCATGCGTCTATAATCAAAGTCAAATTTGGCCTCCTTTTCTAGTAGCTTACATAGAGGGTAAGCTACTTTTGAGAAGTATTTGATGAATCGCCGATAGAATCTGGCGTGGCCTAGAAAACTTCGGATGCCTTTCATAGTTTTCGGATGGGGTAGCTTCGATATAACCTCAATTTTGGCTTGATCAAGTTCAAGCCCTTTTTCAGAAATCTTGTGCCCTAAAACTATCCCTTCCTTCACCAGGGAGTGATATTTTTCCCAATTCAACACAAAATTTGTTTCCTCACACCTTTTAAGTACCTTCTTAAGATGCTCCATAAAACCGCTAAACACATCTCCGACCATGGAGAAATCATCCATGAAAATCTCCATGGTATCCTTCACCATGTATGAAAATAACAACATCATACACCTTTGGAAGGTGGCCAGTGCATTGCATAGCCCAAATGGCATTCTCTTGAAAGAAAAGGTCCCATACGGACATGTGAAAGTGGTCTTTTCTTGGTCTTCCAGAGCGATAATAATTTGATTGTATCCAGAATAACCATCTATAAAACAATAAAGGCCACAGCCCGCTAATCGGTCTAGCATTAGATCCATGAACGGGAGAGGAAAATGGTCTTTTTCCAGCAAAGAATTCAATTTTTGGTATCCATGCATACTCTCCAACCGATTACGGGTCTGAGAGCAATCAACTCATCCTTCTCATTTGGGACCACGATAATTCTTCCTTTCTTTTGCACGCATTGCACTGTCCTAACCCAAGTGCTATCAGATATGGCAAAGACCACCCTCGCGTCCAACCATTTAATAATTTCTTTCTTCACCAGCTCTTGCATTTGTGGGTTAAGCCTTCGTTGGTTCTCAGTGGATGGAATGCTCTCCTCTTGGAGGTTTGTTTTATGTGTGCATATTCCCGGAGGTATACATATGATATCCACTATGGTCCACCCTAAAGCTCAGATATGCTTCTTAAACACTTTAAGCTGAGCTTCCACTTGCTTATCGCTCAACTTGTTATAAATAATGACCGGCAAGGTCTCGTTAGCACCCAAGTAGGCGTATTTCAAGTGGGACGATAGTGGCTTAAGCTCTAAGGTAAGAGGCTCAAGGATTGAAGGTTTGGATGGTGGAGTTTGCCTTTTCTTTAGATCGAGATCAAGTTTCTTTGGAGGACAAGGGTAGGAGCCAATTCCTACTAATGTACAACAAACCTCATTGAATTCCTCTATCCCCTCACCATCATGATTCAACAGTACTGCTTCAACACTTTATCCACAAACCCCTCTTTCATATACAAGTCAACACTTTCCTCAATCTTGACAATTGTGAAAGCCATTTGAAGATCACTCGGTTGCTATATAGATCTATTCGCGTCAAAGGTGGCTTCCTTATCATTCACTGCATATTTCAACTCACCTGAGTCCATTTTTCTCAAGGTACGCCCTATTTTTAGACTAGGTTGCCCCAAGATAATGGGTATCTTGAAGCTTCCTTTGCAATCAAACACAACAAAATCCACAAGGTATACAATCTATCCTACCTTAATCAAAATGTTGCAACCAACCCCCACGGGGTGCTTCATCGACTGGTCCGTCATAGTTAATTCCATGTTTGTGATAGTGGGCTGCCACAACTCCAGTCGTCTAAAGGTGGCCAAGGACATCAAGTTGACACTTGCATTTTCATCGCACACTAACCTTGTGGACTTGTGAACTCCCCTTGAATCACAAACACTGTGTACACCCAGCATCACCGCATCATTGGTGAACCTTCATGATAGAATGGCACTACTAAAAGGAGATATCTGAACTACCCCAACATCCTCTAAATTGCAAGTGGTACATAACTCTTTCACAAACTTGGCATATTCGGGCATCTAGTTAAAATCAGTACTTGTGGGCATATTTATGGTGATTCTCTCCAACATACACTCAAAGTCTCTTGGATTTTCATCCACTCTTTCTTGCAACATTAATTGAGGGAATAGGGGGGACACGTAGGGAAAGGTTTGAAAACTTTAGGCACCTTGCTCTCACGTTGAATCGATGTGTTCAAACCATTTCCCCAAGCTTGCTTGTTTATAGGTCTGCTTATTATTGGCATCACAATATCAATGGGGTTGAGTGAACTCTCTACACCATCACTCCTTTCTTCATTCTTGTCTTGCCTAGATTTGAATTGCGCACTAAACCAAAGCATCCTATCTTTAAGACGTTCAAAGGCTATGGAGTGCGATTGCACAGTTTGGGCAAGACTTCCAAGGTCGTGACTCAACTCCTCAATGACTCTGTAGGTTGCCCCTACTTTCTCTAACACCTACAAAAGCATACTTTCCATTCTAAAGTCATCATATCGTTCATTCCGACCTTGATTCCTATGATCACATATGCCCAAACTTTGATAGCTGTCATGGGAACCCACCTTATGGTAAGCTATAGACACCTCATCACTGCCATTATTCGAACTCTCACCATCTTCTACTAGCCTCACGCCCCCAACAATGCCAATGGTGTTAATTGTTTTAACTTTGTCATTTGAGGCACTCCTTACCATAAACTCAAGGAGTGTGGAAGTGATTGATATCTCTCTAGCCCTTTTGTATCATTCTTTAACCAATCCTCAATCTCTTTAGCGAAGGTTTCACCCACTGCTCCCTCGGCTCCCAAAAATCCAACTTGAGGTCTAGCAAGATGACAAAAATCAAGTGCAAGTGGGTTGAGTGAGAAGTATTTGCATTGGTGCTTGAGTGATGTATGTCTGCAATCCACCACAAATAACACAACAACAGTAAAAGAAACAAGGACTCTCAAAGTGATTTCAAATCAACAATTAAAAATAACTATAAAATCAAGTCCCCGACAACGACGCCATTTTTGGTAAATGCTCAAATGTACTCTTTTATGAGGAGGTAACAACGATTGTTAAGCAAAACACATTTGTAAGTATCCAACGGATGTCGGGGTCATACCCACAAAGACTTGTATATAGCACAATGATGATTGTATAGAAATGACTTCACTAATAGAGTAAGTGTCTAAATGCAAGAAAGTAAAGGATTGGGGGAATTGGGATTCTGTCACAACAATCACAATTTGAAGCAACACAAGAAAGTAAAATGGGTGTACAAAATTGAGTAGATAGGGATGTGTATCCAATGTGGCTCTAATGTGGGATATGGTAATTGCTTATTCACGGTTATTCTCGATCATTAACATAAGTAGCCTTGGTCATGGGTATGGATTGTTTATCTTTCAATCCACAACCATATATCCGACAATCTCGGTCAGAGCACTGTCAGTTTAACAACAAACAACCAAGATCAAGCTTGGGGAGGTCACACTATCTCTAGCTTAGACCTTTAAATGGGTGATTATGTTGATATGAGCTATTTCTAGCCTCAAATTTGAATGGAATCCCAAGTTCCTACTAGTTATTTCACATACGATTATATGAAATTCTCTTTTAAGCAACAACATAGCCTAGTAATGAAAATCAATGTTTTCAACCACCAATTTTAGGATTAAAACTTGGTAAAACTTCTAGACCTATGTAAAATAAGCAATTATAAGCAATAATTAGCAACACCCACACCCATTTTTCAAGCACACATTATCAATATATTCCTAGACAAATGAAATTAGCTACTCATGATAAAGGAAAGAGATATACCAAGTGGGTAAGTCCAATTCCTCTTCATTCAAGTGTAATTTAAAGTTCTAAGCTCAGTTTTTTACACAAATGGTTAACCAAGAATTGGAAGAGAGAATAGATTGAAAACCTTTTCTTCTTTGAGAGGAAAACTTGTTCTCAAAGCTAAAAATTCTTCAAAATATTCAGGACTGAAGTATTCTCCTTACAATTGTGCCAAAATTGGACTTTTATACTTTCCCAAAATGTCACTAATTTTTTGGACAAAATTGCCCTACGGATGGTGTGCGGCATGATGTGTAAACTGCACGTCAGCATGTGCACGTCGCACACCCTCTTCATTTGAACCAGTGACTCAGCTGACTTGGGAGACGTTATGTGAAGGGGTGCGGTTCACACCATGAGTTGTGCATGTCGTACAGTGACCTCACCCCTTAGCAAATTCTTCAGTGAATTTTGTAGCTTTATGTGACATAGGTGAATTCTGCACCACAACTTGCGCATGTCTCACGGGTACCGCATCTCAAGGTATAATCTCCATCTTTTCCAATCACTTCACACTTCACTCCTTTTAATCTCTTTTTTGATCCATTTCCTTATTTTCCATCATTGATCATAAGTACCTTCATAAACATCAATAAAGGACATAAGAACCTGTAAATATATTTAAAGCATATCAATAATTCATGGATAAAGGCTCATTAAGTTTGTGATTTACTGACTTCTCAGCGTGGTGCTACGTCGAGTTATTAACTATTGTGCAGACATGCTGTCCATTTGATTATGGCAAACTATTTTGTGGCACCCACATGGTTATTAGCTGCCATAAATATGTCCAATACGTATCTTACTTATGGATTTAATAATAGAAGGGAATTAGAAAGAATCATAAGTATAAAGAGAGTCTGACGAGCAAGTCGCTTGCCTAATAGCCAAAATGTTGCCGATATGTGTAGACTATGTTTATGGGCTGTTTTTAGTGGTTGTAAAACTTGATTTTGTATAGATTATCTGATGGTAGGAAGGGGTAGTTTCTACTGAAGTTTCTCGAGTCCAGAATCGAGGTATGTAAAGGCGAAAATCTCCTTCTCCATGTGGCACAAACCTACATCACATGTTTCTCTACAAGGGTCTATATCATTTATAAGATTTATAGAGATTGGTATTCAGTTGTTATGTTCCCTATTCTTCAAAGTAATCACCCCTGAAAATCAATTATTCATTTTCCATACATTCAGAGTATTCGAGCTAATCGTTACGAGTCATAGTGTTCACATAGTCATCAAAGCAATATATATGCCTTCATTTGTATTTCATATAACACATATAGTACATTTGTTATATGTCGCTATAGATAATACTCTTTTCATATCATATTCATCATTTATATAGTAAATACATGTCCATATAATTTATTTGAAATAGAACAAAGTTTACCAGTTGATTCACTTAATCAGAGATTACCATCGGTTACTTAGAGTTCATAAATTATCATTCAGAGCTTGCTATTTATACAGTTGATATAACTTGTAATTGATTATTCAGAGGCCCTCATGGAATCAACTGTTAAAAATATAAATAAAGTGATGATGGGGGAAGGTCAGAGATATTGTATTCACTTGACTCATAATGCAATGTTGCCTTGTGCACATGGTTGAGACCAAAGACCCTCAGAGTTGATCCTATGGGCGTACCAGCCTATTATAGCTATATACCCTCATAGTAGAGTCGTATATGGCATATACACCTTGTGGGAGGACCCTCAGAGCTGAGCCTTTATGGCGTACCATCAGGGATCATAGACTACGAGACTTAACATTTTCATATGAGATTCTGAAATAAAAGAGTTCATATGTTATCCAGTTTATATAAAGCCCTCGAGGGTCATATTCAGAGGCTATCATTTATTCATTTTTAAGTACCTAAGTTACTTGATTCCACATAGAATTTTATCATTTGATCCCATATTAATAAAGCACCAAGAAGACAGTTGTATAATAATTTTAGAGTAATTTCATCTGATTTACAGTTTCATCAGTTACTTCCTAGTAGAGGTATATCTCTGTTTAGCACAGTATTGATTCTTTCACTGTGCTATCTTACCTATGCTTGTTATTGTATCTACCTTATATACCAGTACATGTTATATATGTACTTACACCCTTATGAAATAGGGTGTTGCATTCTTTTAAATGCAAGACCAGGTACATAGATTTACAGACCTCCTCAGTAGGCACTATCGCGTATAGGCAGAGCAGTCGGTGGGCTCCATTTCCCCCCGAAGCTAGTTTAGAGGTAGTACTCTCTTTTGTTGGTCATATTTGCATAGTATGGGTATGGGGGGATTGCATAGTTTTGTACTCTTTTAGAGGCTTCGTGGACACAATAGTATGATCATTTTGTATCATTTGGTCATATGCCATTGTATATGAACGTATAATCCTATTTTGTTATCTCTAGTACATGAATCATTGATATGTCATATATCATAGATTATTTGCATAGCTTATATGTATATATGGTACTTATCTTCCCCATACAGACTTGGGGCGTGAAAAAGTTGGTATTAGAGCCTAGGTTCATGTTTCCCAGGGAATTGTCTATGAAGTCGTGTCTAATAGTGCCTTTCTTATGAATGTGTTGCACGCCACATCCATAAGTAAGGGGCTACTTGGACATTTAGGAAATATGACCTTATTTCATTTTCTAGATTATGCCATAGAGCAAAGTTATAAGAAATTTATTCTGACTCGTGTGTTAATTTTTATCTATAGAGATGCCTGCAAAGAAAAAGACTCAGACTAGTCAAAACTTCACCGCAGCCCAAGAGGCAAGTCCTAGTAAAAAAACACTTATTTTTTAGGATCAGACAGAGGCCAAGGGTGGCACCATTATAAAAGCTATCCCAAATCCACACCCACAACAAGAAGAAGGTCCTACAAGAGCCCTCAATGCCTCAAGCTCCTCCATCTGACCCCTCAGACAAGGATGTCAGGGGATCCGTTCATTTGCTCACCTAGATAGTAACTTCTCAGTCTGAGAGATAGGAAGCAGCATCTCTAGTACATCTTCCCAGGAGAGGCATTTGGTTCCCATGTTTGAGAGTTCTTGCATATTTTCCCTCCTATTTTCACAGGGTCTAAACCCACTGAGGATCCCCTGAGATTCATTATCACGTCATGCATGTGTCAATTATAGAGTCAATCGACTTAGTAGTGTATCAGCCAAAAGATGTGGCTACAGCTTGGTATGACATGTAGAAATATTCTAGAGGAGCAGATGTACCTCCACCAGTTTGGAAGGAATTTACAGAGGCCTTTTTAGATCATTTCTTTCCTCCAGATGTTTTAGATGCAAAGGCTGAAGATTTTTTGGCAATTAAACAGAATAAAATGAGTGTTAAAGACTACAATATCAAATTCACTCATTTATCTAGATTTTCACCATAGATAGTCAGTACTACACCTGCCAGGGTATGTCGATTATAGGTGGCCTTAAATCTAACCTGATACAACCTTGTTCTATCACAGCATTAGATAAAGAAATAAGCATTGCTTGGATAATGACATTTGCACAACAAATTGGGGAGCTTCAATAGAAAAATTTGAGCCGATAGAGAGTGGGACAGAGTAATAGGGCTATAATATGTGGCGTTTATCAAGGCAATGATAGAGTATCTTCTAGTAGAGGGCCACAAAGAGCACCACCACCATCCTATTCCATCGCTCAATCTCTGTCCTACTCCCTGAGGTCAACGCCTGAGTAGATCCAGTAGTCTAAGGCACAAGGTCCACAATTTTAGATAGGTAGGGGTCGAGGATTACCACCTAATACCCACTATAGTTAGTGTGGTAGATCACACCCTCGTGAGTTCTAACAAGGCTCTGATGCTTGTTATTGGTGTGGAGTCCCTGATCATATGATACAAAATTGTCTAGTGATCCAAAAAGAGACGTTATGAGAGAAGTTACAACATAGTCCACGGGGTCTATACTAGCATCATTATCAGCCTTTCCTTCTTGATCTCGTGGTCTTAAGGCACCAGTAGACTAGGGTAGACGCAAAGATATAGCTTTTGATTCAGGAGGGGGTCTAAACCCTATGTATGAATTAGTAGGCTGATAAGATTCAGAGGCATCACCAGATATTGTCACAGGTATCTTATCTATCTTATCACATGATGTTTATGCATTGAAAGATTCAGGGGCTACTTTGTCATATGTTACTCCATTTCTCGCTAAATTTTTTAAAATAGGACCAGAATTAATACATGAGCAATTTTTCATATCGACTCCAGTAGGAGAGTTAGTTATAGTTCAATGACTTTATAAAAATTACATAGTGATGGTATGTGGTTGAGACACTACCGAAAATGTTTTTGAGCTTGATATGATAGACTTTGATGTCATCATGGGTATGGATTTGTTATCATCTTGTTATTCTATAGTTGATTGTCAGGCTAAGATTGCTTGATTTCACTTTCAAAATGAGCCAGTCCTTGTTATGTGCCCTATTATTCAAAGTAATCACCCCTGCATATTAGTTGTTCATTGTCCATATGTTCAAAGTATTCAAGCTAATCGTTACAAGTCATAGTGTTCACATAGTCATCAAAGCTATATATGTGCCTTCATTTGTATTCCATAGAACTCATATAGTACATTTGTTTTGTGTCTTTATAGATAATACTATTTTCATATCATATTTATCATTTATACTGTAAATATATGTCCATATGATTCATTTGAAATAGAACAAAGTTTATTAGTTGATTAACTTAATCAGAGATTACCATTGGTTACTCAGAGTTCATAAATTATCATTCAGCGCTTGCTATTAATACGGTTGATTTCATTTGTAATCGATTATTCAGAGGCCCTCATGGCATCAGTTGTTAAAAATATAAATAAAGTGCTAGTGGGGGAAGGTCAGAGATATTTTATTCACTTGACTCATGATGCGATGTTGCCTTATGCACATGGCTGAGACCAAAGATCGTCAGAGTTGAGCCTATAAGTGTACCAGCCTATTATGGCTATATACACTAAGAGTAGAGTAGTACATGGAATACTCGCCAGCGGGCTGACCCTCAGAGTTGAGTCTTAATGTCATACCATCAGAGATCATAGACTACGAGACTTACAATTTTCATATGAGATTTTGAGATAAAAAAGTTCATATGCTATCCAGTTGATATAAATCCCTCGAGGCTCATATTCAGAGGATATCATTTATTCATTTCAAATTACCTAAGTTACTTGATTCCACGGAGAATTGTATCATTTGATCCCATTTAATAAAGAACCAAGAAGACACTTGTATAATAATTTCAGAGTAATTTCAGTTGATTTATAGTTTCATAGGTTACTTCCTGGTAGAGGTATATCTCAGTTGACCATAATATTGATTCTTTTATTATGCTATCTTACCTATACTTATTATTCAGTCTTCCTTACATGCCAGTACATGTTATATATGTACTAACACCCCTATAAAATGGGTGCTGCATTTTTTAAATGCAGGACCAGGTATATAGAGTTGCAGACCTTCTCAGTATGCACTATTGTGTGTCATCAGAGCAATCGGTGAGCTCTATTTCCTCCTAAAGATAGTTTAGAGATAGTACTCTCTTTTGTTATACATATTTTCATAGTATGGGTATGGAGGGACTCTATCCCAACCACTTGACAGTTGCATAGTTTTGTACTCTTTTAGAGTCTTGATGGACATAATAGTATGATCATTTTGTATCAGTTGGTCATATGACATTGTATATGCACGTATGATCCTTATTAGTTGTCTCTAGTACATGAATCCTTGATATGTCATATGTCATAGATTATCTTTATAGAATACATGTATATATGGTCCTTGTCTGGCCCATCCAGACATGGGGTGTGACAACCTATGAGTTAGATTTTCCAACAAATTTAGTCATTGTTCATCCAGTGTTCCATGTCTCTATGTTATAAAAGGGTTTGGGAGATCCTTCACTTATAGTTCCTATGCAAAGTGTTTTTCTAAAAGATATCTATCTTATGAGGAAGTTCCAGTTAAGATTCTAGATCATCAGGTTCGCAAGTTAACAACCAATGAAGTAGGTTCAGTGAAAGTGTTGTGGAAAAGATAGAACGTTCAAGAGGCTACATGGGAAGCTAAGGAAGACATGAAAGACAACTATTCTAAGCTATTCACTTTTTAAAGGGTGGATGTCTAAGGTAATGATCTTACTTTATGTATTTAATTCTATAAACTCATGCCTTATATCATGTTTATGATAGATTATTGCAATAATAGCTCGTGCTTATTCGATCCTTCATCGTATATATAAAGCCTTTCATGTTTGTTCAATTAGGATTTGCAAGTGTTAGTTTCAGATTGCCAGAAAGTATTGTGTTTAGTTTAGTTTAGATGTTTTCCTACTAGTTGTGACACTCATTCAAGGATGAATGACCCTAAGGGGGAGATACTGTAAGACATAATATCTCATGACATGTTATAATAGATTCCAATGCATGTTAGAACATAGAAACCAAGCTACATGAACCATAGATCGATTAGCAACAAATCGGAATTACTTCCAAGACTAAAAACAAAACTTTTAGACAAGCACAGGGCCTATGCACCTGTAACAACCCTTCATGTCATTATGGTTGAGATAATCATACAAAAATCGGGATTAGAACTTTTTTGAATTGAAAGTTGAAAATATCAGCTAGGCTAGTCTTAGATGAAATTCAAGTAAGGTGTGGTATAGGGAAATCCAGAAAAGGATTGGGTTAAATTAATAATACTATGCTTATTTTTATGTTATCTATGATAATAAGGAATCCGTAGGACTTATTAGAAGTGAATTCAGGTGAGCAAAACTCCAGATATCAAACCTTACATAAAGAGGTTAGTCTGGGATGTCATGGTTTGAGGGTGTGTTGTGAAATAGGAAAAACTGGGAGATTTTAAAAGTTTTTGCCTCACAAAACCTGCTATAGAAGGTGGTGGACTTCTATGTGGGCACCACTATAGTGGAGAAATTCCTACTATAGTGAAAGTAAGAGTTAGTCAACTCCACTATAGCGGGAGGCTTTGGCTATGGTGGTACCGCTATTGCTACATTAGGTTGCTATAGTGGGGTTAGTTGTTGTTAATGAAGAACTTTCCTTAAAAACATTCATTATTTTTCAAATACGTTTTGGGGAAGGCTATGTCAATTTGGGGTGAACTCTATTGATTTTCCACCAGATTTCTGTATTAAGGTAAGTCTTTTATGCCCGTAAATTAGCAATTCGATTCATATGTCTTAGAATCTCTAATTATAGGCCTTGGAGAGGGTTTATCTTGACCTAAGCTGTAAAATCTTGTATAAAAGGGATAATTAGGTGAAAAACCTTTGGGTCTTTGGTTTAAAGTTGATTATTTATGATTGTATGACCATAATGCTCTAGAATTAATATAAGGATGGTAGTTTTTAGGTGAATTATTGGTGGGAAAGCCCTAAAGAGGAGGAATGATCATGAAACATGGCATGGAGGTTCCAGATTATGTTGTAATCTACGATGGATAGGTCATTATTTGATTTTGTGTTACATTTCTATTTTTAGACCACTATCAAGCTAAAGCTTTAAGAAAGGGGAAAGCTCAGGTTTGGTAGAGCATTTCAGGCTTGGATTGAGGTAGGTGATTGTTTATATAGTTGATAATCCCATTTGTGTTATGTGTGTATGTTAACTATTTTGTAGTATTACTTTCACAATACATGTAAAGGAATAATTATTAAATGATTGTTTGATATCTAAGTGTTAATCACGTGCAGTGGGTCTATTTGAAAGCTTGTTGGTCTTTAAAAGTGTTATTCTATTATTATTGTGGTTGTGATTGTCTTGATATCTATCATTATTGTGGATTATACGAATATTTGGACATCTCCATGGGATTGGTAGGTATAAGGTTGGCAGGCACTTGTTGTCTGGGATTTGGTACATTGGGAAGAGCTCATACCCTGCAGGTCATGGCTAGTGAGCGGCCATAAGACCATTAGCATGTATGTACAATATTGGTGAGTTTAATGATTCCTTGAGTGAACCGAGGATTATGTTTTCTTGATTTTTTGGTTCCTTCAGTGAACTGGGCTTAACTGTTATATTTCATATTTTTTTGGTTCCTTGAGTGGAGTGTGGAGTGTTGGCTAGTATTGAGGTGAAGTCAACATTTCTGGATGAGATTAAGGCCAAAGAGTTTAAGGATGTGCAATTGAATAAGCTCTAAAACAATGTGGTGTCTGGTGAGGAGTCAGACGCCACACTTGATGCATGTGGAGTGTAGTGGTTTAAAGGACAGGTATGTGTTCCTCAGGTTGGTGACTTGGTTAAGAATGTGCTAGTTGAAGCTCATGGGTTCATGATATTCTATTTATCTAGGTGTGACCAAAATGTACCAGGACTCGAGGCAGCTTTATTGGTGGCCTGGGATGAAGAAAGATATAGTGGAATATGTGTCCAAGTGTCACAATTGTCAACAGGTAAAAGACAAACATCAAAGGCCTGTGGGTTTGATTTAAAGAATGCCTATTCCCGAGTGGAAGTGGGAAGGGATATCTATGAACTTTGTGGTAGGTCTCCCTACGACCTTGGGAAAGTATGATCCAATTGGGGTCATAGAGGATAGGCTCACTAAATCAGCCCATTTCATTGCAATTAGAGTGGACTACAGCTCAAAGCAGTTGGCCAAGATCGATGTCAAGGATATAGTGATGTTATATAGGTGCAATTTTCTATGATTTCAGATAGTAATATGCAGTTTACTTCTAAATTATGGGGCAGATTCCATGAGAAGTTGGGCACCCAACTCATTTTTAGCATAGTATTTCATCCTCAGACTGATAGATAGTCGTAGAGGGCGATTGAGGTACTTGAGGACATGCTGAGGGCATGTGTGATTTACTTCAGTGGACATTGTGATCAATTCTTGCCATTGTGTGAGTTCGCATAAAACAATAATTATTACTCCAGTATTGACATGGATCCATTTGATGAACTCTATGGGAGGGGATATAGATTGACAAAAGGATGGTTCAAGGCTGGTTATGTGAAGCCTTTGGGCACTGATTTGGTGATGTGAAGCCTTTGGGCACTGATTTGGTGAATGAAGCTCAGTAAAAAGTGAGATGTATCCAAACCAAGTTACTGGAAGCCTTGAGTAGGAAAAAGAAGTAAGCAAACTACAAGGTAAGGGATATGTCATTTCAAGTTGGTGAACAAGTTCTGTTGAGGGTGTCACCTATGAATGGATTCATGAGGTTTGGCAAAAAGGAAATGTTTAGCCCTCGGTATATTGGTCTACTCTAGGTTCATTGAGTTATGGTACTGATAGCGTATATGTTTGAATTACCACCCAGCTTGTCGGGAGTCCATCGATATTCCATGTATCCATGCTGAAGAGATACCAAGGGGATGAAAATTACATCATCAAGTTGGATTCAGTCTTACTAGATAAGGATCTTACATATAAGGAGGAGTCAATTCCCATTCTTGATTGAGATGTTTGGAAGTTGAGGATAAAGGAGATTGGATTGGTAAAGGTTCAATGGAAGCATTGTTCGGTTGAAGAAAACACTTGGGAAACCAAAAAGGACATGCAGGACAAGTACCTTCACTTATTTGAGGATTCAGGTACTATTTCTTTCTTGACTTAGCTTATTTTCATGTTTGATCATTTAGGGATGAACGATGGGTAAATTGCTATTTTTTGTAACAAACCTTCCCATCATTATGGTTGAGCTAATCATACAAGAATTGGGGTTAGAACTTTTTAGTTGGAAATTTCAGTCTAGGCTAGTCTTGGATGAAATCCAAGTAAGGTGTGGTCTAGGGTAATCCCGGAAGGGATTGGGTTAAATTAAAAATGATTAGCTTGTTTTTATGTTATCTATGATAATGAGGAATCTGTATAACTTTTCATATGTGAATTTGAGTGAGTACAACTCCCGGTATCGAACCCGACGTAAAAAGGTTAGTTTGGGATGTCATGATTTAAGGGTGTGTTATGAAAAAGGAAAAACTGGGAGTTCTTGTGAGTTTCAGCCTAGCCACACATGCTATAGTGATGGTGGGCCACTACATGGGCACCGCTATAGCCTAGAAATTCCAGCTATAGCAAAAGTTAGAGTCGCTCAACTCTACTATAAACGGAGGCTTCCGCTACAATGGTACCTCTAAAGTGGCATTAGGTCGCTATAGCAGGGTTGATTGCTGCTAATGCAAATATTTCTTCAAAAACATTTATCATTTCACAAATATGTTTTGGGGAAGGCTGTGGAAATTTGGGGAAAACTCTACTGATTTTCCACAAGATTTTTTCATTAAGGTAAGTCTTTTATGCCCGTAAACTAGCACTTCAATGCCTATGTCTTAGAATCGCTAGTTATAGGCTTTGGGGCGGGTTTAGCTTGACCTAAGCTATAAAATATTGTATAAAAGGGATAATGAGGTGAAAAGCCTTTGGGGCTTTGGTTTAAAGTTGATCATTTATGATTGTATAACCAAAATTCTCCAGAATAACAATAAGGATGGTAGTTTTTAGGTGAATTATTGATGGGAAAGCCTTAGAACAATAGGAATGATCATGAAACGTGGACTGGGGGTTTGGCATTAGGCTATAATCCGCGATGTATAGGTGGTAATGCTCAATCGTACTCTCCTATTAGGAGGTATCAGCGATCATTAAAGCAAAACACATTTATAGTTACCAACAGATATCGGGGTCGAACCCACAAAGAATTTAGAGCTTAGCCTAGGTGATTATAAGACAGTGTTCACAACGAGAGTGAGTAATATAAAAAGTGGGAGAATTGTGAATCTTTCACAATTTCGCCATTCAACAAACAAAACAATAAAGTAAAATGGGATGTAGACAATAGAGAGTACGACTAGGAATGTGTGTCAAATGGGACTCAAACACAGGATAGGGTAACTGCTTATTCATGAACTTCATGCTAAATGAAATGGGTAACCTTGGTTTTAGGTATGGTTATTTATCTCTCGATCAACAACCATATATTCAACAATCTTTAGTCAAGCACTATTGAGTAATCAATAAACAACCAAGCCATTGTTGAGGGAGGTCATACTATTTCTAGCTTTAGACCCTTACTTGGGCTTCCATTTAGATTAAGGCTAGTTCAGTTTTGATAATGCTCAATCATACTCTCCTATTAAGAGGTATTGACGATCCTTAGAGAAAAACACATTTATAGTTCCCAATGAATGTCGGGGTCGAACCCACAGAGAACTTAGAGCTTAGCCTAGGTGATTATAAGACAGAGTTCACAATGATAGAGAGTAATATAAAAAAGGGGAAATTGTGAATCTGTCACAATTTTGCAATTCAACAGACAAAACAATAAAGTAAAACGGGATGGAGACCATAGAGAGGACGACAAGGGATGTGTGTCAAATGGGACTTGAACATAGGATAGGGTGAGTGATTATTCATTCAAATTCATACTAAATGATATGAGTAACCTTGGTTTTAGGTATGGTTATTTATCTCTCGATCAACAACCATATATTCAACAATATTTAGTCAAGCACTATTTATTGATAATCAAACAACCAAGCTATTGTTTAAGGAGGTCATACTATTTCTAGCTTTTGAACCTTAAGTGGGTGATTCTATTGATTTGAGCTATTTATAGTCTCAATCTAGATGGAAGCCCAAGTTCCTACTAGAAAATTTCACATCGGATGCTATGATTTCCTCTTTCAAACAAAACCAGAACTAAGTACGAAAAATCAATGTTTGCAACCACTAATTTTAGAGTAAAATATGGCGAAATCACTAGACCCATGTCAATAAAGCAATTATAAATAAGAATTAGCAACACTCACACCCATTTATCAAGTAACCATCATCAACACATCCCTAGATAAGAGGTTTAGCTACTCATGCTTATGGAAAGAGATATAACAAATGGGTAATTCAATTTCCCTTTAATTCAAGCTAAATTTCTCAATATCCAAGCTCAATTTGTACTCAAATTGTGGTTTTAAGAATAGGGAAGAAGAAATTGTGAGAAACCCTATTCTTGTTCTTAGAAGGGAAAACTTGTTCACAAAGCTAAGAATATTGTCCAAAATTCAGAACTATCAGAACTGTTTACAATTGTGCCTAAATGGGTTTATAAACATTCTTAAAATATCACATAACTTTGGAAAAATATGCCCTTCGGGGGATGTGCGATGCGACGTGTAGTTCGCATGTCGTAACGTGTGTGTCGCACAGCACTTCTTAGTGATCCAGTGACTCAGGCAAATTAGGAGCTTCATGCGAAGTGGGGTATGGTTCGTACCAGGTAGTGTGTGCATTGCAAAGTGATCACACCCCTTAACAAATCCTTCAATAACTTTCAAGCTCCATGCGGTGGAAATTGCATTCCACACCAAGGGAAGTGTGTGTCGCACGAGCGCTGCATCTCACATCAGAATCTTCGTCTTGTTTGATCACTTTATACTTCACTTCTTTTAGGCTCTTTTTGGGTCCATTTACTTATTTTCTATCTTTGATCACAAGTACCTGCATAGACATCAATAAAGGCCATAAGAACCTCTAAATCTCATCAAAACATATCAATAATTCATGGATAAAGGCTCAATAAGTTGGTATATTACCGACTTATCAAACCCCAAAACTTGAACTATTGCATGTCCTCAAGCCAGAAACTCACAAGGTAAGGAATGAATTATGCTCTAAAACTCAATCAAGCAACCAAAATCTACTCTGTTCTAAATATAAAGAAAAAGAATAAACAAAAAGACTCAAACAAATACTCAACTATAATTCTCATCTCAATTTGAACCACCACAAGGTCAAGGCAATTCATCATTTCAAAATCTTTTCAAATGACTTCATTTCTCATTCAAAATCAAGGGAATTTTGTCATTTCAAAACAAGATATAAAGCTTATCAAGTCATTGGCATGGACAATCAAGGTTTTCCTAGAGATTTGCTACACAACTTGTCTCATTTATTCCTCTCAATTGAAATAGAGACTTCATGTTTCAATTCAAGTGTATGATGCCACTCACCACAAGAGAGAATCCCACTCACAATCATACAATTAACTTTACGATGGGTTAAAAGAGAATCAAATATCCGCTCACTCTCTCAAGGAAGTTCAAGTGCACACATGCCGAACCATAGGCTTGCCCTTTATGTAAATCGCCACTAATGTAGAGTGGCCAAGCTCGAAATCACCAAGGACTTGCGCGTTATGATGTTGGGTAGGGCTAAGGTAAGGATTGGATTTGGCTTCACTTACTCAGCCTCCCTAACACTCTCTCGTTCATTTTAAACACTGCTCACATCATTGAATTTTTGACTGCACCTTATTTCTCCCTCCCACAACCCATAATTTCCCTTTTCAAATTCTAGCATTTAACCTCCTTGTACACCTTTATTTTGTAGCACCCATTCTTTCCTTTCCATTTTGCTTATTATATTTTTATGGAGTAATTTTTCAATTAAACACAAGGTGCTACCTTGCACTTGAAGTGAATTTCTTTTCTTCTCCACGTTAATCACATACACACCCAAACTTAGGCTTTTGCCTACTTTTTCTTTTCATCCTCCCCCCCCAAACATAACTTTTAGCCTACGTTTCACATTCAAGCTATTAGGGAGGATGGGTGCCAAGATAAAGGTTCCAAAAAGTTATGGTGTCAAACAAGGTGGCAAAGAACGGTCGAAAGCTCAAGGGGGTTCACTAGTATTGATGTCCGGGAAATCATTTGGGTAAAGTGGTTGTTCAAAGAGGGCCTCGGGTCATTTTCCAAGGTCGGTCACATCTATAATTTCAACTTGAATCACATCTGGGGCAAGTTGTAGATGACACACATGCACAAGAATCAAAGTATAACCTCGCCACACACGACATCACTTCAAAAGACATTTAACATTAGTCTTGAAATCAATTGGGATAAATGACTTTTGACAAGCTATTCCGAGTTTATTACACACTCGTTTGTGAATCGATCAAGACAAAATGAGATTGTACAAGTCATGACAAGAGAATTCTTTCCTCAAAAAAATATTTTTCTTTTTTCCTTTCTTTTTCAAAAACATCTTGCCAAGATAAATTTTGGTGGGTCCATTTTGAGACAAGCACACTACGGACATAAATTTTAAAACTTGGCATGTTCTCTTAAGAAAGGCACCTCTCAATCTATCATAGGGAAACACCAACCCAATTTGACACAAAGAAACAAAAGAAAAATAAAAATAAAGAAAACATTTTTATCCTTGGGAAAGAACCGTGGCATTAAGAAAACCCTCGGAGTTTATTGCTAACTACAATTAACAAAGTGATAACCTAACTTAAAGCACACCCAAACACAAATGGGGAATTTTCCTAAATGAAATTAGAGTGTTAAGAGAAGAGGGTACTCCCTGGGATCTTTGAGAAACGCACACGCTATCGGTAAAACTGCATCAATAAACAAATGAGCATATGGGATTTTGGTGCCAGTGTTCTGGCTGATGATGAAAAACTGACGTGCGACACGTACATCTGGAGGTGCGGACTGCATGCCAGGCACATGCCAAGGTTTTAGCTTTATAAAATTCCACCAGTGGTCTGTCTCCCCATGCAAAGTGTTATGCTATATGCATAGTGTGACGTGTGATTGCACGGTGTAGTGCACCTCCTGAATATTTCTCCAACACCCTTAGCTTGGTTTTTAACTACAAAGGCAACAAAAACAAAATACCAAATAATACTAAAAATCAAAAGTACAGAAAGTAAAAGTGAAAGCCTGGATTTCCTCCCAAGAGGCGCTTTGTTTAACATTATGGATCGACGATGGTACATTCCCTTCAAGGCTTATCAAGGTAAATGGATTTGAGGAGTGCGACTTCCTCCGGTATGCCCAAGTATTTCTTGACCCTTTGGCCGTTCACTGTAAATCTTGATCCATTTTTCGCTTCAAGTTCGATTGCCTCATTCGAGAAAGCTTGTGATACTTTAAAAGGAGCAATCCACTTGGGCTTTAACTTTCCCAACAATGGGTGAGGCCTAGGGTTAAATAGAAGCACCCAATCCCCGGGAGAAAATTCTCATTTCAATATAGACTGGGCGTGAAAGAGTTTCATTTGCTTGGGCATACCAACTACTTCACCTTCCATCATTCCTTTCTTGGTACACTTCTCTTTCATCAATCTCTTATAGCTGGGCATTTGAGCAAGGGCTTATTTCATTAGAATATTGATTGAGACTTTCTTCAACATGGAGTCAAACCCCCTAGATTTATCATTTTCTTTTCTTTGTACCAAACATTATGGGAAAGGAGGAGGGCATTTAGGGAATGGCTTGTACACTTTGAGGATCTTGTTCTTTTGGCTCTTGGTCACCTCAACACTATAGGTCACAGCCTTTCTATCCATAGGGATGTATGCGGGGTAAATCCTATCACCCATAGATCTCGATGGAACCTCTTAAACAAGCACATCCATAGACTTTACAACCTTTCTATACTTGATTTGAGAGTCCATCCAATTTATTCTTTCTTGGAGAATCTTGATAGAGATAGCATGAGATGTTACAGTTTGAGTAAGGGATACAAGATCATGTTTTAATTCATGGATTCCCATGTTGATTTACTCAACTTTCTCTAATACTCTTTCAAGCATATTTTCAATTCTAGAGACACCATTTCATTCATTCGGACCTTGATTCCCATGATCATGTCTCCCAAAACATAGGCTCACTCTTTGGAGACTTTCATGGGAACTCATCTCATAGTTTGCAGCCAAAGCTTCCTCACTATTTTCATTAGAACCATTTACCTCTTCTATTAGTTTCACAACCCCAACAACACCAATAGTGTTCACCATTTCAATCGGGTGTGTTACCACACTCATGGCCATGAATTCAAGGAGTGTTGAAATGATGGATAGCTCTCTATCCCTTTGTGCACCATTCTTCCTCAATTCATCAATCTCTTTAGTAGAGGTAGCACCCGTTACCCCCTCGACTCTTCATATAACAAACTTAAGGTCTACTAAAGTCAACTTCTCAAGTACAATGGGTCGAGCGAGAAGTATTCGGCCTTGGCACATGAGGAGTTTTTGTAAACCACCTATTCAAACCAGCACAAACAACAAATAAAATAAAAGAAAACAAGGACTCTCAAACTGATTTCAATACTACAGTCAAAAAGGCTAAACAACTTAATTCTCTGGTAACGGCACCATTTTTTAAAAATGCTCAATCTTACTCTTCTATTAGGAGGTATTGGTGATTGTTAGAGCATAACACATTTATAGTTCCCAATGGATATCGGGGTCAAACCCACATAGAATTTAGAGCTTAGCCTAGGTGATTATAAGACAGAGTTCACAACGAGAGTGAGTAATATAAAAAAGAGGGAATTAGGAATCTGTCACAATTTTGCAATTCAACAAACAAAATAATAAAGTAAAACAGGATGTAGACCATAGAGAGGACGACTAGGGATGTGTATCAAATGGGACTCGAATATAGGATAATGTGAGTGCTTATTCATGCAAATTCATGCTAAATGACATGGGTAACCTTGGCTTTAGGTATGGTTATTTATCTCTTGATCAACAACTATATATTCAACAGCCTTTAGTCAAGCACTATTGATTAATCAATAAACAACTAAGCTATTGTTTAGGGAGGTCATACTATTTCTAGGTTTAGACCCTTAAGTGGGTGATTCCATTGATTTGAGTTATTTCTAGCCTCAATACAGATGAAAGCCCAAGTTCCTACTAGCAATTTCACATTCGAAGCTATGTTTTCCTCTTTCAAGCAAAACCATAACAAAGTAAGGAAAATCAATGATTGCAACCACCAATTTTAGAGTAAAATATGGCGAAATCACTAAACCCATGTCAATAAAGCAATTACAAACAAGAATTAGCAACACCCACACCCATTTATTAAGTACCCATAATAAACACATCCCTAGATAAGAGGTTTAACTACTCATGCTTAAGGAAAGAGATATACCAAATGGGTAATTCAATTTCTCTTCCATTCAAACTAAATTTATCAATATCAAAGCTCAATTTGTACACAAATGGTGGTTCTAAGAATGAGGAAGAAGGAATTGTGAGAAACCCTCTTCTTGTTCTTAGAAGGAAAAACTTTTTCACAAAGCTAAGAATATTTTGTTCAAAATTCAGAACTATATACAATTTTGCCTAAAATAAGTTTATAAACATTCCTAAAACATCACATAACTTTGGACAAAAATACCCTTCTGGGGTTGTGTGATGCGACGTGCGGTTCGTACGTTGTAATGTGTGTGTTGCACATCACTCTTCAGTGATCCAGTGACTCAGGCAAAATTGGGAGCTTAATGAAAAGTGTGGTGCAGTTCACACCAGGTAGTGTGCACATCGCACAATGACCACACCCGTTAACAGATCCTTCAGTAACTTCCAAGCTCCATGTGGTAAAAGGTGCATTCCATACAAAGAAAAGTGTGCGTCGCACGAGCGCTGCATCTCTCAGCAAAATCTTTATCTTGTTTGATCACTTCACACTTCACTTATTTTTGGCTCTTTTTGGGTCCATTTCCTTATTTTTTCTCTTGGATCACAAGTACCTACATAGACATCAATAAAGGCCATAAGAACCTCTAAATCTCATCAAAATATAGCAATAATTCATGGATAAAGGCTCAATAAGTTGGTAGATTACTGACTTATCAATAGATTATTGTCTGATTTTTTGTTACATTCCTATATTTAGACCACTATCATGCAAGAGCTTTAATAAAGGGGAAAACTCAGGTTTGGTAGAGCATTTCATGCTCAGATCGAGGTAGGTGATTGTTATTGTAGTTGAGAATTCAATATGTGTTATGTGTGCATGTTAAATATTTTGTAGTATTACTTGCACAATATATGTGACAGAATGATTGTTAAATAATTGTTTGATATCTAAGTATAATCACATGCAATGGGTCTATTTGAAAGCTTGTTGGTCTTTAAAAGTGTTATTCTGTTATAATTGTTGTTGTGATTTTATTGATATCTATCATTATTATGGAATGTACTGGTATTTGTCCTTTTCCAGGGGATTGGTTGGTATAATGTCGGCAGAAACTTGTTGTCTGGGATTTGGTACACAAACAAGAGCTCGTCCCGTGCAGGTCATGGCTAGTGGGTGAACATAAGTCCCTTAACATTTATGTACGGTATTGGTGAGTTTGATAGTTCTTTGAGTGAACCTTGGATTATATGTTCTAGATTTTTTGGTTCCTTGAGTAAATCAGGATTAACTATTGTTTGGCATGTTTATTGGTTCCATTAGTGAACTGAGAATTATTGTTTATTGATAGGCATGTTGGTCCTTGAGTGACCGAGTTTATGTGCTAAAATGGTTTCTATGTAAACCGGTTTGCATGTTTATTACCATAGTTGATATCCTAGGGATCCATGTGTGGTCCAGGTATTTGTAAGATGTGACATAACTTGTCTATTACTTGTGTAGTTGGACATGACTTATATGATTGTTGAGTCAGGATTGTTGATTTGGTGTCTATTTGGTGGTCAAAATTGCCTTGAATTTTTATGTCTATTGACTTATATTGATTGCACTATAGGTTGTTCTTATTACATGGTCAATGATTATGAACTGGGTTAGAGTTGCATAATTTAGGGAACGATGGTTTTTTTTGTTGTACTATGCTATAGTTACATGCTTACATTTCTCATTTTGGATGAGGACGATGATCCTACCAGTACCCTATTGTTTCTTGTGTATTGAGACTACGAGTGATCTTCTTTTGTTGAGTATAGGGAATATTTTGGCGACTAATGCGAAACCTTCACTGTGAGCCAGGAAGTTTCCTAACTCAAGGGTGAGCTACATCTTTTGGGCTCCCATGGGTTCTTCAGTTGTTTCTATTCCATTGTTTGGACTAAAACTTTATCTTTGTTTTGGTGTCGCATCCCTGTCTTTCAAACAATTGGTAGAGTGTTGGTACAATGTCTTTAAGATTCTAGGGGTTTAATTTTTGCAAGTTGTTATTCTTTCTTTTAAAGATATGAACTACTGGTTTACTTAATGAAGATTGCTTAGTTGCCTAATTTTCGATCAAGTGTTGGTTTGGTTTTTTGTTCTCCCACCGGGGGTTTAGTGTGGGTGCCACTTGCAGCGGGTTTAGGTCATGACAGCACCGCATTTGCCGGCCAACACATTGCACCTATCACAAGACTTTAGAGAGGTTTAATTTAACCCCTCAATATGATGGGACTCGCGGTGCATTTCCCACCTATGCTATGGGCAGTGCAGCGTGTTGAAGGCTATCCTGAAGGGAAATTTTTCCCACTTTGTTACATCAAGGGTGTTTTTTTCCTACCTCTTTTATGAAATTAAAACCCACGACTTAAAATCGCCCCTAGAATGTAAAAACACCTAGACTTTCATCGTTTAATTCCTTTCCTCTCTCAAAACTTCAAGAGTTATTCCTCTAAAGCTCTAGAGAAGGAATCTAGCAATTTTCCTACAATGATTCTTTAGTCTCTCCTATATGTAAGGCTAACCTTCAGTGTGGAAACCCTTTTCCTCCACAAAAGCATGTACTAATCATTCGAGTTCGTTCATTAATCAAGTTAGGGTTTTGAATTGAATTCTAGTTTTGTTATCTGTAGATGATATCTCTTGAACCTCCGTGAATTTTGTATAATTCTTAGGCATTGAACACAACCCTTGATTGTATATCATAATTTATATTCGTGGAGTCTATTTCGAATGATTTGAAAGTTATCTCATATCTTACAAAATTATCTCATGATTTTTTATGAAACTAGTCTATGTTTTTGAACGTTACTTTATGAAATGTTTACAGATTTCATTATGCGTATTGTAATATTTTTTTTTAAAAGTAAGAATTTCTCTTACATTGAAAACTTAGTTAGCGTGATTCATAAAGAACTAGAGCACAAGGCTCAAATATTAGTATTTTTATATGATTTCAAGCTAAAGGCTCACCGTCACTATTTTCATATGATTATTGAGCAAAGGCTCATAAACATGATTTTAGTATAGTATGATCATATACAGTTTTGGGATAATTTTTTAACACTAAGATATGTAGGTTTAGATAACATGTTCCCCAAAATTGCATATGCCAGCATAGGATAAGATCATGCTATTGGTTTAGGTGACACCTCGATAAGCCCCTGGTATAGCCTCAGTTTGGATCCATAGTTTAGTTACGTTCTATACCCCATAAAGGTATAGAACACCTCTTTCAACCAGGTCAAGGGTATAACATCATGAACTCACATGGTGTATGTCAGTTATAAAAAACATCCCCAGCAGAAAACCTAATATTTTCAAATAATATACATTTGGCATATGACCTCCAGTTTTATAAAGTGTTTTAATAATGTATTTCATACAATTTACTTACCATATAAATATATTAGTTGCCAAATAGCGAGGGAAGCACCAGGGGACACCAGAGACACAAACACCAGTAAGGCTATACAGTGAAGACAAAGGCAACCACGGTATACTATAAGCAAGTCTAATTCAAATCACAAGCAAAAATAGAATACTGCATAATGGTTTTCTGATAGACTGGGCTTTCCATACCATAAAGGCAGATTGGGAACAATGTCGGTGTTCACGTCCATATAGGCGGTTTGCCAGACTAAGTCTTTTAAGGCTACTCATCAACTTAAGAAAGGTAGCTACTCATCCACAAAAGAAAAGTTTACCAACCTTTTAGCGTCTCATCCACAACAGGATGGTTTTCCAAAACAAATTGCAGGCGGTAAATCAACTCATAGTAGTACAACTTTTTCTTACATTACTTGGGCTTCTTACGGCTCTCCCTGGCCTTCTCGCCTCTTTCTTTGCTTTGGAAAAGTTACTACTCTACCAACCTATTTACTTCACCGTTTATAAGTTTATGTTAAAGTTAGAGGTTACACCATAAAACCATTATACCATAACTATTGTACTTATAATAAATTTCCTTACCGAGTAACCATGGTACCATACAACGGAGATAGCCTACCGAAGTAACATTCTGGACCATATGATTTCACTAGGATCAGCCTCACCATCCCTCTAAAGATAAGAACAAGGGAAGTTTAGAAAGCACGCCTTTTATTCATCAAGCAATATTTACAAAGAGTGTAGTATTTCCTACTTAAGACTTGAATACTACTACTACAACTTGAATGTTTCTACTTGAAAACTACTTCTTACTTCTATCCTTTCTCCTATCTACCTAGCATCTCTTATATAGAGGTGGGAAGCTTGCTACCAAAGCTAAAAAACAAACCAACTTACTAAAAATAGTAAATCTTATCCTATGTGGCCCACCATTCTAAAAATAGTAAAGTCTTATCCTAATCTAAAAATAGTAAACCCTATTCGAGTACACCATTCTGTCCTACTTTATTCAAACTGGTCCCCACAAGAATGTGACGGAGCCTAATAAAACAAAAAACACAACATCCTAAATGATGAATACCGTAATATTTACATCAAGAGCCATGTGATGGCATGTTATAGCAGGGTCAACTTTTGTATCCTATGCCCCAAGCAAGTGGATAAGAAACTTGCAAGGTGGTGTGTAAGAAACTTATAAGCAGATGGGTAAGGTGGTTGTAGGCTTTTTGGCAAGTAGGTGGGTAAGCTACCTTTTTAGGGGAGTTTGTCTTAACATGGGTAGTAAACTTTGGGATGGGTAATTTGGTCATGGTGACTTGGTAAAAAACCTTGCAACCATGCATGTGTCATCTTTTATCACTCTGCATATTCCTTCATCATCCCAAGGAGTGTTTACATCATCTGCCTGAACAATGTCTGAAGACAGGTTTGAGTATCCTTCTGCCATCCACCAATCAGCCCCATGCTTTCCTTTAAGACGCTCCCTGCTTTCCAAGCCTCTTTTGCATGACCTGGTGAAGTAATTCTTCCTCTTAGATGGACCTGCTACTTTGTGTTCCTAATTTTGCAATGGAACATTAATTCTTCTCCCTGTGTTGGGCTGAGTTACTTCATCTCTAAGAACTTGTTTCGGGGATATATTCTTTTTGTCTGCATGGATAAATGGATCGAAGGGGTGTTTGTATTGTTCATATATTGTCGGTGGATAATTCACCATTCCAGAAAGGATCATCCTTTGTTTGTTAAGCATGACGATATGCTTAGTTGGCTTTTCACTGACTTTCTTCTCATTATGGAATATTGCTGAATATGGCCTGAATTGCTTCTTGAAACATATTCCTTGGGTTTTGATTTCCAAGGATCTTTGAGTTTCCTATAGATATCAAACCCGATGATGAGGTCTTTCCCTGGAACATCAAAACCAAGTAGGACAGTTTGGAATTGTAATCCTGGAAATAATTCGGTCACGACTGGATGCTTTGTGATAACCCTGGTAGTTAGGATCCCATTTGATGCAGGGTTGAACTTCATAATGTGGGGAATCTATTGTTTTTCGGAAGAATAGCTAAGTTGAGTATTGAGGAAGCTGCACCAATGTCTACTATAGCAGTGACTCAAATTGGTTTGTCCTTTTTGGATGGATAGATAGTCAGCTGAATTTGAGGGGATTTTGCATCCTAAGTGTTATTGTTGTTTTCTTCTTTTACTTCGGATATCTGGAAATGACCAGCATTTGAATGGATCTACTTTTTTGATTTGGATATCTGGAGATATTCATCACCTAAATTCTTCATAGACATCCATGGAGAAGAGAGTCTTCTCAGATGGTTCTTCTTCTAAGGAGAAAACTAATTCAAGATCATCATCTCGACTGAGATAGACGCTAGCATGATCTGCTATTTCTTAAAGGAGATGGATTAACCTATCGGACCCTCTAGACTGGGGATAATTTCTTTCAAAATGTCCACTTATGTTGCAAATGAAACATTTGCCATTTTTCTGGGAACTGTCTGGTCTTCTTCTCCTGAAGTATTTTGTACGCTTGATGAACGTGGGGTTTTTGCCTAAAGTCTTTGTCCATTTGAACCTCCTGAACTTTTTTTGTTGCTTGGGTGCATGGTAAAGCAATCTGATCCAGTGATAAGATCAGATCTGGTGCAGGCTTTATCTAGGGTTGGATTATTTTGAATGATCTGCTTTAGTACAGACCTCTTTGTGCAGATATCATCCAGTGCATAGAGTATTGCTTGCCTGATGTATCTGACCTGTGGGATCATTATGGATTGGAATTTATCCTTAATAATCTTCATAGTACAACCTGATATCATATTTGGTAACGATGAAATAAAGGCTTGCTTTAGGTTGGGATCTCCGCTTAACTCAAAGTATATCCTTGCCATATTTTGAAAGTGAACATCAATGGTGTCCCTTTCAAATGAGATATACTTCATTTTGAAGAACTGTTGTTGCAACTTATCTTTCCTTTGCCCTGTATCACCGCATAATACCTTTTGCAATATTCTGACATTGTAGGCAAAGTCTTGGGATGTGAGGAAGACGTTCTTATCTGGCATCCCAAGTGAATTCCACCAATCTCTCAAGATTCAATGAAACCTCAAAGTGAGTTCTGATATGATCAGGTACTTTTCTCACTCGACCAAATTCTTTGTCCCCATCTAAGTTATAGTAGTCTTGGATCCTCTAGGGACACCTGCACACTTTGATATCATCAAGTGTGAAGGTGTGGAATCTAGTACTGACCAATTTGGGTGTGTGAGGTTCTGGTCTACTTTCTGGAATCGGTACATCTGTCATTCCTTCATGTGTATCATCAACTTCTAAAACTTCTAGTTCCCTTGGTAGATTCATGAATTTTGATAGATATTCATCTTCAGCAGATTTAGTTAAGGATTCTACAATCTCTTCAACATATTCATTGGATTCTTGTGAGGAATCCTTACTATCATCGATGTATCCATCAGCAGGATCACTATCAAATGGATCTTCAATTTCATCAGTGTATCCTTTGATGGGATCATCAGCAAGTGGATTATCACTTTATTCTGAGTATGTCTTCTCAGGATCAGTTTCTTATGGATCATTAGTATTGTATCCTAGGACTTCATTATCCTCTATGCCATAGAAATCAAGGACAGCTTGATCGTAGATAATCAAGTCATCATTTGGCATAGCATAGTCTGGGACCTCCAAGACAGTATCTGGAATGATTGAACTAAAACCTGAGTAAATTGAGTCATCATCTGGAGTAGTGTGATATGGATTATCCAAATCCTTTTTCTGACTTGAGATCATCATATTTTGTGGGTCTGGTTCTCCAGGATTTTCCCCAAACTCCTTCTTTCTTTTGGACTACTTCTTGGATTTCTTTTGAGTAGCAACGGCATCCTTTCGTTCACACACAAATTTAGCAATGTCAAACTCAGGTTCATTCTCTTTTCTCGGAGACAAGGAAATAGGGTTGTGTGATGTCGAAGGGAAATTAGTAAAAGAGTGGCCCAATTTTTGTGAAGAGTATAGTTGTGATGACGTGGGGAAGAAGGTAGGCTTTTTAGGTGGAATTTGAGGTTGTGGCTGGTCAAAGGTACCGTACTTCAGGTGATGTATCTGTTTTTTCAGTGAAGCTATTTTTTTGCTCTACTGGTCAAAGAAATGGTACAAATGAAGTGCCTTGTGGACAAATATCATACTGAAGGGTTGACAATCTTTGTTCAAGGGCTTTGATGAGTCAGCATATTGTGTGAAAGCCTGTTCTACTTTTTTCTCAATTTTTTCCACTTTGTTCATCATTTTAGTCTGAGTGTGAGTAACATTTCTGAGGGACGTGCCAAGGTGGGTTAGTACCTTGTTTTGGCTGATAGCATTCTCAGTTTTCCAGTTCATTTTTGCTTCAATATCAATCGTAGGTGACCTTTCTCCTGTGGGCAAGATGACATTCTTTTGTTGTATTTTTTGAGCGTGGATCATGCCATCTTTTTCAATGGGTTGTTGAGATGGGAATTCGAGAGTATGACTGGAGCTGGAAGGGCTTATCATGAACATATGAGGCTTAGGTTTATCTTTGGTGTTGGTATGTTCATTTATGAGTGGGTTGGATAGAGTTGGCCAATCTTGGGGTTTGTATGAAACTAGAAATTCGTATTTCCCTGGATGGCTCAGTAACGACAGAGGAATCTCCATCTTCATACATTTTGTGGAACTCTCTTTTAGAGATTCCTTTGTCCTTCAGGTTGGCTTTTGAGTAGTAATACCTTCCCCATTCATCGTCATCATAATCATCATCTTCCTTTAGACATTCAACACAATCACAACAAATTTCCCATGGACAATGCCCCCTAAAAGGACATTTGAACCACTGCACGCCAAGGCCCACACGATTGAATTGTTTTATCCAATCATGTTCACTTATGACATCTAAAGTGTACCAAGAGAATGTTTCAAAGTCAGACTCTGGCTTTGGACCAGATGTAGGGCCGTAAATCTTTATAGAGAATGTTATTTCATTGGGCTTTTTAGGTAAAAGTGGTTAAACCTCCGAGAAGCAGGTTTGTCATGTGTTTTGGCGAAGGTTGGTTCAGAGAAGTATAGAGGTTTAACAAGGTTTTTCCATCTCTCATAATTTGTGACCCATGATTCAGGAATGATTTTAACAAGTTGTCTTCTGGATATCTTCCTTGGGATCTGGGTACACATAGTAGTTCCGTTGGTGGCATCTACGTTCAAGAGTAGAGACTTTTCACCACCCGGAAGGGAAAGATCCATGACATGGTTCTTGACTCGCCAAGCTATCTGGTAATGGAGTTTGTCTTGGATGGCATCTATATCTTGCGTATCTCCTTGAATATAGACCTGGATCTTCAGCGCCTCCATCAGATACAGATCACACATGGACATGTTGAAGTTTGGAAACCCGGCATTCAAAGTGATCTCTGTGGTTCCCAAATTTGCATATTGGTACTTGTTGTATCTGGTATCAAGGAGTGAAAGACGATAAACAACTGGTTGACCTTTCCTTCCATGATATTTCAAAGCAACTCTGACAGCACCAAAATGGATATGGGTGAAACCATGGGCTTTCCACTGTCGCAAAAAATCCTCTGGTATTTGTTGCGTGATAAGTTGTTCCTCCTGATTTACAAGAATAAGGTGTTGGTAAAGATTTGATGCAGTAACATATTGTTTGACTCCCTTGGGTTTAGTTTGGACCAAGGAACAAATTTGTAACCACAGAGAGCATGTCTTTTTGGCGAAAGCGGAATATGGGTTCAGTAGTGGTAGGTGGGTTTGTGACACTTTATTTTCTGGTGGTAGGACATCTACCTCATAAAGGTAGTCATATTTACATGACATGGTTTTACTATGGGTAGGTGACATATTTATTCTTGCAAGGACCTTGCAAGGACTGGACCAAGACGGACAGGACTCTGACATATATTATCTTTCTTTTTCTTTTTTGTAAATCAGGGAGAAGACTAGTAAATGCTATGACTGACTCTAATATAGTAGGACAATGGTAACAACTAAGATACAGATATTTGGTAAAGACTCAAATGAAAGAAAGACTCTAAATAAATATATGTACAGGGCACTGGAAGGATATATGACTAAAATCTCAGACAAAACACTCTAATTTGGACAAGGCTATAACTAAAGACAATACTACAGTATGTAAAGTTGACGGTAATTGCACTGTGAATAAAACCTTATGATACACTGCAACTCCCTCTTGAAGGGAAGGGTCTGGCTCTGATACCAAATAGCGGGGGAAGCACCAGGGAACACCGGAGACACCAACACCAGCAAGGCTATATAGGGAAGATAAAGGAAACCACGGGATACTGCAAGCAAGTCTAATTCAAATCACAAGCACAAATAGAACACTGCATAATGGTTTTCTGATAGACTGGGCTTTCTAGACCATAAAGGCAGATTGGCCACAAAGTCGGCGTTCACATCCATATAGGCAGTTTGCCTGACTCAGTCTTTTAGGGATACTCATCCACTAAAGGAAGGTTTGACTTTGTGCTACTCATCCACAAAAGGAGGGTTTGCCAAACTTTTTAGCTGCTCATTCACAACAGGATAATTTGCCAAAACCAATTCCAGGCGGTAAATCAAATCATTTCGCTCATTTTTTAGTTATTCAAATTTAGACATGCAGTTTATATTATATATTTAGTCTTTCAGTTGTATTATTGTTTCAGATAAGCAGAATGACTTATTTCTCAGCATCCAGTTATTTCATGATCTTGATATCTATCATACTCATGCTCAGTTGTCTAACTTTTATCAGTATAGTTCCAGTTCAACTATTATACATACAGTACATTCCATGTACTTATGCCATTTGGCACTGCATCATTTCATGATGTAAATTCATTTACTTAGATCCTTTAGTAGATACTTCACAAGATTTCACCTCCTCAGTTCTTGGTGAGACCTTCTTGCATTCAGAGGACTTAGTTATGTGTAGTTCAATTTACAGTTCATTTGAATAAATGTAGACCGAGGGCCTTATCCCGATAGACATTATTCATTTCAATTTTATTAAGGCTTCATTAGATAGTTAGTCATTTTAGTCAAAACAATTGTTATTCAGATTTTCAGTTGACTTTATATCCTTGTTTTATGAAATCTTATTTTTTATTTATTTTAAAAAGCTTAATCTTAGCTTTACATTTCTGAGCTTTGGCATTTATTTTTTAATTATCTTAGTAGCATGCCATACCAAGGGTACGCTCAAGTCACAAAGTGGGTTGGGGTGATGGTCCCGCATAGGGTGTAGGCTGGGGGCATGACATATACACCACCTCCACCTTATGATGGGTGCAAATGCTATCTATGTGGTAGTCATGGAGGACATTGGGGTGAATGTCAAAATTATTCTACCCCTCTCTTAATAACCCTAAACAATTTTAATGTTGTGTTTTTATGTTTGACAGATACAGTAACACAGAATTCAAGAAAAAGGATGTTGGAGCTGACAGCATCCTAGCATTAGTCTAGAAAATATATGACAGATATAGAGACATGCTTAAACTCAGCTAAAACTTTTTGGAGTGAGAATTTGTTGTTAAGACATAGAAAAATCACATCTACCAACTTATTTAGGAGGACTGTAAGGCAGAAAATAATATGAATAATATCATATCTGATGCCATTAAAGCACTAATCCAGAAATTTTTAGAGCGAGAGGCTATTGCGGAGATAGAGCAAAATTACATCTCTCAATCTATCATGGAGAACTACGAAGCTACAAAAGTAAGTAACGACACTAAAATCACAGTATGTGAATCATAACCTCTTTATGATCACATTGAAAATTTTCAAAGTGAAGAAGTCGTCGAGGTAAGGGAAATTGTCAAAAGCAAATTGCAAATTGGGTGCTTTATGTCACACTCCAAGATTTTTTCCACATTAGATTTGTATGGTGATACACAACTTTATCCACATGAATCTATGTGGAAGCGCAAAAAGGAAAGACAAGAGTCTTACTTTTTACAACTAGAGCTAAGAAACACAACACGACATCCTGCACTCAAAATCCATAAAATGCTAGGTAAGTAGAATAGTGTTTGGTCTGTTCATGTACATATTGCCTCCCACAACCCATGATCACAAAATTGAATCTCATTTAAATGTTGAGTTCTTATTATTCAAGAGGAGGTTAGTAATGTACACTGCATCATGCCACATTGTTAAATCAAGCATTTGTTGGGAGGCAACTCATCAATCTTTAGAATAGGTTTTTATATTACTTTACTTAGAAACTTTCATAGAATAGGATTTAACAAATAAAAATGGAAAGAAGTTAACAAAATTAAACAAGGATATGTGGGTTTTGACGGATGTTGGCCTCAGATATCACGATTGCAACCTGAGGTTCGCAATTAAGAACACTGAGTAAAATCTCAAATATCTCTATTGTGACCCCAGGTTTTCAAGTGCGACACCTAGGACCTATACCAGCTAAGTTACCTTTTTTAAACAACATAGGTTTTATTTTGAAGTCTTTCCTCTTTCTCTCAAAACCACTCGTTTTCTTCGAAAACTTTCTTAACTTCTCTTACCCATCAAAGAATCAATGCATCTAGACTCAAGAATCCAGGAAAATCATGGAAACTACTTGATGACATTTATATTATGACATCTCTTTCGACACTGAAGAGGAAAATAATATCACTCATTTCATATCCAAAAAGTGTCAGACACGCTACTATCAGATTCTACAAAAGAAGAAAGTACTGGTAGAATTTGGAATTTAAACAGATAAGATCATGTAAGTAAAATGAGTGTTGGGTGCGTGAATTCTATGTCAACTTAAACAAAAGACAGTTGAACACTTATGTCTTGAAGATAAGAGGGAAAATTATGGAGTTTGGGGCTAAAATAATTAACCATTTCTATAACCTACTAGACCATGACATGGCCCTATTCACAGCATAGGATTGTGCTCTAAAGGCATTGCTTGCATCAAAATTAAGCACAAGAAAGAATGTGGAGTGGGCTAGCACAAAACAAAGCATTACCTCTAAGGAGTTCACAGTCGAGGCCAAGATGTGTCTAGCCATCATATGCGGCTGAATGTCTTCATTGGGAAACATCTACAATGTACCCATACTTAGATCCTAGATTGTTGCTTATATCCTAGATGGTATTGGGTTGAACATGGGTAAGTTCATCATGCAATCACTAAAGGAGTTCCTGGAATAAAATAGTTCCTCCCTAATGTTCCTGTCTTGGATCACTTAGTTGTGCCGACATCCGAAAGGGCCAATGAAAGAAATAGATACTTAGCTGGCCCACAGGTCCCATTCTGTACAATACGAAAAAGAAGGGAAGTTGGAGATGTAAAGAGTAAGAAAAATAATACAATGCTATCCTCACAGATCAACACTTGCAACCAACCAACACTAGTTGTTGTTGGCCCATTTACTGTACTAACTCATGAGATACAACATATCTATAAATTTGTAGCAAGTCTACCACAGGGGCTTGGACATTATCTATAAATTTGTAGCAAGTCTACCACAGGGGCTTGGACATTCATCGATCGAGCATCAGCCAGGTATGTCAAAGAAAGGGTTGTAGAAGTATCCGGATGATCAAAAAAGCACGACAATCACTTGAAAATGGTAGAAACTGTGTATAATATTCAAGCTAATGACCATGGAAAGCTAACAACATAATATGAAGCCCAAGCCATGTCATACAGAAGTGGACAAGTTCTTAACCCTTATGTGGAAGACCGTGAAAGGGGTATGGAAGATACTAAGGCTGAATGATCCATTGGCATCCTCCATAGAAGATGAGAAATCTGATACACCGACTCAGTGTCCTACAAATGAGGGCCATATTGATAAGAAGGAATAGTTCGAGAGAAAAAACTCATGATGCAGTATTTTGGGAGCACTTTTACCCTTTTCTTACTTTATTGCTTTGTTTAATTGCATAAGGACCTAGCAATATTCCTCGTTGGGGTGGTGGCTTGGTGTTTATCAGTGGATTTTGTGTAATTCTAGATTGAGGAATTTTTTGTAGGTTTTTATGGTTTATTTTATTTATTTATCATTCCCTTTGATTTTTCTTTTCCAAGGTTCTTTTCTGTAAGTGTTTAGTTTATGTTGAAACATACATGTTTAGGTTAATTAAATCATAGTAGAATAATGACTTTTCATGATAATAGATTTCTCAGGCGACACTCTTAAGGAAAATAGTCAAATGTGTGTCGTTCAAATAGATTAAAATACTTTTAGTTTATATGGTGGCGACATTGTAGTTTATGGCATGTATAATATGTTTTGATCTAAGAAAATAGCTCCCCCACCCAAAATATTTTTAATTGTGAACTTTGATTTGTTAAGTCTTGACATGCTTGCTCTTTCTCTGACATTATATATGCTAGTGTGTTACTTGGAGTTGAATGAAGGTAATCTACAACCATGTTCCAATGTGTGTAGACTAATTAGTGTATCTTCATATATTATGTTTGTAATCTAGAACTTGTCTGACACGATCCAATTTCTCGGTCATGATGGCACCTACAACCCCCTTATAGGAGAACCAATCCAGTAACCCCGAACGGTTAGTATTGGGCTACTATCTAACAAGAAAGCGGAAGAACAAAATAAATAGTGAAAGCAAAGAAACTGAAATAAGAAATAGGCAACATGAATATAAATAAACGGAAGCTAAACCAAACCCAAAACCTGGCATCATAGTGTAAAAGCCAGAACTAAGTATACAGAGTTCAAAAGGATCGACAAAAATATATACATATGTCTTCGAAAAGTAAAAGAGTACATAATATATAAGATGAGCTAAAAGCTAAGCCCGACAGTCAAGAGCTCACTCTCAGCCTCGGATAGTCCAAAAGATCAGCCTGCACGAGTCTCTAATGAATCAGCGATGATGGCCCACACTAGGATATGCACCAAGAAGATGCAGAGTGTAGTATGAGCACCAATTTCTAAGCAATGGGTACCTAGTAGGTATCATAGGCCGACTGGGCGTAAATAAGATATAAAGGCAATAATATAGCAAATGAGAAGCAAGTAGTCACAGAAAACAATGAATAAGTACACGGAAGCTAGCAAAGAAGGATACAAGAAGAAAATATCGTACTTGGCTAGTAACTAGAATATATATATGACAGATACATGTGAAAGAAAGAAATAACGCACCTAGGATCCTCGCAATAACAATATATATAGATAGTTTAATAAATAGGTGGTATACCGGTAACCTCAAGTCAGAATGGAAGGAGGAAAAGAAATAACAGTAACCATGCTCACAAACAAGACTAAGAACTACGTCACGCTAGTAATACCACTCTCAATTATCAATCACCAGATTACTACCATAATAAATATCAATATTGCAATAAAATAACGATAAGTATACCTACAATCCCAACAGGTGCCCATACACCCGAGGAATGCATACAAGTGAAGACAAACCCTCCAGCATCTCATACTACCAGAGTGTACAGTCAATAAATAGCAGACAAGGATGAAATCAGACATACATGAATGATATAATGCAACAAATGTAAACCAGCTGGAACAGTAACCCTATATGGAAGGACACAGCCTGTATACCTCAGCTATGAAATATACCCCTCCCCAGCACACTCAGTACATAGCCCCTTGTCTGGGTCGGCAAGGTCCATAGAGGTCCTCGACAATACACTAACTCTCATAACCTCAACATAACAACCTGGAATAAATCCGGATCTAAACTAGTAACCAAATCTCGACAATGCATACCCGGAGTCTATCATGGTCTAAATCAATGAAATAAACCTTAAAAGCCCCTACAAGGGTGCACCGGACATAACCGAGTCTAAGACATTATTAAAACAAGTCTGATGCTCAGCCTAACTAAGTCTTGTATCATCCCCCAAATCAAATATAAACATGTCTAGCACTCCGGCCTCACCGAGACTAATAGTAGCCTGAAAATAGTGATAAAATCAACCCTTTAACTTTCTTACCCCAAGAAGATCCATAAAAGTCATTCCCAAACCTTTTAAAACCATTTTACCGAAAATGGGCCCTCTGGGCTATGCAAAGTTTAGAAGAACCATTTTTGGTGGTCCTGAAGCCAAAACCGTAATAAAATCAAGTAGAAAACCTCTTTATATGCATGATAATAACATGCTCAATCAGAAATAGTAGCCCAATGGCTCACAATCAACCTATCGGCCCTGCACAGGCTCCAATCATTCTACAATATAGATAACCAGCTCTACGAACTAATATCGATGTCAGGGACTTGCGTATATTCCCGAATAACTCACCATATATGGTCCAGAGTAAAATACAAGGCTATACAGGACCACAAGGGTGATACTATCAAACTATAACAAATACTACAATCATCGGAGAAAGAAAATAAGTAGGATATGAAGAAGTGGACAAGGTCTGGGGTACTAAGCTAATAAACCCAACCCAAGGATGCGAATTAGTACAATTATATCCTATATATGCCAAGTCTAAAAGGGGTAAATTGTAACCTACCTATCGTCTGATGACAAGCTGTTGGAACGACGATGTTAATGACTGAACCGCTCCGAGAAGCTCCAAAATGAAGTCAAACTATCAACAACATAAATTATGCGTTAAAATGAAACTAGCAATACACATATTGCTATGCTTCTAGCCAGGTTGAAATTTGGGTCACTAGAAAGCCCATGGGCCTCGCAACCCTAAGCTGGAAAATAAAAACACCACAATGTTCCCTATGTTCCTGGAAGATCATGCCCCAATATTGAGCGGAAATGGAAATATAATGGGGCTCAAAACATCCCCTAAACCAAGGAGTTTAAAGAGGGAAAAGATGGGATTTTAATGGAATTTAATGCGAGAATTTACCAATTTAAGAAGCCTAGAATGCCCACGGATCAGTGATATGTAATCCCCCAAGGTGTGGGAGTGACCAAGAGGTGAAAAGAAGGGTTTTGGAGTGAAAATGGAGGAGAAAACATTTAGAGAAGATAAGGAGCAAAGCTGGAAATTTTGAAGGCCAACAACTATATAAAGCTGTCACGTCCAGGGGTAGCTCCGACCATGTAGGCGCAGGAGCTCGCGCAGTAGCAGTCACACACTGCAAGTGTGTAGGCGCGCTCACTTTCGGGCATGGCCGGCATGCAGGTGTGGCACCCAAGCACATGTGTGTCCTCGGTGATGCCCTAGCGCCCATGCCAGCAATAGCAGCAGCTCAAGGCAACTCTTGGCAGATTTGGTCGAATGGACCTTCGCGAATGAGTCTAGGGTCCCGCGAACACAAAAAACCAAGCTATTTGACTAAAAATGGAATTATGGACTCAACAAAATGAACAAAAACCCCAACAGAGGTCGATAAAGCAAAAAGTGGGCCTCACACTCAAAAACTAACTTTAGCCCAATCTTTCCAAAATAGAACACCAAGGCCTAAAATGAGTCTGGAAGCCTCGGGACCTGAACCAAAGGTCCTCTTAGAATAAAGTCAACATTCTGGAGATAATAGCTGTGTCAGAATTTCCATCCAAGGCCGTTTTCTCTAAAAGTTGACAAAAGTCAAACTTTCAAGTTCAATTGGATAGAAAATAGAAAGACCAACACAAAACCAAACCGAAAGCTCTTAGACCCTGACTAAGGGTCCAAATAGACCAAAATACACACTCCGGAGCTAACAAAACTTTCAGAATTAGATTCTGAGTACGTTTACCAAGAATGCTGACTGAAGCAAATGATATCCCAAGTTAAAGTTCTAAAATAGGGAAACGGGCATAACGACCAAATGAATGGCCAAGGCACCAAACCATTAGTCCTAGCAAGTCATAAATTACTTGGAGCCACTATAGGCAAGATTTAACAGTACATTAAAAGCCTAAATGCATGAATGACTTGAAGGGTCATTACATCATCCACTACTAAAAAGGACTTTCACCCTCGATAATCAAGAACAAGGAAGTACTTGAAGGCTCAAATAGCTGCGGATACTGAACCTGCATCTACCTCTTGATCTCCCAGGTAGCATCCTCAACTGGAAGGTGTCTCCACTGAACTTTCACAACCAGAATCTCTCTAGTCCTCAATCTCCTGATGTTTCGTGCCAGAATAGCTACCAGTGCCTCAACAAAGGCCAAACTCTCATCCAACTGAACCATATCCCACTGCAATACATGAGACTCATCTTGAACATACCATCCTAGAATCAATACATTAAAAACTGTGTGCATATCCAAAAACGTCAGAGGCAACACTAACATGTAGGCAACACTACCAACTCTTTGAAGGATCTCAAACAACCCAATGTACCCGGGGCTAAGCTTTCCCTGCCTACCAAATCTCATCACACCCTTCATGGGCAATCTATGGAGAAACACCAAGTCACCAACTCTGAACTCCAAGGCACAAAGTCTATGATCAACGTAGCTCTTCTGCCTACTCTTAGCTGCCCAAAGTCTGTCTTGAATCACTCGGACTCTGTCTAAGGAATCACAAAGCAAATCTATACTCTGCATACTAGACCCCAAACCATCAAATAAACTAACTGGCGATCCGTAACACCTACCATACAAAACCTCAAAAGTTGCCATGTCAATGCTTGAGTGAAAACTGTTATTATAAGTGAACTCGACCAAAGGCACAAACTGATCCCAAGAACCTCTAAAGTCAAGAACACGGGCTCGAAGCATGTCCTCTAGGACCTGAATAGTCCTCTCAAGCTGGCCATTAGTCTAAGGGTGGAATGCAATACTAACCTGAACCTCTGTACCTAAGTCTCGCTAAACAGCCCTCCAGAACTGAGATGTGAATTTAGTCCACTGTCTAAAATGATAGAAGTTTGGACCCCTTGCAACCGAACAATCTCGCGATGGTAAATATGAGCTAACCTCTCTTCACCTTAAGTAGCCTGAACCAGCAAGAAGTGTGCTAACTTAGTCAATCGATCAACAATTACCCAAATGGAATAGAAATCCCAAGAAGTACGATGAAATCTAACTATGAAATCCATAGTGATCCCTCTCACTTCCACTCAGGAATGGGAAGTCGCTACATCAAACCACCAGGTCTCATGTGCTCGAACTTCATCTGTTGACAGTTCAAGCACTGAGATACAAACTCTACCATGTCCCACTTCATATCACTCCACCAGTAGAGTTGTCTTAAATCTCTGTACATCTTGGTAGTGCCAGGATGGATGGAATATCTCAAACAATATGCCTTATGAAGAATCAATTGAATCAAATCCCTAACTCTCAGAACACAAAGATGACTATCAAATCTCATAACCCCACCTAAATCTAGAGTGGCCTGACTGGTCTCACCCCGAACAACCTGATAACAAAAGTCACACAAGCGCTGATCCTCAAACTAATGACTCTGAATATGATCAACCAAGGTAGAACGAACCTCAATACCGGAAAGAACTCTGCTAGGATCCGACAAGTCAAGCCTAACAAAACAGTTATCCAAGGATTGGATGACCAAGGCCAACGGTCGCTCTGAAATTGAAAGTGAAGCTAGGCTACCCATGCTCATCGTCTTCCGAATCAAGCCATCCACTACCACATTTGCCTTGCCCAGATAATACAGAATAGTGAAATCATAGTCCTTCAGAAACTCAATCCATCTCCTCTACCTCAAGTTCAGCTCTTACTGACTCGTGATGTACTGAAAACTAAGGTGATCGATGCATATCTCACAGTGAACCCCATATAAGTAGTGCCTCCAAATCTTAAGCGTGAACCCTACCGCTGCCAACTCTAAGTCATGAGTAGGGTAGTTGTGCTTGTGAACCTTTATTTGCCTCGATGCATATGCTATCACACGACCCTGTTGCATCAACACATAACCAAGACCAACCATGGAAGCATCACAATACACGGATAAGCTCTCACCCTCAACTAGCAAGGTTAACACTGGAGCTGAAGTCAATAAGGCCTTAAGCCTCTGAAAGCTATCCTCACACTGATCTGAGCATTGAAATGGGATATCCTTCCTAGTCAGCATAGTCAAAGGTGTTGCTATGGAAGAACACCCCTCGATGAACCATTTGTAGTACCCCCTAACCTAACAAAGCTACAAATCTCGATAGGAGTAGTAGGTCTCGGCCTATCACGAACTACTAATATCTTACCTGGGTCCACTCTATCCCATCCATATACACCACGTCCCCTAGGAATGCAACTTACTTAAGCCAAAACTTGCACTTTGAGAACTTGGCATAAAGCCGATGATCTCTCAAAGTCTAGAGTATAATCCTTAAGTGTTGATCATGCTCATCTCTACTCTGTGAGTATATTAGGATGTCATCTATGAAAACTATCACAAATGAGTCCAAATACAGGCTAAGCACCCTGTGCATCAAGTCCATGAAAGTTGCAAGGGCATTAGTCAATCCAAAAGACATCACCAAAAACTCATAATGGCCATAACATGTCTTGAATGCTATCTTAGGGATGTCCTCCGCCCTAATCCTTAACTGGTGGTAGACTGGCCTCAAATCTATTTGTTTTAGCTAATCAAACAAGTCATTTATGTGCAATATCAGATAACTATTCTTCACAGTCACCTTATTCAACTGTCGATAATTAATACACATCTGCATCGACCCATCCTTCTTCTTTAGAAACAGAATAGAAGCACCCCAAGGCGATACATTCGGCCTAATGAAACCTTTAGCTAATAAATTTTAGGATGGCTCCTTAAGCTCCCTTTACTCAGATTAAGCCAAACGGCAAGGAGAAATATAAATGGTCCTGGTGCCTAGTTGTAACTCAATAGCAAAGTTGATATCTCTCTCATGTGGAAGGCCTGGCAGGTCGGTAAGGAACACATCTAGGAAATCTCATATCAGAAGAACCAACTCAGGGGAAAAAGGGTCTGCACTAGCATCTCAAACATATGCTAGATAAGCCAAACACCCATGGGAAATCAACTTCCTAGCTCAAAGACAAGAGATGACCATAGATGGTGCGCGGCTAACAGAACCCTGCAACACAATCGGGGATACGCCGAGCACAGCTATGGTAACAGTCTTGGCAAAGCAATCCAAAACCACATTGTGAGGGGATAACCAGTCCATGCCTAGAATCATATCAAAGTCTAACATATCAAGAATCACAAGTCACATCAAGTCTCAATATCTCTGATAGAAATCATACATGATCTCATAATCCAATCCACTAATAAAGAAACTCTTACTCGGGTTGAAACATATACACACATAGATAATGGCTCACTAGCCAACCTCAAACAAGGCAAATAGTAGGTAGAAAAATACGAGCAAGTAGATCTAGGATCAAATAAAGCAAAAGCTAGCTGACAGCATACAAAAATTATACCTGTGATCACCATATCCGAGGCCTCTGCCTTCGGTCTCCCAGGGAATGCATAAAACTGACGATGACCACTACCTAATTGATCGCCATCCCTACCACCTATCCTTCCATACAGGGCACCACCTCTAGCCTGACCACCACTCCCTCTAGCTGGTGGCTGAACTACACAGATAGGTTGAGCTAACAGAATTGTACTGCCCTGGGGGAAATCTCTAGCATAGTGACCACTAATGCCGCAGTCATAACAAACTGTACCCCACTGGAGACACTATTTTGCATAGTGACTACTAACACCACACACATAGCAAGTCCCTAATGGCCGACCCTGTTGAGACAAACCAATTGAACACGTATGGCCACCTTGGCTTGATGCCCTAGAAGTTATACCCCTTGAGGACTGACCACTGTGACCATGCTGACTACTCAGACCTTTCTCTAACTGAGAACTACCAGAAGCCTGAAGCAAAGCCTGAACCGATCGACTAAACTGGCCCTGGTGCTGTTGTGGCTGATAACCTCATCCCTACTAGCCTCTACCTCTACCATAGTGACAAGAACCACTGTAGATACCTTGATGTCAAGGCCTCTTATCTCTGGACCCCGGATCATGGTGGTACAAGTCCTCCATAGATCAAACATGATCCATAATAGCCTGGAAGGATCTCCCGCTAGCAACTAACACCTCAGCTTACTTTTGAACTCTAGTCTCAAACCCCAAATGTATCTGCAAACTTTGTCAGGCTCTATAGGGATGATCATGGCCCTAAATAGAGAAAGCTGATGAAAGAGAGTCTAGTACTCAGATACTATTTTTGTACCTTGCATAAGCTTAGTGAACTGCTCTTTGTGACGCTCTTTATCACTCTGTGGCAAGAACTTTGCCATAAAGGCCTCATAGAACTCTGACCAAGGTAATGGAGGTGACAAAAATAGTCTGCAAGTAACTTGGGCCTGCCATCATAACTTAGCTGGGCCCTACAGCTGATAAGTATGGTATCCAACACCGTGAGTCTCCAGTAAACCCAAATGGTGTAGCATCTCTTCAAAATTAGTAATGAAATCATGTGGATCCTGACCAGGAGTACCAGAAAATGTAGGTGGAGCCAATCTAAAAAATCTGCCCAATGCCTTCTGCTCTGTCTCTCATAGCTGGGCGAGGATCAAAAGGTTGTGCAACAGTTGGAATAAGAAAGACCTCAGTACAGGGAGCCACATTATCAAGATGCGCTTCTAAACTCTGTGCACCCAGGGCTACCTCTACCTCAGCAGGTTGATCCTCGGTCATACCCAAAAATTGTAGAAGAAAACCCCAGACACCTGAAGACTGAGCTGGAGTTGATGCTGTCATTAAAGCTGATATTGGAGCGGGCACTGGAGCTGGTGGCACGTGGGTTGTCCCCTAGTCCATATGGTACTTCTCCAGAACAAACTCGAACGTATACTCTGGCTCAACCTCGACCCTAAGAGCTCTAACTGGTGCAGTTTCTCGGGCACATCATGTACCTCTACCTCTGCAACCTCCCTGGCCCCTAACCGGAGTTGGGGGTGCTGGAGTAGAAGTCTCGCCCCACTCTGAGGTCGACAATCTCATACAAACCATCTGCGAGAGAATGAACTAGAACAAGTAAGATTTTAAGAAACTTTGAAAGATACCACGCACGAGATAGAAGTAAGAAAAGGTCCATGTTACCTAATATGCCATTGTAGCCTCCCGAAGAATGAGTACGGTCATCTCTGCCCTGATCCGAAGGACTCTACTAGATATTGGATCCCATACCGATGACACCAGTGAACCTAGATTTGATACCAAGCTGACACAATCCAATTTATTATGGCACCTACAACCCCGCCCCCTTGTATGTGAACCAATCCCTGTAGCCCAGAACGGTTAGTAATGGGTTACTATCTAACAAGCAAGCGGAAGAACGATATATATAGCAGAAGCAAAGTAACTAAAAGAAGAAATAGGCAACAAGAATATAAATAAACGGAAGCTAAACTAAACCCAAAACCTTGTATCATAGAATAAAAGCCGAAACTAAGTAAATAGAATACAAAAGGATCAAAAATAATATATACATATATAGTAAAAGAGTACATAATACAAAAGATAATCTAAAAGCTAAGCCCATCCATCAAGAGCTCACCCTCAGCCTCAGATAGTCCAAAAGATCAGCCGTCACGAGTCTCAAATGAATAAGCAGCGATGGCCCACACTACGATCTGCACGAAGAAGATACAGAGTGTAGTATGAGCACTAATTGCTAAGCAACGGGTACCCAGTAGGTATCATAGGCCGACTGGGTGCATATAAGATATAAAGGCAATAATATAGAAGATGTGAAGCAAGTAGTCACAAAAAATAATGAATAAGTACAGGGAAGCTAGCACAGAAGGATACAAGAAGAAAACAACATACTTGGCTAGCTACTAAAATATATATATCATAGACAAGTGAAAGAAATAAATAGCGCACCTGGTATTCTCGCAATAATAATATATATAGAAAGTTTAAAGAATAGGAGGTATACCAAAAACATCAAGCCAGAATGGAAGGAGGAAAAGAAATAACAGTAACCATGCTCGCAATCAAGAATAAGAATTGAGTCATGCTAGTAATACCACTCTCAATTACCAATCACCGGAATACAACCATAATGAAGATCTATATTGCGATAAAACAATGATAAGTCTACCTACAGTCCCAATAGGTGCCCATACACCCAAGGAACGCATACAAGTAAAGAAAAACCCTTCGACATCCCATACTACCAGAGCATATACTCAACAAACAATAGACAAGGATGAAATCAGACACACATTTATGATATGATGCAACAGTTGAAAACCAAGTAGAATAGTAACCCTGTATATACCTCAGCTACGCTAAATACCCCTCCCCCGGCACACTCAGCAAAGCCCCTAGTCAGGGTCAGCAAGGTCCATAGAGGTCCTCGACCATATACTCTCTCATAACCTCAACATAACAATCCAGAATGAATCCAGATCTAAACTAGTAACCAAATCTCAATAATGCATTCCCAGAGTCTATTTGGGTCTAAATCGATGAAATAAACCTCAAAATCCCCTACAAGGGTGAAAGGACATAACCGGGTCTAAAACAGTAGTAAAACAAGTCTGATGCTTGACCTAACCAAGTCTAGTATCATCCCCCAAATCAACAGTAAAACATGTCTAGCACTCTGGCCTCACTGAGTCTAGTAATAGTCTGAAAACAGTGATAAAATCTATCCTTTAACTTTCTTACCCCAAGATGATCCATAAAAGTCATTTCGAAACCTTTTACAACCACTTTATCAAAAGTGCACCCTCGAGGCCATGCAAAGTTCAGAAGAACCATTTATTGTAGGCCTAAAGCCAAAATTGTCATAAAATCAAGTAGAAAACCTCTTTATATGCATGATAATGGCATGCTAAATCACAAACAGTAGACCAACGGCTCACAATCAACCTATTGGCCCTGCACAGGCTCCAATCATTCTATAACATAGATAACCAGCTCTACGAACTAATATCAATGTCAGGGACTTGCAGACATTTCTGAATAACCCACAATCTATAGTCTAAGTCAAATAAAAGGCCACACAGGACTGCAAGGGTGATACTATCAAACTACAATGAATACTACAATCATTGGAGAAAGAAAAAAAGTAGGATATGAAGAAGCAGACAAGGTCTGGGTAATCAAACTAACAAACCTAACCCGAGGATGCTGGATTAGTACGATTATATCCTATAAATTCCAAGTTTAAAAGGGGTAAATCGTAACCTACCTGTCGTTCGAAGATAAGCTACTGGAACGATGATGTCCAAGTCCAAACCACTCTGAGAAGATCTGAAGTGAAGTCAAATTATCAACAACATAAATTACGCGTTAAAATGAGACTAACAATACCAATATTGCTATGCTTATATCTGGGTTGAAATTCAGGTCACCGCCAGGCTCGTGGGCCCCACAACCCAAAGCCAAAAATGAAAAACACCACAATGTTTTCCATGTTCCCGGGAGCTCATGCCCCAAATTTGAGAAGAAAATGACTAAGAATGGGGCTCAAAACATCCCCTAAACCAAATAATTTAAAGAGCGAAAAAAATGGGATTTTAACGGAATTTAATACGACAAGTTACCAATTTAAGAAGCCCGGATCAACCACGGATCAGTGATATATAATCCTCCAAGGTGTGGGAGTGAACATGAGGAGAAAAGAAGGTTTTTGGAGTGAAAGTGAAGGAGAAAACATTTAGAGAAGATAAGGAGCAAAGTTGGAAATTTTGAAGGCCAACAGCTATATAAAGCTATCACGCTCAGGCGCAGGAGAGCTGGCGTAGCAGTGGCCACAGGCCGCAGGCGTGCTGTCGTGCAGGCGTGCTAGTTGCCAGCCCTGGACGACATGTAGGTGTGGCTCCCAGCTACAGGCGCATCCTTGACGATGCCCTGGCGCCCATGCCAGCAACAGCAGCAACTCAAGCTAACTCTTGGCTGATTAGATCGAACGGACCTCCGGGAATAAGTCTGGGTTCCCACGGATACGAACAAGCTAGGCTACTTGTTTAAAAGTGGCATTCTAGACTCCACAAAATTGACAAAACCCCCAATATAGGTTTATGAAGCATAAAGTGGGCTCCATACCCAAAAACTAACTTTAGGCCAATCTTTCCAAAATGGATCACCGAGGCCTAAAATGAGTCCGGAAGACTTGGGGCCCAAAATAAAGGTCCCCTAGCTCAAAGTCAACATTTTTGAGCTAACAACGCTATCAGAATTTCCATCTGAGGTTGTTTTCTCTGAACGTTGACCAAAGTCAAACTTTCAAGTTCAACTGGCTAGAAAACATAAAGACCAATACAAAACCAAACTAAAAGCTCTCAGACCCCTACCAAGGGTCTATCTAGACCAAAATCCACGCTATGAAGCTAACATAACTATCAAAATTTGATTCTGAGCGTGTTTACAAAAAATGTTGACCAAAGTCAATGATATCCTAAGTTAAGGTTCTAAAATTAGGAAAGATCCATAACGACCAAACGAATGTCCAGGGCACTGAACCATCTGTCCCAATAATCCATAAATAACTTGGGGCTACTACAGGCTAGCTTTAATAGTACAATAAAAGCATAAATGCGGGAATGAACAGAAGGGTCATTACATTGTCTGGTTAGTCATGCCATTTGCTTGAGGATGATTTGTTTGTTTAGATCCACTTAGACCGTCTTTGTTCAACAAAAGCCTTATTTGTCTATATGAGCCCTCCAAAAGAAAAATAATTTCCTACTCTCCCACTATAAGGTTTTAGACTTTTTCTTGGCTAGCTATAATGAAACTCATATCACTTGTTTTGAATTAATCTTGTTTTTTCACTATTACCTTCCTAACACTAAAGATAAAAATAAGGAGAAAAAAAGACTAAGTTGGGGGTGAATTGTGAATACAATTATAAGTGAGTAAAACTTCCTATGTTTGAGATGGAGAAGTAATTGTATGCCTAGTCCATGATGCAGTGTGAAGAAAAAAAAGAGAATAGAAGTAAGATGAAAAATATCGCACCAAGGTCAATGGAAGTAAAAAGGTGAGAAGAAAAGGATAATTAACAAAAATAAAGGAATAGGAGAAGATGATGTAGTGTTCAAGGAGGATGGAGTCCCTATTTTCTAAATATAAATCTTATCCTTTCCCAAGCCTACATTACAAGATTAAAGATTCCTACTAAAATTTTTAAAGATAATGACATTTGAAAATAAGGGCAAGCCTATAGTATTTGTATTCATAGCATGTGAATTTCATTGTGAGTGTGAGTGTCTTCTTTTCTGTTTTGTTTTTGTCCCATCTTGGTTTGTGCAAATGTATGAGTACTTTTGGGAAATTTTTGGTCTATTGTTAGGGTATTTGGATGAAAATGGATAAAATACTTGACTTCCCAAATATAGTCTCTTGTGCATGTTAATCAAAAACTTATGGTATCATTGATTAATGTTGCATAGTTAGTCTTGATTATTCCGGTAATGTAATTTTTTTTTCTTGAATGGATTAGGGTTGTTGATTTGTGAATGTATGTGTCGGTAGCTAACTATTGAAACTATTGTAGACAGAGTGATCTGTGATATTTGAACATAGGTTCTGAATAGTCTTGTGTAGCTGCTTGAGGACAAGGAAGGACTTTAAGTTTGGTGTTGTGATAAGTGGAGAAATTACAACTTATTAAAGTCACTTTACTTTATTTTTTCATCCTTTACTACTACTTTAAATGCATGATGGTGCGTGTTTCCCTTGTTTAAGGTATATTTAAGGCAGAGGAAGCATTAAAAGTGATAAGAAGTGAAATCTAACAAAAAAAGAAGCAAAACAGGATGAAAGCTAGAAGAAAGCAAAGTCTCGAATATTGCAATTGCCAACAAAAGTCTCGCAAAAGCAAGACCTGCAAGACCGAGAAGTAGGCGAATTAAAATTTGCAAAAGCAACCCAACTATCAAAAATGCAATAACTGTAGACAGACAACAAATATTACAATTGCAATCACAATGTTCGTAAATGCAAATCGAGCAGCCCAGATCCAGAAAGGATTAGGATTTCACTAATTTTTTATTGCTATCTCTATAAATAGTGACCCAACCACTTAAATACATGGGAAGATAGTAAAAACATATTTTTATACTACTTAGGTTGTTTTCTAAGTCTTTAGGGTTTGAGCCATCGGAATTGGCAAAGAACACAAGTCTTAAAGAAAGTGTTCACAAAACCATAGAGTTTGATTGTAAAGTTTTCTTCTCTTAATCTTTGAATATTGTTTATCCTTATTGTTGGTTTTGTATTCATAACTTAATTTTGTCTATGAGTTTTATTGTTTTGATTACAACATTGCTATGCTTATGCTTGCGTGATTACTATTTATTCTAGAGTAAGTTCTAGATTTCTTTAAGTTAATCTTATTCCTGATTGTTTCCAAAGGGAGTAGCTAACCCTAGGAATCTCTCTTCTACTTTAGTTTATGCTCAGAAGAGACAACGTGGGGTTCATAAGATTAATTAATATTAACTCGAGGTGTTAACCCTCATATGATAGATTTATATTAGACATAATGGAATCTACTTTGCTTAATCGATCGTTCTTATTGTCGATAACTCATATAGTTACGAAAGTATCATATATACGTAAATCATTCATGAACTCAGAAGAGACTAAGTGATACTAGAAAGACTTAGTGCAAAATCTAGATACTTTACCATTAATAATAAAATTGTCACATGCATTGGATCGTCACTTGAGCATGTGTTCCTATTTATTCTTGATTGTGGTCTTTCACAAAATTTACTTTTTTAGGAGTAGAATCTAGTTATAATCATATCATCTATCCATCTCTTATTTGTCTAGATTCACATGGTTGGTTATATGTCATGCCCCGAGGCTACCCCCTAGACGCAACATGGTGCTTAGTATCACAAGTGACCCCAAGCTAACCCATGGCATGGAATATATATATGATATGCCAAAATTACACCTCCAAAAGAAGCGTAAGCGGTCACTATTCAAATATAGAACCCAACTAAGGTTGGGGTCGATCCCACAGGGAATATGGTAGGACTATGGTAGATTAGTGTATACTTGCGCTCTTATCCATTTATTTCCCTATGAGGGGGTTTTCAAAGTAACAAGTAGTAATTATAACTAGAGTTTAAATTCGTAACAAGTAACAGTTATTATCAATAAGAGAAGCGACTAGGGTAGTGTTCCCCATGACATCATAACTTAGTAAGGCGTTTGTACCTGGTAAACTAGTTTGATACTTAGCATGAAGAATAGGTAACTTGGGTTCACCTAAATTCTTGGTCCGGCAGATAGATGAATTTCACCACAGGCCTTGGTCCGGTCGCGGGTGTATGCTTTACTAACCCTTACCCTGGATCCCAGATTAACTATTCTCGAAAAAGGTGAAGTTATTAGATGAGGGTTGGTAGCCTCAAATCTCCATCGTTGAACAACCTTTTCCTATCTGTTACCTCCTTAGTCCGGCAAGTAAGGATAAGGCGAGTTCTAACATTGTTCACCGCTAGAAAGAAATCAATACAAAGGGAAGAACAATACATGCATCACTATCGCCCTAGAATTACTAAGCACTTTGCCTACTTCGTTAATTCTTCATGGACACCACAACCCTAGTTGTGGATTTAGCTACTCATGTTCATAAGTAAACAATTAATGGTTGTTTGGGAAATCATTAGTAGATACTTACAATTGGGAGTAAAGAAATCTGAAATCTTGAAGAAAATATCAAGAACACCTCAATTAATCAAGAACAGTCTTTTAATCTCAAGAACTTGTGCTTTTAAAGTCAACACCAAAGTAACAATGTCGTAATTCTCCGAAATAATGTGTAACTCCGAAAATAAAACCTAAGGGGAAGTAATTATAGACAAAGAAACCAAATCCTAACAAATCTAGGAAAAGCTGGATGCGGCATTGCTGACGGGACGCCTCATGGGCCATCGTGGGTGCGACGGGAGTCGTGGGTGCCCGTCGGGCATCCTTAGGTCTCAAGTTGCAGGTTCCTGCCTCGATCTCACGGGAAGAGGTGATGGGATGTCATATCTGTGACGCCCGTCGTAGACCTCTCATCGCCTACCCTTAGCTCAAGCATGGCCTCCTGCCTTGTTTCCACGGGCAGCAGCGACGGGCCATCGTGGTTGTCACGGGCATCATAGACGCCCGTCTCCCTGTCTTGTCTCTTGCATAATTCCCTGGATCAATTTGATGGGCCTTGCCACGTCCCGTCATGTCTTCCATGGGCTTCATGGAAGCCCATCAGGCTTCAATGCCTTAGCCTGTCCAACTGTTAGGTTCCGATGACTTTCCCCACGGGCTGTCGTGAGTGTGACGCCCGTGGTGGCCTATATTTTTCCCTGAAAATTGCATAACTTTGGTCTTTTCATCTGTTACATACTTTTCCCTGTATATGTAATAAACGACATTAAATTCAACAAAATATACTTAAGAACTCCCAAAGATCCTTAGTTTTAAGCGTCGAAAGTGTCATCGAATCCCGGCGCATCAACACACTCAACTTAGAATGTTTGCTTGTCCTCAAGCAACAAACGAAAACAAAACTAAATGATGCTTAAGTAGAAGAAAACTATACACTACAATGGCAACCTGATTTATTAAACTCTCAATCCTTAAGATAGTACCCACTCCTTGACAACTCAAAACTGGTGCATTTTATCAAGTTATCAAAACAACACAAGACGAATCCATGAGGGAAAACACGATATCCTTAAGATAGTACCCACTCCTTGACAGCTCAAAACTGGTGCATTTTATCAAGTTATCAAAACAACACAAGACAGATACCATGAGTGAAAACATGATATCCACGAGTAAGCTAGCATACACAACAGACATTCAGACCGAGTGATTAGCAATCGCAGTCTACTCTAGTGCCCTCACAACAAAGAAAACCCAAATCACACAAACTATCAATTCTTCAAACAGGGACTGGAAATCCGCTCACTCTCACAAAGAGGTTCAAGCTGCACGTGTACAATACCATATGCTTGCCATCATTTTCTATGCTTTGGTTTTCAAACAGTTCAGTTAAGATCACTATAGGACATTGTTAGGCTTGTAATGTAGGCTTAGGTATGGGAGTGGTACGTTTGGGTAAACAGTGACTATGCCCTCCTTGAGACTAGAATTACTTCTTTATTTCGTCCATTTTCCAGGCCTTATAATTTTCCTCCCTTATTCTCCTTTCTTTCAAAAACGTTTTACTTTTATCAAGCTTTGGGTGTGGCTTCTATTGTATTTTTGTACTTTTCTTTTCATTCATTATTTTTCTTTCTTTTCTTTTCATTCACTATTTTTTGTTTTTTTGTTTTTCTTTTTTTTTATTTTGCGCACAAACCACACCCAGTTTCTTTCTTTCTATTTACTAACCACTCTTTTCATACCAAACACTTCCTACATACCCCTACAGTAGCTACCCTCAACTTAGGCTTTTAGCCTGAGTTGAGGTGCACAATGTCCAAGGAGGGACCAGGGCCAAAATCAGAGATTTATAGGAAATGGGGAAGGTGAATACGCTAACAACAAAAAGTGCCCCCAACTTACTAGCAATGAGCGGGGTAACATATGAAAGATTAGAGCCAGGATCTATAAGTGCATAAACAACATGAGTAAAAATAGTCAATTTACCTGTAACAACATCAGGTGACGATTCCAAGTCCTGGCGATCGGCTAGAGCATAAGTGGGATTCTGACCACCGCCTGAACTTGATGCTCCTCCTCCTCCTCTACCTCTACCATGACCTGGTGTATCCTGTGGGCCTGTCCTAGGTGGATCAATAGTAGATGAAGAAGCTACCATCAACCCTGTAGGCTGGGACATCTCACCCCTACCTCTACTCGGACAGTCTCGCATAAAGTGACCAGGATGCCCACACGAATAACAAGTATCTGAACCCAGGCAACATATCCCAAGATGCTTCCTACCGCATTGAACACAAGGTGGCAAAGGTGGCCTCATCTGACCTGAATGCCCCTGGCGATAGGAACTGGATGCACTTGAACTGTGGCCTGGTCCAGTCTAAGAAAAACGATCATACCTATGCCTTTGCAACTGATATAGGGCACCACTAGTAGGGTTGGGTGATCGCCTATTAAAATGTGGCCTAACATTACCTCGTGGCTCTACATAGGACCCAGTAGATCCAGCCCTCTAATTCTGATCCCTTTCTCGGCATTGGTTATCTCCAATTTGTACTTCAAGATCCTCTGAGTCTGAGCAACAACTTGTATCTTAGAAATATTCATATCCTTTTGTGTGGCTGCTATTGTTAATCCCTTAATCAATTCATCCTTAAGGCCACGCATATATTGATGAACTCTAGCTCGCATCGTACTCACAATATCGGGGGAATACTTGGCTAATGAATTAAATCTGAGGCTATACTATCGAACACTCATATTGCCCTGCCTAAGGGCTAGAAATTGATCAAGTCTGGCCTCTCGAACCTCCTGTGGAAGATAGTGAGCTAGGAAGGCCTCTAAAAATTTCTCCTATTCAGCTGGAGGTGCATTTGATCCCCTAGACCTATCCCAAGCCTCGAACTAAAAAATGGCCACATCTCGTAACCTGAAAGATGCAAACTCCACTGCCTCCACTCATGTTGCATGCATGACTCGAAGTACTCGATAAGTCTGATCAATAAACTACTGAGGATCCTCACGTGGGTCATAGCCTATAAATTTTGGAGGACTTAGGCTCATAAACTCTCGAGCACTAGAACTTTCTGAGCCACCTGACCTAGCACTCACTGATGCCCCAATTTGTTGTTGTTGTGTGGCTACCATCTGGGTCAATAATCGAATAGCACTCCTGATGTCCTGGTCCTCTTCTTCTGGTGGAGGAGCTAAAGGTGCTTGTTCATCTCTAGCTATCTCAGATACCACTGGAGCAGGTGGGGTCAGGGGTACTGGATCCCCTCTTTTCTCATCAGGTACTTGATGAAATGTGATCTCTGATGTCGGTGATTCACTTTGAGCCTCAAATCTATCTATTCGGATAGGCGGGGAATGACTAGTACCTTCCCCCGTATCCGTGCCAACCCGTCGGCTATTCATTTGTCTGGTCACAGGCATTTCTGTAAACAAGGAATAGAAAAACATGAATTAGACTTCAAACATCTTATGACCTCGCTCTATTGCACGATCTAGCAGATGAAAGAAGGATAACAATTCCTAAATGTCCCATAGCCTCATGATTATAGGTATGGTGCACAACACACTCATAAGCAAGACTTTACTAGACACGGCTTGTAGACTCCCTGGGATTCGACGTCCTCTGATACCAAGTTTTTCACGCCCCAAACCATGGGAGGCATGACCGACACCCGAAGCCCCAAAAGGCCGAGGGTGTCAAAATAGAGTGTATCTCTATTGAACCTGCTGGGGGTATGAGACCGACAAGGTCTCTAAGAATAGCAATTTGAAACACTGAAAGCTCAATAGTAGGTAAGCAACTCAAGGCCGACAAGGCTATTATCATATAGATAGCTAATAACAAGGCCGACAAGGCCATACCCAACACTGATATACCTATACACGTCTACAAGCCTTTAGGAGTAAGTAAAATATATCATATCCAGGACAGGGCCCTGGACTACCCATAAGTTGTACATATACATAACCTAATCAAAATATAAGCTAGACCTCTGACTCGTCAGCTCCAAGAAGAATGGAGCTTACCAAAATGGCTGAACTCTGCAACTCCTACTGAAGAGGTCTGTTTGGGTATCTGTCTGGACCTGCAGGCATGAATGCAGTGCCCCCAGGCAATGGGGACGTCAGTACGACAATAATGTACTGGCATGTATGGTAGAAACATAAAAGCGAGTCACAAGTAGTAAATCTGATGAACAAGATATAATATGAAACTTGTAAACTGGAATTGGTAAGACTCGTTAAGCTCTTTTCTTCTTTATTATTTTGAGAACACAACACATGCATTAACTCACACCACAACTCACTCTTTATAACCCACGCTGAACCACAATAGCGCCTCGGTGTGCCCTATATATAATAGCCTCAATATGGCAGTAGCGCCTCGGCGCATACTATGTATATAATGGCCTCAATATGGAAGTAGCACCTCGGTGCACACTATGCATATAATGGCCTAAATATGGAAGTAGCACCTCGGTACACACTATGTATATAATAGCCTCAATATGGCAGTAGCACCTCGGTGCACACTAACACGCAAACCACGTATAATAAGTGTATTACTAGATTGACCTTCAAAGCTATTCTTGTTATTTATGAAGGTTCATTTAGATAACTTCTTTAGCCTTGGCTTACTAGGTGTTGGACTCAACATACCAAACACATATAAATGGGGATTTGACTTGATAACTTTCCTTTTATACTTTCTAAATCTTGATTAGGGATCACAATACAAGGAAGAAACTTGACAAAAGGATAACTTACGTTTCGTGCAAAAAGAATCAGATTTTTATAAGAAGGCAACTTGAATCACCATAATGTATAACTTAGTTCCTTAAGACTTGTTGAGTTACCAAATCATCTCTCTTACAACAGAATACTCAAATTCCTTCTTTCAGAGATTTAGAGTTCTATTTCTAGATTCATGCCGATAAGGAATAAAGAAGCCTTAACATACCTCGTTCCTTTCGAAGATTGCGCTTACCACAACTTGGACTTTCCTTTATTAAGTTAATCTACAACACAAGGGTATAATGAAGCTAATATTAGCTCTTAAACCTGATGCAACTTTCCCAAAATAGTAGCTAAACATTTCCCGGGAAGATTTACGTATTTTGCATTAATTAAAGGTGTATCATCACACCTTTTTCCCCTATCCAATACACATCACACACACACCAACCTACTGCCTCCAATAATACAAAACACATCAAACAGCCCCTACACAACTCACCATGCCGAAATACAATAGCAACACATTGAACCCACAGCTTCCGATCGCCGTCCCGTGAGTTCTTAACAACAATTCAACAAGAATTGTCCATCCGAACTTCAATCCAAAAATATGATTATGGGTAGAGTACTTACCACACTTTAAGGGGTGTTTCTATTCTCTTTTTATTGATGCCTTGAAAATCTTAAGTACCCCCTACACATACACCAACAAGAGAAGAAGAAATCTCTTAATTGTTACACAATTTCTATGTGTTAAATCTTAAGAAAGGGGCTGCCATAGTTCATGTCTTTCTTACCATAGGATATCCTAGATATATGTAATAGATTAATACCAAGATAACAAGTTGTTTAACTCACCTTAAGCTTGAATGAATCTTGATCTTCTTAGAACCCTAAAGGGAGAGAGGGGCTGCCAAAGGAAAGGAGATAAGAGAGAATTTTTTCCAGCTTTTTGTGATCAATATTGATCAACAAAAGGTCTGTATAAAGGGACCTTTTTGGCAGACTTTTTTGAGTATATATGGGCCTAAATGGGTCAAGAAACTTGGGCCAAAATTACCCTTTGCTTGGTCCCTAAAAGGGTTAAGTTTTGTGGCTGATTTTGGGCTTCTCTTTGGTCAAAATGTGGTCAATATTGGCGGCTACCTTTTGTAGTTGTTTGGGACAGATTTGGTTGTGCTTTGATGGGACAACTTTAAGATTCATTTGGTTTACCATTAGGTCTAATAATCCATGATGTTGTTGCCCGTAATTGGCCCTCAGAACTTGGTTCGTTAGCGTAGGTAGGTGATGCACCTACTTGTCACCTAAAAGCTTAGATAAGTCGAGAAAGCACCTCACCTGTTTTATCTCATTTTCAAAACCCTCATCCTTATACTTTAACTTAACACTTATATACATTTGACCATTTCAAATTCTAGGCCAAAGTACCCCTTCACAATCTCGATCTCAAATACCTTCGTCGATATTTTCTTAGTCACATAGGTTTTGAAAGGTACGGGGTGTTACAAGTTCCCCATGAAATATTCAGACCTAGGGTTCCTTAATCTTAGGGGTTCCTTTCAATTCAGATGATATTGTTTAAATGTTATTAATTATATGTTTCTTGGAAAATTAGCACAGTCACATGTACAGAATTCAGTAATCCTAGCTTGTATTAAAATTCAGTATTCATAATTTGTACTTGCTAGGCAGATAATTCAGACAATCATGCTTCAGAATAGAATGACATTATGTTTAAGTATATATATATGTTGCATTCTCAAATGATTATTATTATTTGAGCTATCCAGTATTTCGGTTTGTATTTTGTTGCTTACATTCGGTTAGGAGTAGACTTAGTACCGAGCAGATGAGGGGGTGAAGGCTTAGCTATCAGACTAGGCTGATACCTTTAGTAGCAGTCCATAAATCCCAAAACTACGGCGCCACCATAGGTATGAAAGGGGTCAGCTATCAGATTAGGTTGGTCGCCCTTGTCCCTTGAGGCAATGTTTTAGTGGATCCACGCAAGATTTATTTGTACCCTTGGCAAGGTATGAACACCCTTCCATCCATGGTTATAAGTTGGCCCCACAGTTAGCTCAGCTTGGGGTATGTCAGTTAATAGTACCTCTCATAGTCAGATTCATATTGCATTGACCTTGTATCCAGTTATTCAGCTCAGCATGCTATATCCTCATGATAGTTACTTGGTCATTGCATTCATCTTATCTATTAGTTTATGTTTTTTTCTGTATTTCCATGTTCAGTCTTTATATTTTTTAGCTTAGAATATATCATGCATGCTCAATACATTCAAAGTACTGATGCATACTTTTGTGCTACATCGTTGTATGATGTAGGTTCAGGCGCTCAGCACTCAGACCGTGTTTAGCTTGATTTCCAGACCTTACTCAGCAGCTTCAGTGGTGAGTCCTCAAAGTTCGAGGAGGATAGATATGCTTTCATCTTTCAGTCTTTACATTTTAGATTTAGATTATTAGAGTTAGCTGGGGGCATATCCCAGCAACTCATATCAGTTAGAGGCTTTCAGACGTAGACTAGATTCAGCTATTGAGTTGTTAATGTTGTTTTTAAGACATCATTATACTCTTTTATATATTTTACATTCAGACATGTTTTGGCTCATTTCCCATTTAAGATATTTAAAAGTTTTTAGCTTCTGCATAGTTCATGTTTTTTTGAATATTATTTAGATATGCCAGACCATAGGTTAGCTTGAGGTCACTTGTAACACTGAGCACCGTGTTGCATCTAGGGGATAGCCTTGGGGAATTACAAACTTGGTATTAGAGCATCAAGTTCAAGTGTCCTAGGGTGTCTGAAAGATACATCGAGTAGAGTCTTCTTCATGGGTGTGAAGCGCACAACACTTATGGGGGAGAAGCTATGAGATATCAGTAGGAAAAACTTCCCTTATTATTTTCTAGCTCGTTCTTTAGAGTAGGAACTCTATTTAATCTCCTTCTAACTCATGCTCTTCATGTTACAGAAAATGCCTCCTCAAAGAGCCAACGCTAGGAATCAGCCAGCACCAGCAGCTCGAGCAGACCCTCTGAATGAGCAAGTCACTCATGCTGAATTCAGTGCTACTTTTTAGGAGCTTGCTCAGGATATGACCGCTCAGGTCAATTAGCATGTTGTGGCCCCAGCTCTACCCTATACAAACACTGTTGAAGCTAGAATATGGGACTTCACTCGGATGAACCCTTTGGAATTTCATGGGTCTAAATTAGAAGAGGATCCATAAGAGTTTCTCGATGACATTCAGAAGGTAACAGATATTATGGGTGTCAGTCCAGTCGAGAGTGTAGATTTAGCTATCTATCAGCTAAAGGGAGTGGATTATACTTTGTATCAGCAGTGGAAGGAGTCCCATTGTGCTAATGCGGGTCCAGTGGATTCAAACCACTTCAAGACTGCATTTATGGACAGGTTCTTCCCACTTGAGCTCAGGGAAGCCGAGGTCCAAAGTTCATCAACTTGAAGCAAAATGATATGAGTGTGAACGAATACGCACTAAAGTTTACTCAGTTGTCTAAGTATGCTCCGGCAATGGTAGCTGACTCCAAGGCTCAGATGAGTAAGTTTGTATCTGGTGTGTCTGATGATGTTTTCAAGAAAAGCAAGACTGCTATGCTGATTAAGGAGATGGACATCTCCAGGTTGGTTATTTATGCTCAGCAGATCGAGGAGGAGAGGATCAAAGAAAGGGGAGGAGACAGTAAGAGAGCTAGAACATGTGACATCAAGTACTCTCAGCAGAGGTCAGAGGGTGGAAATCACTCTTAGTTCTGTCAAAAATGTTCAGCTCCGACTCCATATTCTGCTAGTGCCCCAGTGCCTAATTTCAGACAGGATCGATAGGATAGAGTGTCAGGCTCTATGTACCAAGGTACAGTTACTAGTAGGCGCACTCATCCAGTTTGTAAGATGTATGGTAGAAACCACCAGGGTTAGTGTATGGCAGGTAATAGAAATTGTTTTGGATGTGGCAAGCCAGGCCACAGGATGAGAGATTGTTCACCAACTTCTCAGAAGGGCAAGGATGTTCACCTACAAAATCATGACAGTTCTACGATAGCTCCAGTGGATCACCCTACTCAGCAGGGTGCCTCATCTGGTACAGGTGGTGGTTAGCACCAAAACAGGTTGTATGCCCTTTAGACTAGACAGGACCAGGAGGATTCTCCTGATGTGGTCACGGGTACGTTACAAGTCTTCTATTTAGATGTTTATGCATTGTTAGACCCAGGGGCTACACTTTTCTTTGTAACTCCTTGCATAGCAGTAAATTTTGGTGTCAGTCCAGAAATCCTCCCAGAACCCTTCTCAGTCTCTACTCTAGTTGGTGATCAAGTTATAGCTAGACGGGTATACAATAATTGCCCTATCATAGTTTCTTAGAAAGTCACCTCAGCCGATCTTGTAGAGTTAGAAATGACTAACTTCAATATTATTTTAGGAATGGATTGGTTACATTCCTGTTATGCCTCAGTTGATTGTAGACTAGGATCGTTTGGTTTCAGATTCCAAACAAGACAGTTCTAGAGTGAAAGGGTAGTACCTCAGTTCCTGTAGGTCGATTCATCTCTTACCTTAAGGCCAGAAAAATGATTTCTAAAGGGTATATCTACCATCTTGTTTAGGTTAAGGATTCAAACTCCGAAACCCCAACTCTTGAGTCAGTGCTAGTGGTGAATGAGTTCCCAGAAGTGTTTCCAAAAGATCTTCATGGGGTTCTTCCCGAAAGGGAAATCGACTTCGAAATAGATCTCCTTCCAGATACCAAGCCTATTTAGATTCCTCCTTACGGAATGGCTCCAGCCGACCTTAAAGAATTGAAATAATAGTTGAAAGACCTTCTAGATAAGGGCTTCATCAGACCCAGCATCTCCCCATGGGGTGCTCCAGTGTTATTCGTGCATAAGAAAGACAGTTCTCTCAGGATGTGCATCAACTACCGTTAGTTGAACAAAGTCACAATCAATAATAAATATCCCATCCCAGGACTGATGACTTGTTCGACCAGCTTCAGGGTGCTAGTTGCTTCTCTAAGGTAGACCTCAGGTCCGGCTATCATCAGCTCCGAGTCAGAAGTTGTGACATTCCTAAGACAGCCTTCAGGACTCGGTATGGTCATTACAAATTTGTAGTTATGTCTTTTGGACTAACAAATGCTCCTGGAGCTTTTATGGACCTAATGAATAGGGTATTCAAGTAGTATTTAGACTTGTTCATCAATGTTTTTATAGATGACATCCTTTTTTATTCTCGAAGCGAAGAGGAGCATGCTGATCATTTGAGAGTTGTGTTGTAAACTCTCAGGGATTGTCAGTTATACGCTAAGTTTAGCAAGTGTGAATTTTGGTTTAAGTCAGATGTGTTCCTTGGTCATGTGGTATCTAGTGAGGGTATACGAGTCAATTCTCAAAAGATTGAGGCAGTGAAGAACTGGCCCAAACCTACCTCTCTGATAGACATTAGGAGTTTCCTAGGTTTGGCTGGTTATTACAGGAGGTTTGTGGAAGGATTTTCATCCATAGCTACCCCATTGAACAAGTTGACTAAGAAAAAGGTCAAGTTTCAGTGGTCAGATGAGTGTGAGAAAAGTTTACTAGGATTGATGACTAGGTTGACTATAGCCCCCACTTTGACTCTAATAGAGGGTTCATATGGCTATGTGGTTTATTGTGATGCATCCAGGGTCAGCCTGGGTCTTGTTTTGATGCAGCAGGGTAAGGTCATAGCTTATGCTTCCAAACAACTTAAGGTCCATGAGAAGAACTACCCGACTCAGGCCTTGAGCTCACAGCTTTGTGTTTTCCTTAAAGATTTGGAGACACTACTTATATGGTGTTCATGTTGATGTGTTCTCAGATCATAAGAGCCTCCAGTATGTGTTCACCCAGAAAGAGATGAATCTTCATCAAAGAAGGTGGCTTGAGTTCCTCAAAGACTATAATATATATGTTCTCTACCATCCAGGTAAGGCCAATGTGATGGTTGTTGCCCTCAGTAGACTATCCATGGGTAGTGTGTCACATGTAGAGGAAGAGAAGAAAGAACTAGCCAAAGATGTTCATAGGCTTGCTCGTTTAGGAGTTTGCCTTATGGACACGATAGATGGTGGTGTGATAGTACAAAATGCATCATAATCTTCATTGGTAGAAGAGGTTAAGGAGAAACAGGATAGTGATCCCATTTTGCTTCAGTTGAAAGGTGCAGTTGATCAGCAGAGAGTTGAAGTTTTCTCCCAAGGGGGAGATGGTGTGCTTCACTACCAGGGTCGTTTATGTGTACCTAATGTGGGTGAGTTGAGGTAGCAGGTCCTCACTGAAGCCTAAAATTCTAGATATTCTATTCATCCTAGTCCCACTAAGATGTACCATGATCTACAGGAAGTCTATTGGTGGAACGGCATGAAAAGGGACATTGCATATTTTTGTGGCTAAGTGTCCCAACTGTCAGCAGGTGAAAGTAGAACATCAGAAACCAGGAGGTGTGACTCAGGATATTAGCATTCCTACTTGGAAGTGGGAGGTGATTAACATAGACTTTATTATGGGTTTACCTCATACTAGCAGATAGCATGACCATTTGGGTGATAGTGTACAAAGTTATTAAGTCAGCTCACTTATTAGCTGTCAAGACTATAGATTCAGCGGAGGACTATGCCAGACTCTACATCAGCAATATAGTCAGTTTGCATGGGGTTCCCTTTTCTATCATCTCAGATAGGGGTCCTCAGTTTACATCTCATTTCTGGAGATCATTTCATAAAGGTCTTGGTAATCAGGTGAATCTCAGTATAACATGTCATCTGAAGATGGATGGTTAGGCAGAGCGTACCATTCAGACCTTAGAGGACATGTTGAGAGCTTGCGTGATCGATTTCAAGGGAAGTTGGGATGATCACATACCTCTCATAGAGTTTGCCTATAATAATAACTTCCATTCCAGTATTCAGATGGCCCCTTATGAGGCACTCTATGGGCATAGATGTATGTCACCCGTTGGTTGGTTTGAAGTAGGTGAAGCAGCCTTACTTAGGCCAGATTCAATTTATGAGGCTATGGAGAAAGTTTAGCTCATCAGAGATAGACTAATGACAGCTCAGAGTCGTTAGAAGCCCTATGCAGATGTGAGGAGAAGGGACTTAGAGTTTGAAATTGATGATTGGGTCTTCCTGAAAGTGTCACCCATGAAGGGGGTGATGATATTTGGCAATAAAGGGAAGATTAGTCCCACATATGTAAGTCCTTACAGAATCCTGAAAAGGATTGGTAATGTGGCTTATGAGTTAGAGTTTCTAGCAGAACTAGCAGCGGTTCATCCAGTATTTCACATTTCCTTATTGAAGAAGTGTGTAGGTGATCCGGCATCGATAGTGCCTTTAGAGAGTATGGTTATGAAGGATAGGCTCACCTATCTATGAGGAGGTTCCAGTTAGGATTCTTGACCGTCAGGTTCGTAGGTTGAGAAATAAGGAAGTCGCTTCAGTAAAGGTTTTATGGAGGATTCAGTCCATAGAGGGAGATACTTAGGAAGCAGAAGCAGCCATAATGGCTGAGTACCCTCACCTCTTTCCCTCCGATTTAGTCTCAGCTTGAGGTAATAGTTCCTCTGCAGTTTCTCAGTTTACTCTTGTGTAGTACAGTCCCATTATCTTGTTTACTCGGTTATCCTACATTTCAGCATACTTGCATATTCATGGAACTCAGTTCAGCTAGGTATCAGTTTCCAGTACTCAGTTGGTAGGGATTGCAGCTCTTTCCCTCCAAACTCAGCTTATGTATCCATCATTCGAGGATGAATGATCTCAGTGGGGAGATATTGTAATAACCCAAAACTCCCAAGTCTAGACTCAGCTTAGAAATCCGGAAAGAAATAAAACTTTCAACTGTCAGTCATTCTACGAGTCAGATCCACGAGCCATGGAAAAATCCACGAGCCATGGAAATATCCACATGTCGTGGACTGGACTCGTGGAACTCAAAACAGAGGCCAGCCCTCTAAGGCAGGACGACGAATAGGGATCACAGACCGTAGAAATTTCTACGGGTCATAGAAGTTGCCCATGAAAACATCCTATAGTTGAACTCCCAAGACCCACAAGTGGGATCAACGATTTGTGGAAGTTTCCACAAGTCATGGACCATACTCATGGAACCCATATCCAGCAGTCCAGACTTCCTTAACTGAGAACCATCAAAAGGTTCCACAAACCATGGATGGTTCCATGGGTCGTGAACCTAAGTCATGGAACTCAGACCTGCAGCTTGAAAAAAAGACCTAGGAACCACGATAGGGTTTCACAAGCTGTGGAAGTTTCCATGAGTCGTGGTTCCCACCCGTGGAACCTTAGTCGCGAATTTCAGCAATTTTTTTAATTAATTCCAGGGCATTCCAGTCTTTTTCCTACCCTTTTAATTCCAAATCTTAGTCATTTTGGGGGGTAATTAATGGGATTTTCACTTTTATTTCCCTATTCTCCCTAAACTAATCAGACTTAGAAAAAGAAAAAAAAAAGAGGCAATAGTTTTGCTCAAGAACAAGCAGAAGGTTCCTCTAAGCTTCAGCCCCAAAATCCAAGGGATTTCTCCATAGATTCTTCTCCAGGTATGTGGGATTTCACTAGTGGGCTCCTTTCACACATTAGGTCCCTAGATTTTAGTTAGTCCTTTAGTTCCCCATGAAATATTCAGACCTAGGGTTTCTAAATCTTAGAGGTTCCCTTCAATTCAGATGTTATTGTTTAAGTGTTATTAATTACATGTTTCTTGGAAATTTAGCACAGTCATATGTACAGAATTCAATAACCCTAGCTTGTATTAAAATTCAGTATTCATAATTTGTACTTTCTAGGTAGATAATTCAGACAATCATGCTTCAGAATAGAATGCCATTATGTTTTAGTACATATATATATATGTTGCATTCTCATATGATTATTATTATTTGAGCCATCCAGTATTTCATTTTGTATTTTGTTGCTTACATTCAGTTAGGAGTAGACTTAGTACTGAGCGGACGAGGGAATGAAGGCTTAGCTATCAGACTAGGCTGAGACCTTTAGTAGTAGTCCCTAAATCCCAAAACTACAGCGCCACCATAGGTATGAAAGGGGTCAGCTATTAAATTAGGCTTGTCACCCTTGTCCCTTGAGGAAAATATTTTAGTAGATCCACGCCAGATTTGTTTGTACTTTTGGCAAGGTATGAACACCCTTCCATCCATGGTTACAGGTTGGCCCCACAGTTAGCTCAGCTTGGGGTATGTCCGTTAATAGTACCTCTCATAGTCAGATTCATGTTGCATTGACCTTGTATCCAGTTATTCAACTTAGCATGCTATATCCTCATGATAGTTACTTAGTCATTGCATTCAAGTTATCTACCAGTTTATGTTTTTGTATGTATTTCCATGTTCAGTCTTTATATTGTTTAGCTTAGCATATATAATTCATGCTCAGTACATTCAAAGTACTGATGCATACTTTTGTGCTACATCATTGTATGATGTAGGTTCAGGCACTCAGCACTCAGACCGTGTTTATCTCGATTTCCAGACCTTACTCAGCAGCTTCAGTGGTGAGTCCTCATAGTTCGAGGAGGCTAGATATGCTTTCATCTTTCAGTCTTTACATTTCAGATTCAGATTATTAGAGTTAGTTGGGGGCATGTCCTAGCAACTCATATCAGTTAGAGGATTTCAGACATAGACTAGATTCAGTTATTGAGTTGTTAATATTGTTTTTTAGACATCATTATACTCTTTTATATATTTTACATTCAGACATGTTTGGGCTCCTTTCCCATTTAATATATTCAAAAGTTTTTAGCTTCCGTATAGTTCTTGTTTTTTTGAATATTATTTAGATATGCCAGACTATGGGTTAGCTTGGGGTCACTTGTGACACTGAGCACCGTGTTGCGTCTAGGGGATAGCCTTGGGGCATGATAAACTTGGTATAAGAGCATCAGGTTCAAGTGTCCTAGGGTGTCTGAAAGCTGCATCGAGTAGAGTCTTCTTCATGGGTGTGAAGCGCACCACACTTGTGGGGGATAAGATATGAGATGTTATTAGGAAAAACTTCCCTTATTCATTCTAGCTCGTTCTATAGAGTAGGAACTCTATTTAATCTCCTTCTAACTCATGCTCTTCATGTTACATAAAATGCCTCCTAGAAGAGCCAACGCCAGAATCAACCAGCACCAGCAGCTCGAGCAGACCCTATGAATGAGCAAGTCACTCATGAGGAATTCAGGGCTGCTTTTTAGGAGCTTGCTCAACCCATGACCACTCAGGTCAATCAGTGTGTTATGGACCCACCTCTACCCCTGACAAACACTGTTGCATCTAGAATCCGAGACTTTACTCGGATGAACCCTCTGGAATTTCATGGGTCTAAATCAGAAGAGGATCCATAAGAGTTTCTCGATGACATTCAGAGGGTAACAAATATTATGGGTGTCACCCCAGTTGAGAGTTCAGATTTAGCTTCCTATCAGCTAAAGGAAGTGGCTTATACTTGGTATCAGCAGTGGAAGGAGTCTCGTTATGCTAATACGGGTCCAGTGGATTGGAACCACTTCAAGACTGCATTTCTTAACACGTTCTTCCCACTTGAGCTCAGGGAAGCCGAGGTTCAAAGTTCATCAACTTGAAGCAAAATGATATGAGTGTGAACTAGTATGCACTCAAGTTTACTCAATTTTATAAGTATGCTCCGGCAATGGTAGATGACTCCAAGGCCTTGATGAGTAAGTTTGTATCTAATATTTGATGATGTTGTCAAGGAGTGCAAGACTGCTATGCTGATTAAGGAGATAGACATCTCCAGGTTGGTTACTTATGCTCAGCAGATCGAGGAGGAGAAGATCAAAGAGAGGGGAGGATATAGTAAGAGAGCTAGAACAAGTGACTTCAACTACTCTCAGCAGAGGTCAAAGGGTGGAAATCGCTCTTAGTTCTGTCAAAAATCTTCAGCTCTGGCTCCATATTTTGCTAGTGCCCCAGTGCCTAATTTCAGACAAGATTGATGGGATAGAGCGCCAGGCTCTAAGTACCAAGATACATTTACTAGCGGGCGCACTCATCCAATTTGCAAGAAGTGTGGTAGAAACAACCAGGGTGAGTGTATGACAGGTAATAGAAATTGTTTTGGATGTGGCAAGCCAGGCCAAAGTATGAGAGATTGTTCACCAACTTCTCTGAAGGGCAAGGATGTGTTGACGATATTCAAAATGAGAGATTAATTGAATATATTAATTTCATAATTTTCAAACGAGGTAATTGTGCTTTAAACATAATAATTATTTCAAATAGTTTCAAATTTAAAGAAGCTCAAGAATTGATTTTAGTTCGTCTCTATCCCAATTTTAGCCTAACCCCTCGAAATTATTTCAATCGTGGCCAAATCTCACTAAACCATCTCAATTTGGTCGTTTATTAAATTAAATCTGGCCACATTGTGCAAATGTGGCCATTCCTTAAATTAACTTTTAACCTTCTTTGTTCTTAGCCAAACTCTGGCCCAATTACTAATTCCTCAAACTCAATTTTCCTAACGCACTGGCCCATCTCCTAAAACCGCTGACCCTGCCCACTTATACACACTTCACACTTCTTATACTCATCTCTCTTAACAGATGGCCAAAATGATGCTAAACCTTCTGCTTCTTCTTCCAAACGACAACACCAATGGCGAACCCTAGTGTCGTTGCGTACCTCTATGCGTGCTGGGCACGAGCATCATCCCTCGAAGATTCTAGAAATAGGCTACGTGGAGAAATCTCTGTCGGTCTTCGTCCTTTCTCCCAGAAATCTCGCTCAAATATACCAAGATGGTACGAATACGTGAGCTGGATCCTTATCCTCTCACAAGGATTCAAAATCCTCCATGAAATCCCAAAAAAAACCCTCCAAAATCAGCTATCCCACATCAAAGTCAGTCCCGAAATTCACCCAAATCCCCCCTATATAAACCCCACTGATTTCACAGTGTGGGTAAGCTTGGAGGCTGGCTTTGGTAAATCTTTTGAGTCTTTTTAGAGAGTTGATCTCTGGCTCACGAGAGTTCCAAAGCATTTCAAAGCTGAAAAAATGGGTTTCTAAGGCAGAAAACTTTCTAAGACTCCTTTGAGCGTGAGTTTTTGGCTAAGGAACCCAAAGTTGATTTTCGGTGGCGGAAGAGGAAGGTTCCCCCAGAAGCTCGTTGTCCCAGTGCTGCTCCAAAAAAGGTAAACCCATTTTCTTTTTCTCATTTACTAAGTGTTTAGGAGTAGTTTACCTTAGTTGTTTTGCCATTTGTGTTTTCATTAGTCATAATTACTAAGTGTAAGCTAAACTGGCTTATCCGATAAAAAATAATTTGAGTATTGGTTGATTCTGTTTTGATCGCTCATCGATTTTTTTTGTCGAATTTAGTTCTGTCGAGCATGATAGCTTTCTCACTTCCATCGCAACTTGGTAGTCAGTACCTGTTCTAATTCTCTTATGTGTTCTCATAATTTATGTTTGGATTTCCCTTCCCTTTAGAAATTCCAGCTTACTATTTGTTTTGTGCTCAAATTTTGAGGTTTATGTTACAGTTCGATTCGTGTTGTGAGAAAGATGGTTACAATTCATCTAGTATGATTATGAAATTCTTATCCAAACATGATAATACTAGTTCCTTAAACATCATCTTGTTTGTTGTTTGTTGGAAATGAACGGATCTCTCCCCTATTTTTCTCTCCGCCTTATGAAAAAATTGGAACTCAACTCATGTGTTATAGCTGCTAGTGGACTGGTTGTTCGTGTCTATAGTGATGAAGTCAGTTTTCCTTTCACCTAACACTAGTTTTCTTTTCATTGAAGTTTCGAACCACCTTTTTAATAATATTTCCTTCGTCTTAATTACCTTTTGTTTTTGTGACTGTTGTCTATCACTTGACAGAATTAATATGAGTTCTTTGTTGTTCTAGCATACAAGAACCATCGGCTTCACTAAGCATGTTTGGTTTAATCATCTGCACTCTCTATTTGACTTTTCCTGCACACAACATGTCCTTATAGGAGTTACACCCCTTATAATTTGCACTTTCGAATCAGGAACAAATAAAATTTGTTGCATCGTTATGATCACGTTTTGATCTTGGTTTAAGCATAAAACCTTTGATTAAATCATAGCTTGGTTTTCAATCTCCTCTTCTGTATCTAGCCTTTTAAATGAAAGATAGTTCACGTCAAAATTGCATGTGTTGGGGTATCTTTATCAAGTCTTTTCGTGTTTGGTTCACAAATCTGCTAAAATGATCAGCTCTGCTCCTACTTGAATAATGCTTGATGCTATAATCCCTTCTCCCTACTTGAAAGATTAATAGATCTTGAAAGGCAATCTTGAAAACCCTGCACTCTGCTAGTTATAAGCGTGATAATTTGGAAGGCATGATGTAATTTCTTGAATAGTTCATGTATGTTCAGCGAATATGTCATTGTTCGTCCAGTTATTAAATATGTGGTTTAGTCTTCACTGCATTTTCTGTAATTAATCTTGAATAGGATTTAAATCTCCAAGTCTTCACCTGCCTGGTGATGTTGATTAAGCACACTTTAAATATTAAAACAATTTAAACGAGCTTTTCTTGACATGGGTGAATATTAATTTAGATTTTTTTTTTCACATGTGACATCGATTCGAGTCCTCCTTTGGACTCCTCTCCTTGCATTCCTTTGGGCTAAGCTCAAGCAACCTTCGAGTCAAACCTGCTCCATGGCTCAAATAGGCTGACATACAAAGAAAAATGAGTCAAAACCCATACAAATAGCAGCAAGCAGCGGTAGCAGCAGCCCAAAAATGGGCAAGAAGTTGGACAAAATTGGATCAAAGTCCAAAATGGTGGCAGCAGTGGGCTTAAAAGCCCAAGTTAGATTCAGGACAGGGTTTTGGACAAAAATTCCAAATTGTTTAAGCCGAAAGGCTTAAATTCTTCTCTTATCTCTTTAACTCTTTATTACGTAGCTTAGAAATTATTATTGTTGTATTAACTGGACTGACAATTTAATTTAGTTGAGTTATCCCCAAAAGAAGAGCTTTTCTTGTTTAAACTTTGCTTTCCTCTTTAATCACTTGTATAACTGTTTCTTCCATCTTTAAAAAGATAAAATCAGCCTAGTTTTTTTTTCAAGTAAAGTCGCCATCTTTCCAAGATCATTATCAAAAATGCGGTTCATTTATTTTATCAAATTGTTTACTTATCAATAATCTTCATATGTTTTTTTCAAAAATAATCAATGCTTTTATTTAAAAGAGTTAGTAAAAATAAGTTATTTTCAAACAAGTTCGGATAATCGCAAGTTAGCGGATATCTCGAGTGCCTTCAAAACCTTCTCGGGATATTAATAGGAACCTCTTACCCTTAATATCTTAATTTTTTTAAGTTATATCTATTTTGACTTTAAATTTTTTTTATACGTTTTTCTTGATTTTCCTTTAATTAAACTAAGTGGCGACTCTTGCTTTTATTTGAAAACGTTTTGAAACTTAACTAGATTTTCGAAATGATTTTCAATAAAAGCCATTTTTTCCCCATAAAACAGGATGTTCACCTACAAAATTAGGACAGTTCTATGGCAGCTCCAGCGGGTCGCCCTACTCAGCAGGGTGCCTCGTCTCACACAAGTGGTGGTCAACACCAAAATAGGTTGTATGCCCTTCAGATTCGATAGGACTAGTAGGATTCTCCTGATGTGGCCACGGGTACGTTACAAGTCTTCTATTTAGATATTTATGCATTGTTAGTCCAAAGACTTCTTAAAAGTCCCATTTAAAGACTTGTGTCTACCTCTTCAGAAAACAAACTCGCCGTAACTGAACTGTATCTTTTCAGGGCCCATCCCCTATCCTTACGAAATTTTTATTTCCCCACTTCAATGAAAATGCCAAAAAGCTCAGAAGACACATCAAAGTGCTACATGACAAGCATCAAAAGACTCGACAAGTCGAATCTCCTGATAAAATCTACCTACCAAAAATCGAGGAGCAAATTCCTATCCGTCGAATCCTCGAGTCAATAAATACCCGTGGATCAATTCGCCTTGATGAAAAGCAACTTTTATGTGTGTTTATTTCCAGTTGAATACCTTGTATTGCTTTTCACTAATGGAATCTAACATATCGGCCTTTGAGTTGTTTTATTTCAACAGGTAATAGAAACTGATCTGTGTTGACAAATCTAGCCGAACATCCCTTCACCCGCTCAAAGGCACAAATAGATTCCTCCTCTAACCCTCGCTTTGCTAAGGGTAAAATGACTGATAGTGAAGAAGAGAATGTTTTGGCTATAAGAGACAATGTTATTGCTGAACATTGTGAAATGATTGCCGAACTGGAAAGGAAGCTAGAGAAGATGCAAGAAGAGGTGCAAAAAGCCAAAGATATGGCAAGCTTGGATATTTCCGCTAACACCTCGATTCTGGGTAACTCCCAGCCTCCTCTCCAAGTCCCTCCACTCAATTCTCCATTAGCTGAGAACCGCCTAGGGAATATCCCTCCTGCTTCCACGCCTAGACCTTCCAACGAACATCTCTCCAATAATCCTCCTCATATCAGATCCTCGTATCAAATCCATACTCCTTCTATCCAGCACACTAACCAAAACAACAACTCAAGTGCCTACAATCCACAAAATCTCCCTCTAAATTTCCAAAATACACCTCTAAACACTTACAACTCTAAAAATAACCATCCCAATATCATCAATCCATAGAATTATATTCCCACATACTCAAATGTCCTTCCACATGTACAGCCTCCACCCACCCAAAATATGCCACCAACCAATTTCCACGCTATGGTAGAACCATACACCGCCCTCCCAGAAAGCCCTGAGCGTGACTATTATGAAGAAAGGGAGAAGGAGTTGAGGTCCGCGGAGAAGAAGCGTGATCATGACATGGCACAAATAAAAGAGGAGATAGCCAGGATCAAGGAGTTTCGAGGCTCGTCCTATGAAAAAGGCTATGACTACGATGATCTATGTATACATCTAAAGATGGATCTGCCAGACGGATTCAAGATTCCCATGTTCGAGACCTTCAACGGTGTTGGGAATTCCGAGGCTCATTTAAGAAGCTATTGCGACCAAATGGTCGGCGCCCGAAAGAATGACGCTCTGTTAATGAGGTTGTTCAGCCAAAGTCTAAGCGAAGAGGCTTTGAAATGGTTTACCTCGCAAGAATTGAAAAAGTGGTCTAAGTGGAGTGATCTAGCTAGAGACTTTGCTCAAAGATTTGCATACAATGTGAAAGTTGTCCCAGATTGATGCTCTCTAGGTCGTATCAGGAAGAAATCAAATAAGGACTTTCGTTATTATACCTATCGGTGGAGAAAGGAAGCATCGAGAGTTCGACCTCCTATGACCGAAGAAGAGATAAGCATAGTGTTTATGCGCTTTCAAGAGTCGGAGTTCTACGACAAAATGATATCAACAATAAAAGCAAAATTCGCTGATCTAGTTAAGATTGGTGAAATTGTTGAAGAAAGTCTTCGTAGTGGCAAGATTTCCAAGGCCTCGGCATCCACAGGATCAATATAATTTCCCAAGAAGAAGAGGGAGGCGGTATCTTCAGTGTCCTCCAGTCTTAGAATGAAACCAAAGAAGCCCTTTGGAGCCAACTATAAAAAATCACTTGTTCCAACGACCCCTCCCCAGCTCCATAAAACCCTCAACTGATTTACTATACTCAGCCTATTTACCAAGCTCCACAACTTAATGTGCAACCCATTTACCAAGCTCCACAACCAAAATTGCATCCCATTTACCAAGCTCCACAACCAAACTTACATCCCATATACCGAGCTCCACAACCAAATATGCAAACCACTTACCAAGCTCCTCCCCCAGACATCCAAGTGTATCAAAAGGCTCCTGAGAACCAGAATAATCGTCAGGTTTCGCCTCCCCCTAATATCAATCTCCCTCGTCCAAATTTGGAAAAGAAAGCTCCTCGGACTTTTACCCAGTTGGCTGAGATCAGAAATCAGTTATATGAGAGATTGAAGGCTGCTGGATTTATTCAGCCCATACAACCCAAACCTGCAAATCCTGACTCTTGGCTGACTGACATTGTTCTTATCATTCCGGAGGAGTCAAACATGATACCAAAGATTGCATCAACCTGAGGCACAAAATTCAAGATTTGATTAACCAACGAGTGGCACACTACAAACAGCACCGGCCAATGTTAATAACAACCTGCTCCTAAATCATGGGGAAGCCACTGTTAACATGATAAAGATCGATGAAATATGGGTTGTGAGCAAGTCAGTAGTGCCGACTAGCCCTAAAAAGCAGGAAATGCCAGAAAAAGCTATAGATACTTTGAGTATTGATGAACTACCCTTTGAAGGGTTAATACACGACAAGGCCTTGTACGTCACTGTCAAATGTCAAAAGAAGATTATAAACAGATTTTTGACTGACAATGGTTTTGGTCTGAATATTTTCTCGTTATCCACACTCACTCGGCTAGACTACAATATGGGAAAGGTTCGCCAGAGCAGGATCGACGTGAGAGCCTTCGATAGGGGTCAAAGGGAAACACTATCAGAAAGGTCAGTTTTCACATACGGATAGGACCCGCCGAGTTCTGAGTGGAATTCCAAGTCATGGAAATTACCATCATCTACAATTTGATTTTGGGAAAACCATGGATCCATGAAGCTAGAGTTGTGCCCTCAACTTGGAACCAAATGGTAAAGTTCATCTGGGAGGAACATGAGGTGATGATCCACGGTAAAGGGAGTCACCTATGCCGCCCTAATGGTTGTGTTCCCTGTGACTGAAGAAGTCCCAAAAGGAAGTAATTTCTACAACATAGAGATCATCAATGCCACGGGAGAGGATCTTGCTCCTCAAATTCCCATCCCACCTATCTATAAAATGTTTGTGATGACGATACTGGTGAGCGGATATGAACCAGGTCTTGGATTAGGCAAGAATTCTGATGGTATGACTGAGCCAATAAGCATCCCTGGAAAGCTGACCAAGCACAGGTTGGAGTATGTCGTCCAAGAAGACAAGGCGGAGAAGAAGTGAGGATTGCCAAAGCCGTTACCTCACCTATATCAGTCATTCGCAGTGCGTATTGGTTCCCCAAGCGACGAGTTAGAGGATGGAATAGGAGATTTGTTCGAGGAATGCGAAGAAATCCCCAAAGTAGCCATGATTAGGGATGCCAAGTCCGACGAACACCTACAGAATTGGGTCGCAACTCCCCTCGTGACTCTCTACTTGGCTGGGTAGACAAAGACTCTGTTTTATGAAAAATAGGTGATAGTACGGATGAGGCTCCGTGACCCACCCTTTATGTTTTCAATTTCCTCATACTATTTTACTGCTTCCCAAAAGGCACGGACCCGTATTCATGTGGGTTATAGCCATAGTTTATAAATATTTTGGATTTCAAAAGAAAAGCCTCCCTTATTGCGAAAACATTTACCATTCAAAATTGTTTATGTTTACTTGTCATTATCTAACTTGCTTTGTTTAGGATTTCAGTAATAATAGCTTAAAACCTGCCATTGTCATGTCATGTCAACAGCTTAACAAACAATTCGAGCTATATGATGATGATATCGAGGAGTATGTTGAAGATATCATGGTCCTTGAATGAACAACTAAGAAGCCTAAGAACTTTGAAAACTAGAAAAGGCCCAACCTAAAAGAGTTTGAGGTGGTCGATCTTGGAGACAACGGTCAAATCAATGAAATTAGAATCGATGTTCATTTGACAAAGGAGCAAAAGAAAGAGCTCATCAGTCTGCTCAAGCTATACATCGACTGGTCCTACAATGATAGGATGAGAATAAGCACTAACATCATCTCCCAAAATTTATTGGTCAATCCAAAATTCAATCCCTGGAATGGACAAACAATCCCTCTCTCCCGCGAGACAAAGGAAACTTTGCTCCAAATTGGCAAGGACTGTATATCATTCAAAAAGCGCTATCTGGAGGAGCTTTGATTTTGTCAAAGATGGATGATCAAGTATGGCCCAAGCCTATATCAACTCCGATGCTGCAAAGGGATACTAGGCCTGAAGGCGGCTTCTTTTCCTTCTATTTATTTCCCTGTAATAACACTTTCTAATTGTAATAGTTTTGCACTTAGTAAAAGCTTAAAAATTCCTTATCCTCTTTCTATGAACTATGTTTGACTTGAATTCTCAAGAATGAGATATGTAGGCAGCCTGTGTCGGCTTCGGTCAACCCCTTAGGAAAATCTATCTTTCCCCTTCCTTTCTTGAACTACGTCTGACCTGAATTCTGAAGAATGAGATACGTAGGCGACCTTTGTCAGCCTCGGTCACCACTTGTTTTATTTATAACATTCTCCCACTACGAGTATGGGAACTAAATTTGACCTGATTCCTGCCTCAACGGGATACGTAGGTGCCACAACGGCTCGATCATATTATCCAGGAAATGGAAACTGGGGCAGAATTTTTGAGAAAGGAATCTCAAAAATTCAGAAGGCAAAGAGCATTCTCCAACAAGTCAGAATACAGAATGTGCCAAAGAGCAACCCAAATGAATATCAAGAAGGAATCTCGTAATTCCCACAGAGTCTCAAGTCTCTTGCTAATGGAATGAGATTCGTTAGGAAACCATTAACTGGGGCAGAAATTTTGAGGAAGATCTCAAAATTTCCGCCAACCTTCATTCAAGAGTTCAGCATTAAACCTTGAAGAGCTCCTCAGCACCAAGAGATCAGAGTCTTCTTCAAAATCTCTAATTCGAGGTGGATTAATCCCAGCTATGACAGATTTCTCGAAGAACATTCCCGAACTCCTCAGCTAGGATGACAAAGGATCTTCAGAGTCCATCAACAATATGTCAGAAATGTCAAGGCATCGAATAAAGTACATTCCTTGAGCTAGCACATGACATGACGGGCAAAGACTTTTTCAAACTATCCTTTTTCAAAACCTTTGTTTTCCAAAGAAATTATTTGAAAAGTCTTTACAAAAGATTAGTTTACTCCTCTATAATTTGATTTTGTCTTATGTATACCGTGACCCGGAGAGAGTCGAGGATGACGAGTACCCGAGAGTGGAAAGCACCCAGAAAAGACAAAGCAAGGAATAGAAGATCGAAGGAGGTTAACACAGATCAGTTTCACCAAAAACTAACAATTTTTCTGTGAATGTAGGTTGTCCTAAAAAAGTATGTTAGAAATCAGTGAAAGCCCCTCGTTATCCAACGCATTCAAAGAAACGCAACAAGACCAGATGCCCAAATTTGGCGATAAAATCCAAAACGGTGGGAAGAAGCCAAAGAGGCAAAAGTTCTTGGAACGGGCAAATCTCTTGTAGTTCGCAGGAACTACTAGATAAAGAGATATTGACAGCATCCTCAAGTCCCCAAGCAGATCAGGACACTTCGGGTCAACTACAAAATTAGGACATCAAATGAGATATCAACAATGTTCTCTGCAAATCCCCAGTAAGCCAAAAATCACCACAAAAAGACGATGTTCAAAAATGGTATTTATGGCCATCCCCAGAAATTGGCACGACCATTTCATTCACATTTGAAATGAAAGTTGTTTTGATTAGATTCATAGACGCTGTCTTTAAAGTTTTTCAAGTTTGACTGTGGTCGCTAGTAAAAGTGATGCTGTGTCTACTAATTGTCTGCCTTGAGCACATGTACACACAAAGGAGTCAAAAGGACAACACAAAAACCAAAGGTGATGTTTTCTGCAACTGCTACGTATGCCATTGCATGATCATCTACATCAGTATCACGTTTGCATGTCAAGAGGACCATGCCAAGAGGGCCATATCATATTTTCATGTCAAGAGGACCATGCCAAGAGGGCCATATCATATTTGCATATCAAGAGGACCATGCCAATAGGGTTATATCATATTTGCATGTCAAGAGTACCATGCCAAGAGGGCCATGTCATATTTGCATTTCAAGAGGACCATGTCAAGAGGACCATCATCATCATTAAATATCGCAGATACATTTTCTGCGAGTATTATGTCCCTCTACCGGCCGGTTTCAAAGAGGATGACATTCAGAGACGTCCTTAAGTCACACCGGTTGTGTGGGATAGACCCAAGAGCATATCTATATCCAAGATTGTGTAAGACGGAGGAGTCTAACGTTGAGGATATTTTACTTTGCATATTTATGCGGCAGATATTTATGCATCCATATCATTATGCCAAGTATGGCATTCAGAATATTTATATTCGATATCGCGTGAGACGGAGGAGTCTGACGTTGAGGATGTATTTGCTTCCTTATTATGTCAAGTCTGGCATCCAGCATAATTGCATCCGATATCACGTGAGATGGAGGAGTTTGACGTTGAGGATTTATTTGCTTCTTATTATGCCAAGTCAGGCATTCAACATATATATATATCCGATATCACGTGAGACGAAGGAGTCTGACGTTGATGATGTATTTGCTTCATTATTATTATGCCAAGTCTGGCATCCAACATCGCGTGAGACGGAGGAGTCTGACATCGAGGATATTTATGCACCCTTATTAGAGAACAAAGTCTCTCTCTGAAGTATGCTTATACATATAATAGCATCAATCACCAAAAGATGAATCTATATTTAATCGTGTGGCAAAGGCCTTGTCACCCCCGATAATCAAATATTGCTTGTTATCAATGTCAAAATCACATAGTCCGAGGGATGTCTGTAAGATGTCATCCAATTCGGACGATGAACAGGATTTTCTCAAAATTGGAAGGCCAAAGGTCATCTGTAAGTCACAGTGATATCTGAAACCTGATAGTGTGCAAGATTGCCCCAAACTTGACAGACTAAGAGTTATCTGTAAGATGCAGTGATATCTGAAATCAGATAGTGTGCAAGATCTTTCACGACCCAATTTCTCGGTCATGATGGCACCTACAACCCCCAGTAGGCGAACCAATTCCCGTAGCCTGGAAAGGTTAGTAATGGGCTACTTTCTAATAGTTTAAGCGGAAGAACAAACAAATAAGCGGAAGCAAGGGAAGAAGATGAACAAACTGGATAACCAGAGTAATATAAATACAAAACGAAAGCTAAACCAACCCAAAACCTAGTATCACAGTATATAAGAGCCGACTACAACAGGAGTACAAAAGGGTCCAAAAAATATATATGCATAAGCTATCTCCGAATAGTAATAGAGTGCAGAATATACAAAAGATAAACTAAGTCAAGATTTAAACGCCAAGAGCTCACCCTCAGCCTGGATGATAAAAAAAATGGCTGCCCGCACGAGTCTCCGGCGCTCTAACGGCGATGCCCCACACCAAGATCTGCACCAGAAGATGCAGGTGGTAGGGTGAGCACCAAATGTGAAGCATAAGGTACCTAGTAGGTATCATAGGCCGACTGGGCATATATAAAGTAAAAGAATAGTAGCAGGTAGAGTAGAAACAAACAATCATAGAAAACAATGATAAAGTACACACAAACTAGCCCAGAGGGAAGACAACCGAAAGCAACAAGCAAGCCTAGCAAATGGGATATATACATGGCAAACACAGGTGAAAAAGAGAATGACGCACCTGGGATCCTTGCAAAAGCAGTATATATATAGATAAGTTCTAGCTAAGGAAGGTATGCCAGTAACCTCAAGTATATAGAATGGAAGGGAAGGATAAAGTAGACATGCTCGATAACCGAAAGAATAAACACCCAAACCATGCCAATTCGCAAATCCATAAGTAACAGTCTAGCAAGTCCAATTCAACACTTATAACCGTAGTAGAGAGCAAATCCGTAAATAAGAAAAGAGAGTCTACCTACAGTCCCTCGGCCACCCATACAATCGAGGAACGCAATCAAGTGAACACAAACCCTACGGCATCATATACTACCGGAGCGTTCAATCAGCAAACAGCAAACAAGGGTGGTATTTCAAACAATGGATGATATGATGCACGATAACCTCGGGTGAAATATAACCTCTGTATGTACCTCATCCGTTGCCGATCGAGCCCAGCAGGCAGGTTCCATGAAAGGACTCAACCAGTATACCTCTACTCCACCGTATACCCATCCCCCCAGCACACGCGGCCTGAAGCCCTTGACCCGGAGAGATAAGGTCCATGGAGGTCTTGTACCCCAAACTAGATCTCGAAATCAAAATGTGTCCTCCAGAATAGAGTCTGGGTTCAAGCCGGTGGCTAAATCTCAAGTATGCATGCCTTGACCCTGTCTAGGACTAAATCAGTGAAACGATGTCTCAAAAACCCTTCCAAGGGTGCCCGGGCATAACCGGGTCTAAAAAAGTGGAAGAATATCTCAGACGCTCGACCCGGTTGAGTCTAAAGTCATTTCAAATCAGTGAGAAAACTCAGCTAGCACACTGACTCGGTCTAGTCTAGCAAGAGTAGAAAATCATGATGAAAACCATATTTTGACCTTCTTTTACACCAAGAAGATCCACGTATCAAGTTAAATCATTTCAAAAATCATTTTCATCAAAACCCGGGCCCCGAGGCTATGCAAGTTTAAGAAAATAGTCCTAGTAGACCCGAAGCCCAAAACCATAGTAAAAGTGTGGGAAAACCTCTTTATATGCATGGAAATGATATGATCAATACGAAATAGCTGCCTGGCAGCTCACAATCAACCTATGGTTGTGCACAGGCTCCAAAACTACTCAGCAAGCATAACCAGCCTAGAAGGGAAATTCTATGTCCGGGACTCGCGGACATTCCCAATGATCCAACCATCTATATTCCAGAGTCAACAAGGACTCACAGTACCACAAGGATAATAATATCAATCAACAAGAGTACTACACATAACGGAGGAAAGAACGGGACGGATCATGGAAAAACAGTCAAGGTCTGTGGTACCAACCTAGTAACCCAACCTAAGGATGCCAACTAGTACAATTTTGCCTGATATATGCGAAGTCTAGGGAGTTATGTTGTAACCTACCTGTCGTTCGGTGATAAGCTGCCCGAACAACCAGTTCCAAGCCCAAAATGCTTCGATAACTCCCGAACGACAATCAAACTATCAAGACCATAAATACAATGTTAAAATGAGTCTAACGGTACCCATATTGCTACAATTGTAGCCGGGTGAATATCAGGGTCAAAAGTGGGCCCGCAGGTGTAATGACCCTCCGGTTATTTCCACGTATACGTTTTCCTTGAACTGTTAGAGCTTATTTGTAGCGGCCCCAAGTCACTTAAGGCTCGTCAGGACCGGTATTTCGGTGTTGGGTCCATTTGTTTGGTCGCATTATAAGTTTTGAAGCCAAGCAAGTCGGCAAAAGTAATCGTAAGATCTTTTACAAATTTCCTGAACTTTGGGTAAAATGTCTCAGGGCTTTTATCTCAATATATAAAGAGTTAGAAGTCCCCTGAAATACCAAATCGAAGGTCTACGAGTCTAGTTTCCAACGCACAAAACCTCACGTCCAACTGATCTCGGAGTAAAAGGTTATGACTGTTTTACCGCGGACTGTCTGGCATAAAACGGGTTGCGAACCGGGTCGCGAACCGGGTCGGGTTAAACTCGATTTAAGCCTCAACTTCACGTTTTAAAACGCCATTTCAGTTCCGAAACAGTGAGAAAACATAAGGGAGAATTCCAAGAGAGTTCTTGAGTATCAAAATCGTGCGTTGGTGAATTGCGAGTCTAGATTTAAGAATTTTATTAACATCGCGTGTATTTGAAAATATTTTATTTAACAGTTGAATTTGGTAAAAATTATATTATTATCACCTTTTCAAAATATTTTAAAGGTTTATGGAAAATATTTTTGATACGTTATAATTGTATATGTATTTATTTTATAAAGTTTTTATACATTGTAATATTTTAACGGAGATAGTAAATTTAGTTATGTTGAAATTTATTATTATAATATAGTAGGTTTTATTCAAAATAATTTTCTAAGGATTATGGTATATTCAAAAATTATATTTATTATACTACGAACTTATGCAATACCCGAATATATACGTATTGGGGAATGAATATCTTGGTGCCACCTCTACCTCCACGTGGAAGTGGAGGGAGTGGACACCACAACTATACTTAATTGGTGGCATCATTGGAACTTGCAGCATTAAGATAGATAAACTTCAGCAAACATTTTAATTCCTTTTGCTCTACATATCTATATGGTATATAGATATTTAGGCATAGAGGTGCATATCTGCACGTTGAATTAAAAGGGGAATTAATTATCTACGTCAAGTTATTCCATCCCAAATCCAATTCTGATTTAGTTTTGGATTTTCTCGGAGTGGTTCGAGCTTGGACATCGTTGTTCTAGCAGCTTGTCGTCGGATGACAGGTAGGTTACGGTTTATTTTCCCTAGACTCCGCATATATAGAATAAAATTGTATTAATGGGCATCCTTGGGTTGGTTTATTATGTTGGTACCACAGACCTCGACCGCTTTATTCATGTCCGTCTACTTTTGTTCCTCCGTTGCTTGTAGTATTTTCCGATATATTTTATTTACCCTTGTGGTCCTGTGAGGCCTTGTTGACTCTAGAACATAGAAGGTGGGATTTTGGGAATGTCCGCGAGTCCCGGGCATAGAATTATCCTTCTAGGCTGGTTATGCTTGCTGAGTAGCTGTGGGCCTGTGCATGATCGATAGGTTGATTGTGAGCTGCCTGGGAAGCTATTGTGTGTGATCATACCATTTCCATGCATATAAAGAGGTTTTTATCCATGTTTTACTATGGTTTTGGCTTCGGCCTACTGGCACTATTTTCTAAACCTTGCATGGCCCGAGGGGCCCATTTTTGATGGAAATAATTTGGAAATGGTTTGATTTAACTTGTGAATATTTCTGGATAAAAGAAAGTAAAATTATATTTAAAATCATCAGTTTTACGATTATCGCTAGACTCGGCAGGACCGGGGTGCTAGTTGAGTTTTCTTGTTACTTGAGATGATTTTTAGCCACGGTCGGACCGAGCACCTGAGATGACTTTTTACTGTTTAGACCCGGTTATTCCCGGGCACCCTTGGAGGGGTTTTTGAGACATTTTCTTACTACTTTAGTCCTGGACAGGGTCAGGGCATGCATATTCGAGACTGGGTCTCTATCTTGATATCGAGACTGGGTCTCTATCTTGATACATGTTCTGATACTGAGTTTTAGTATGGGGTCTGGGACCTCCATGGACCTTGCTATCCGGGCCAGGGGCTACGGGCTGCGTGTGCCGGAGGAGGGGTATACGGTTGAGTAGAGGTATACGGGCAGTGTCCTTCCATGGAACCTACCTGCTGGGCCGGATCGGCGCCGGAGGAGGTACATACAGAGATACCATTTACTGAGATCTTCATGCATCATATCATTCATTGTTTGAGGCTCCACCCTTGTTTGTTGTTTGTTGATTGTACGCTCCGGTAGTATGGGATGCCGGAGGGTTTTTTTTCACTTGTTTGTGTTCCTCGGTTGTATGGGCGGCCGGGGGACTGTAGGTAGACTTTTGCTATTTACTTACAAAATTGTTCTCTATTATGGATAAGTATGAGATTGGTTACTGCTAGACTGTTAGTTTCTGGATTTGAGATTGATATGATTAGTTGAGTTTGATTCATGTCTCTAGCATGCCTATTATTACTCTTTCTCTCTTCTTCTTACACTTGAGGTTACCGTTATACCGTTCCATTTTGTAAACTTATTTTGTATACACTGTTGTTGCAAGGACCCCAGGTGCGTTGTTTCTTCCTTTCACCTGTGCCTATGGTGTGTATATTCTGCTTACTAGCCTCACATGTGGTTCTGTTGATTTCCCTCTGGGCTAGTTCCTGTGTACCATTCGTTGATTTCTGTGACTGCTTGCTTCTATTCTGTCTATTACTGCGCTTTTATCTTATATGTGCCCAGTCGGCCTATGATACCTACTGGGTACCTTATGCTTCGCATTTGGTGCTCACCCCTACCCCCCTACATCTTTGGGTGCAGATCCTAGCGTGGGCCATCGCCGTTAAATCGCTGTGATTCGTGCTTGGAGATCTGTTGGGGACTACTTAAGACTGAGGGTGAGCTCTTGGTGATCGGAGCTTAGCTTTAGTTTATCTTTTGCTTCATGTACTCTATTACCATTCAGAGACATCTGTATATATAGTTTTGGTTTATTTGCACTCCATGTATGTAGTTTGGCTCTATACTATGATACCAGGTCTTGGGTTTTGGTTTAGTTTCCGCATATGTATATATTTATATTCTTTTTATCTGTTCTCTTCGTCTTGTTCCCTTATTAGTTAGATAGTAGCCCATTGCTAGCTGTTCTGGGCTACGGGGATTGGTTCACCTACCGGGGGTTGTAGGTGCCATCATGACCGAAAAATTGGGTCGTGACAACTTGGTATCATAGCTTTAGGTTCGCCGGTGTCATCGGTATAGGAACCAATGTCTAGTAGAGTCCTGCGGATCGGGGCGGAGACGTTCGTACTCAATCTTTAGGAGGCTACAGTAACATTTTAGGAAATTTGACTCTCTCATTGCCTCTGTGTCGTGCGTGGAACCCTTGAAGTTTCTGGAAATCGCATTTGTTCTACTTCATCCTTCCGCAGATGGTTCGTACGAGATCATCGACATCACGCGGAGATGAGCCTTCCACTCCAGTGCCAGCTCCAGCACCAGCTCCAGTGCCCACTTCTGTGCCAGCTCCAGCCGCAGCTCAGTCTCCAGATATTCGGGTATTACTATTACAGCTCTTGGGTGTGATTGGAGAGCGGCCTTCTGAGGTAGCGCAGACATTCGCTCAGGGGGCAGCCCTGTGTGCACAGAGCTCAGGAGCGCAGCCTGCAACTGTGGCTCCCCGTGCGGAGGTCATTCCGGTTCCATCTGCTGCACAGCCTCTTGCTCCTCGCCCAGTTATGACAGAGTCAGAGCAGAAGGCGTTGGGTAGGTTTTTGAGGTTAGCACCTCCGAGGTTTGCTGGTACTTCTGGACAGGATCCACATGACTTTATTACTACCTGTGAGGAGATGTTGCATCATCTGGGTTTGTTGGAGACTCACGGGGTTGGTTATACTACTTATCAGTTGGAGGGCCCAGCGAAGTTATGGTGGAGGGCCCAGGTTGCTTGTAGACCATCGTCCTTACCTCCTTTGACCTGGTCTGAGTTTTATGAGGCCTTTATGGCCAAGTTCCTACCTTAGAGTGATCGTGAGCATCGCAGGGAGCAATTTACTCACCTTGTGCAGGGGTCTACGACTATCTCGGAGTATGAGACCCATTTTCATCAGCTAGCACCGTTCGGAGCTATGATCATTCCTACCGAGGCAGATAGGATCCGCAGATTTGTATGGGGTTTGAGGCTAGAGATCAGCCAGCCAGCTGAGATATTGATTGCCAGTGGTCGGTCATTCCAGGCTATTGTAGACTATGCCCGCACTGTGGAGGACTTACAACGACATGATCAGGGGTCCAGAGATAAGAGTCCTCGGCATCAGGGTGTCTACAGTGGTTCCAGATATGGCGGTAGAGGTCCTGGCCAGTGGAGCCGAAGTTATCAGCCACAGCAGTACCAGGGTCAGTCCAGCCGATCGGTTCAGGCTTCCCTTCAGACTTTCGGTAGTACCCAGTTCGAGCAGGGTCAGGGCAGCCATCAGGGCTATAGCGGCCAGCCTTCGAGGGGTATAGTTTCTGGGGCATCAGGTCGTGGTGGTCATACGGGATCTGCTGGTTCATATCGACTGAGTAGGACGTCAGGGGCTTGTTTTACTTGTGGTGTGATTGGTCATTTTGCTAGAGATTGCCCTCAGCAGGGTACAGTTTAGTTGGCCGAGCCTTTACGAGCAGTTCAGCCTCCGGCTAGAGGGGGTGGTCGTCAGAGTAGAGGTAGTGCTCCGCGCGGCAGAGCAGGTGGTAGGGATGGCGGTCGGGCAGGTGGAGGTCGTCATCAGTTTTACGCGGTCCCTAGGAGACCAGAGGTAGAGGCCTCAGATGCTGTGATTACAGGTACGATTTCTGTGTGCCATCAGTCTGCTATGGCTTTATTTGATCCTGGATCCACTTCTTCATATGTATCTGCCTACTTTGTGCCTTGTTTGGGGTTGGCTAGTGAGCCATTATCTGTTCCTGTTACTGTTTCGACCCCAGTAGGAGATTCTTTAGTAGTGGATCGGATTGTGAGATCTTGTATGATATCCATTGGTGATTCAGAGACTTGGGGTGATTTGATGATTCTTGATATGCTAGATTTTGATGTGATACTAGGCATGGACTGGTTATCCCCTCACCGTGTGGTTTTGGATTGTTATGCCAAGACCATTACCATAGCTGTGCCTAGTGTATCCCCGGTTGTGTGGCAGGGTTCTGTTAGCCATGCACCATCTGGGATCATCTCTTTTCTTCGAGCTAGGAAGTTGATTTCCCGTGGGTGTTTAGCTTATCTAGCATATGTCTGAGATGTTAGTGCTGACCCTACTTCTCCTGAGTCTGTTCCTGTGGTTAGAGACTTCCTCGATGTGTTTTCTACCGACCTGCCAGGCCTTCCACCTGAGAGAGATATTGATTTCGTTATTTGAGCTAGAGCCGGGCACCAGAACCATTTCTATTTCTCCTTACCGTATGGCTCCTGCTGAGTTTAGGGAGCTTAAGGAGCAGCTCCAGGATCTGTTAGCTAAGGGGTTTAATTAGACCTAGTGTGTCACCTTGGGGTGCTCCTGTTCTCTTCGTGAAGAAGAAGGATGGGTCGATGCGCATGTGTATTGATTATCGGCAGCTGAATAGGGTGACAGTGAAGAATAGGTATCCATGCCGAGGATTGATGATTTGTTTGACCAGCTTCAGGGTTCAGTCGTGTTTTCAAAGATTGATTTGAGGTCCGGCTACCATCAGTTGAGGATTAGGGCGGAGGACATCCCTAAGGCAGCATTCAGGACACGTTATGGCCATTATGAGTTCCTAGTGATGTCTTTTGGGTTGACTAATGCCCCCGCAGCCTTTATGAACTTGATGCACAGGGTTCTTGGCCCGTATTTGGACTCATTTGTGATAGTTTTTATAGACGACATTTTTGTATACTTGCGTAGCAGAGATGAGCATGAGCAGCACTTGAGGGTTATACTCCAGACTTTGAGAGATCATCGGCTTTATGCCAAGTTCTCAAAGTGTGAGTTTTGGCTTGAGTCAGTTGCATTCCTAGGGCACGTGTGTATAAGGATGGGATTAGGGTTGATCTGGGAAAGATTTCAGCGGTTTGTGAGTGGCCTAGACCTACTACTGTTACTGAGGTCCGCAGCTTTATTGGGTTAGCAGGTTACTATCGACGGTTCATTGAGGGATTTTCTTCCATAGCAGCACCCTTGACTATGCTGACTAGGAAGGATGTCCCATTTCAGTGGTCGGATCGGTGTGAGGATAGCTTCAAGAGGCTTAAGGCCTTATTGACTTCAGCTCCAGTTTTGACTTTGCCGGTTGAGGGTCAGAGCTTCTCCGTGTACTGTGATGCTTCTGGGGTTGGTCTTGGTTGTGTGTTGATGCAGCAGGGTCGAGTAATAGCATATGCGTCGAGGCAGCTGAAGGTTCACGAGCGCAACTACCCCACTCATGACTTAGAGTTGGCGGCGGTAGTTTTCGCGCTCAAGATCTGGAGGCATTACCTATATGGAGTTCACTGTGAGATCTTCACCGATCACCGTAGTCTTCAGTATATCACGAGTCAGCGAGAGTTGAACTCGAGACAGAGGACATGGGTCGAGTTACTGAAGGACTATGACTTTACTATTCTGTATCATCCGGGCAAGGCAAATGTGGTAGCGGATGCCTTGAGTCGGAAGGCAGTGAGTATGGGTAGCCTAGCTTTTCTTTCAGTTTCAGAGCGACCGTTGGTCTTGGACATCCAGTCCTTGGCTGATCGTTTGGTTAGGCTTGACTTGACGGATCCTAGCAGAGTTCTCGCCAGTGTTGAGGTTCGTTCTACTTTGATTGATCAGATTCAGAGCCGTCAGTTTGAGGATCAGCAGTTATGTGACCTTCGTGATCGGGTTGTTCAGGGTGAGACCAGCCAGGCTACTCTAGATTCAGATGGGGTTCTGAGGTTTGATAGTCGCCTATGTGTTCCGAGGATTAGTGATTTGATTCAGTTGATACTTCATGAGGCATATTGTACTAGATACTCTATTCACCCTGGCACAACAAAGATGTATAGGGACTTGAGACAGCTTTACTGGTGGAGTGGTATGAAGTGAGATATAGCGGAGTTTGTATCTCGGTGCTTGAACTGTCAGCAGGTTAAGTTCGATCACATGAGACCTGGTGGTTTGATGCAGCGACTTCCCATTCCTGAGTGGAAGTGGGAAGGGATTACTATGGATTTTGTTGTTGGGTTGCCTCGTACTTCTCATGGGTTTGATTCCATATGGGTGATTGTTGATAGGCTGACTAAGTCAGCACATTTTTGCCGGTTTCAGACTTCTTATGGTGCAGAGAGGTTAGCTCAGATCTTACCTTCGTGAGATTTTCGGTTTGCACGGGGTCCCAGCTTCTATCATTTCAGACCGCGCGGCACTCAGTTCACATCTCAGTTCTGAGGGCTATTTCAACGAGATTTAGGTACAGAGGTTCATCTTAGTACCGCTTTCCACCCTCAGACAGAATAGCCAGTCCGAGAGGACCATCAGATTTTGGAGGACATGCTCGATCCTGTGTTCTTGACTTTGGAGGTTCATGGGATCAGTTTGTTCCCTTGGCAGAGTTTGCTTATAAGAACAGCTTCCATTCGAGTATCGGCATGGCACCTTTTGAGGCTTTGTATGGCAGGCGTTGCAGATCACCGGTAGGTTGGTTTGATGGTTTTAGTGCTGGGCCACAGAGCACAGATTTGCTTCGAGATTCCTTAGATCGAGTCCGATTGATTCAGGACAGACTTCGGGCAGCTCAGAGAAGGTAGAAGAGTTATGCTGATCGTAGGCTTCGTTCCTTAAAGTTTAGTGTCGGTGACCTGGTGTTTCTCCGTGTATCGCCCATGAAGGGCGTGATGAGGTCTGGTAGGCCGGGCAAGCTTAGCCCCAGGTACATTGGGCCGTTTGAGATTCTTCTGAGGGTTGGTAGCGTTGCCTATCAGCTAGCCTTGCCTCTGATGTTTTCAGCTATACATCCTATATTTCATGTTTCGATATTGCGTCGGTATGTCCCAGATGAGTCTCACGTGCTGCAGTGGGATTCAGTTCAGTTGGATGAGGGTTTAGCCTTTGTTGAGGAGCCGACATCTATTTTGGCCAAAGATGTCAGGAGATTGAGGTCTCGAGAGATCCCGGTTGTTAAGGCTTAGTGGAGGCACCGTCCAATTGAGGAGGCTACCTGGGAGTCAGAGAGAGATATGCGGGCCCAGTATCCGCAGCTATTTGAGCCTTCAGGTACCCCCTTGACCTTGACTTTCGAGGACGAAAGTCCTTTTTAGTAGTGGATGATGTAATGACCCTTCCGGTTATTTTCACGTATACATTTTCCTTGAACCGTTAGAGCTTGTTTGTAGCGGCCCCAAGTCACTTAAGGCTCGTCAGGACCGGTATTTCGGTGTTGGGTCCATTTATTTGGTCGCATTATAAGTTTTGAAGCCAAGCAAGTCGGCAAAAGTAATCGTAAGATCTTTAACAAATTTCATGAACTTTGGGTAAAATGTCTCAGGGCTTTTCTGTCAATATATAAAGAGTTTGAAGTCCCCCAAAATACAAATCGAAGGTCTACGAGTCTAGTTTCCAACGCACAAAACCTCACGTCCAACTGATCTCGGAGTAAAAAGTTATGACTGTTTTATCGCGGACTGTCTGGCAGAAAACGAGTTGCGAACCGGGTCGCCAACCGGGTCGGGTTAAACTCGATTTAAGCCTCAACTTCACGTTTTATATAACACCCCGTACCTTTCAAAACCTATGTGACTAAGTAAATATCGACAAAGGTATTTGAGCTCGAGATTGTGAAGGGGTACTTTGGCCTAGAATTTGAAATGGTCAAATGTATATAAGTGTTAAGTTAAATTATAAGGAGGAGGGTTTTGAAAATGAGATAAAACAAGTGAGGTACTTGCTCGACTTATCTAAGCTTTTAGGTGACAAGTAGGTGCATCACCTACCTACGCTAACGAACTAAGTTCCGAGGGCCGATTACGGGCAGCAACACCATGGATTATTAGACCTAATGGTAGCCCAAATGAAGCTTAAAGATGGCCCATCAAAGCACAACCAAATCTGGCCCAAACAACTACAAAAGTTAGCCACCAATATTGACCACATTTTGACCCAAGAGAAGCCCAAAATCAGCCCCAAAACTTAACCCTTTTGAGGCCCAAGCAAAGGGTAATTTAGGCCCAAGTTTCTTGACCCATTTTGGCCCAAATATACTCAAAAAGTCGGCCAAAAAGGTCCCTTTATATAGGGCTTTTGCTGATCAATGTTCATCACAAAAAGCTGGAAAATTCTCTCTTATCTCATTTCCTTTTTGGCAGCCCCTCTTTCCCTTTAGGGTTCTAAGAAGACCAAGATTAATTGAAGCTTAAGGTGAGTTAAACAACTTGTTATCTTGGTATTAATCTACTACATATATCTAGGATATCCTATGGTAAGAAAGACATGAACTATGGCAGCCCCTTTCTTATGATTTAACACATGGAAATTGTGTAACAATTAAGAGATTTCTTCTTCTCTTGTTGGTGTATGTGTAGGGGTTACTTAAGCTTTTAAAGCATCAATAAAAAGAGGATAAAAACACACCTTCAAGTGTGGTAAGTACTCTGCCCATAATAATATTTTTGGATTGAAGTTTGGATGGACAATTGTTGTTGAATTGTTGTTAAGAACTCACGGGACGGCGATCGGAAGCCGTGGGTTCAATGTGTTGCTATTGTATTTCGGCATGGTGGGTTGTGTAGGGGATGTTTGATGTGTTTTGTATTATTGGAGGCAGTAGGTTGGTGTGTGTGTGATGTGTATTGGATAAGGGGAGGAAGGTGTGACGATACACCTTTAATTAATGCAAAATACGTAAATCTGCCCGGGAAATGTTTAGCTACTGTTTTGGGAAGTGTTGCAGCAGGTTTAAGAGCTAATATTAGCTTCATTATACCCTTGTGTTGTAGATTAACTTAATAAGGGAAAGTCCAAGTTGTGGTAAGCGCAATCTTCGGAAGGAACGAGGTATGTTAAGGCTTCTTTATTCCTTATCGACATGAATCTAGAAATAGAATTCTAAATTTCCGAAAGAAGGAGTTTGAGTATTTGGTTGTAAGAGAGCTGATTTGGTAACTCAACAAGTCTTAAGGAACTAATTTATACATTATGGTGATTCAAGTCGCCTTCTTATAAAAATCGGATTCTTTTTGCACGAAATGTAAGTTATCCTTTTGTCAAGTTTCTTCTTTGTATTGTGATCTCTAATCAAGCTTTAGAAAGTATACAATGAAAGTTAGAAAGTCAAATCCCCATTTATATGTGTTTGGTATGTTGATTCCAACACCTAGTAAGCCAAGGCTAAAGAAGTTATCTAAATGAACCTTCATAAATAACAAGAATAGCTTTGAAGGTCGTGTTAGTGTGCACCGAGGTGCTACTGCCATATTGAGGCTATTATATACATAGTGTGCACCGAGGTGCTACTGCCATATTGAGGCTATTAAATATAGGGTGCGCCGAGGCGCTATTGTGGTTCAGTGTGGGTTATAAAGAGTGAGTTGCAGCGTGAGTTAATGCATGTGTTGTGTTCTAACAAGAATAAAGGAGAAAGAGCTTAATGAGTCTAACCAATTACAGTTTACAAGTTTCATATTTTATCTTGTTCAGATTTACTACTTGCGACTTGCTTTTATGCTTCTACCTTACATGCCAGTACATTATTGTCGTACTGACGCCCCATTACCTGGGGGCGCTGCATTCATGCCTGCAGGTCCAGACAGAAACCCAGATAGACCTCTTCAGTAGGAGTTGCGGAGTTCAGCCATTTTGGTAAGCTCCATTCTTCCTGGAGCTGACGAGTCAGAGGTATAGCTTATATTTTGACCAGGTTATGTATATGTACAGCTTATGGGTAGTCCAGGGCCCTGTCCTGGATATGAGATATTTTACTTACTCCTAGAGGCTTGTAGACGGGTATATGTATATTAGTGTTGGGTATGGCCTTGTCGGCCTTGTTATTAGCTATCTACTATGATAATAGCCTTGTCGGCCTTGAGTTACTTAACTACTATTGAGCTTTTAGTGTTTTAAATTGCTATTCTTAGAGACCTTGTCGGTCTCAGACCCCCAGCAGGTTCAACAGAGATACACTCTATTTTGGCACCCTCGGCCTTTTGGGGCTCCGAGTGTCGGTCATGCCTCCCATGGTTTGGGGCGTGACAAACTTGGTATCAGAGCACGTCGAATCCCAGGGAGACTACAAGCCGTGTCTAGTAGAGTCTTGTTTATGGGTGTGTTGTGCACCATACCTATAATCATGAGGCTACGGGACATTTAGGAAATGTTATCCTTCTTTCATTTGCTAGATCGTGCAATAGAGCGAGGTCATAAGATGTTTGAAGTCTAATTCATGTTTTTCTCTTCCTTGTTTACAGAAATGCCTATGACTAGACAAATGAGTAGCCGACGGGTTGGCACGGATACGGGGGAAGGTACTAGTCATTCCCCGCCTATCCGATTGGATAGATTTGAGGCTCAAAGTGAATCACCGACACCAGAGATCCCAGTTTATCAAGTACCTGATGAGACTAGAGGGGAGCCAGTACCCCTGACCCCACCTGCTCCAGTGGCATCTGAGATAGCTAGAGATGAACCAGCACATGTAGCTCCTCCACCTGAAGCAGAGGACCAAGACATCAGGAGTGCTGTTCGATTATTGACCCAGATGGTAGCCACACAACAACAAATTGGGGCATCAACGAGTGCTAGGTCAGGTGGCTCAGAAAGTTCTAGGGCTCGAGAGTTTATCAGCCTAAAGTCCTCCTATATTTACAGGCTCTGACCCACGTGAGGATCCTCAGGATTTTATTGATCAGACTTATCGAGTACTTCGAGTCATGCATGCAACAGTAGTGGAGGCAGTGGAGTTTGCATCTTTCAGGTTACGAGATGTGGCCATTTTATGGTTCGAGGCTTGGGATCGGTCTAGGGGATCAGATGCACCCCCAGCTGAATGGGAGGAATTTTCAGAGGCCTTCCTAGCTCACTATCTTCCGCAGGAGGTTCGAGAGGCCAGACTTGATCAATTTCTAGCCCTTAGGCAGGGCAATATGAATGTTCGACAGTACAGCCTCAGGTTTAATTCATTAGCCAGGTACGCCCCCGATATTGTGAGTACGATGCGAGCTAGAGTTCATCGATATGTGCGTGGTCTTAAGGATGAATTGATTAAGGGATTAACAATAGCAGCCACACAAGAGGATATGAATATTTCTAAGATACAGGCTATTGCTCAGACTGCAGAGGATCTTAAAGTACAAATTGGAGATAACCAAAGCCGAGAAAGGGATCAGAATAAGAGGGCTAGATCTATTGGGTCCTATGTGGAGCCACGAGGTAATGTTAGGCCAAATTTTAATAGGCGATCACCCCACCCTACTAGTGGTGCCCCATATCAGTTGCAAAGGCAGAGGTATGATCGTTTTTCTCAGACTGGACCAGGCCATAGTTCTGGTGCATCCAGTTCCTATCGCCAGGGGAATTCAGGTCAGATAAGGCCACCTTTGCCACCTTGTGTTCAGTGCGGTAGGAAGCATCCTGGGATATGTCGCCTGGGTTCAGATACTTGTTATTCATGTGGGCATCCTGGTCACTTTATGCGAGACTGTCCGAGTAGAGGTAGGAGTGAGATATCCCAGCCTACAGGGTCGATGACAGCTTCTTCATCTACTATTCGTCCCCCAAGGACAGGACAACAGGCTACACCAGGTCGTGGTAGAGGTAGGGGAGGAGGAGGAGCATCCAGTTCAGGCAGTGGTCAGAATCGCACTTATGCTCTAGCCGGTCGCCAGGACTTGGAATCGTCACCTGATGTTGTTACAGGTACATTAACTATTTTTACTCATGCTGTTTATGCACTTATAGATCCTGGCTCTACTCTTTCATATGTTACCCCGCTCGTTGCTAGTAAGTTGGGGGTAGGCCCTGAGTTATTGCCTAGCCCATTTGTTGTATCCACGCCAGTTGGTGAATCTATTATAGCTAGACGAGTTTATCGAGATTGTGCAGTGTGGATTTATGACCATCTCACTTCAGCTGATCTAATTGAATTAGATATGATTGACTTCGATGTCATTATGGGCATGGACTGGTTAGCTGCATGTTATGCTAATATCGATTGTAGAAATAAGGTTGTCAAATTCCAGTTTTCGGAAGAAACAATCCTGGAATGGAAAGGTAATGCTGCCACGCCAAGGGGTAGGTTTATTTCCTACCTTAAAGCCCAGAAAATGATTTCTAAAGGCTATATTTATCATTTAGTCCGAGTACAAAGCACAGAGGATGGACCAGTGACTCCTCAATCAGTTTCCGTGGTGAGTCAATTTCTAGATGTATTCCCGGATGAGCTTCCAGGAATCCCTCCAGAAAGGGAAATTGAGTTTGCCATTGATCTACTCCCAGATACTCAGCCAATATCAATTCCCCCTTACAGGATGGCTCCTGCAGAATTAAGAGAGTTAAAGGAACAATTAAAGAATCTACTCGAAAAAGGCTTCATTAGGCCTAGTACATCGCCATGGGGCGCACCAGTTTTGTTTGTTCGTAAGAAGGATGGGTCCTTGAGAATGTGTATCGATTACCGACAACTGAACAAAGTTACAATCAAGAATAAGTATCCGCTTCCAAGGATTGATGACTTTTTTGATCAGTTGCAAGGCGCCAAATGTTTTTCAAAGATTGACTTGCGGTCGGGGTATCACCAGTTACGTGTTAAAGGGGTAGATGTTCCAAAAACAGCCTTTAGGACAAGGTATGGCCACTTTGAATTTCTAGTAATGTCTTTTGGGCTTACTAATGCCCCAGCAGCTTTTATGGATCTAATGAATCGGGTATTCAAGCCATTCCTAGATGTATTCGTGATCGTATTTATTGACGATATCCTGATTTACTCGCGGTCCAAAGCCGAACATGCTGATCATTTACGTGCAGTATTGCAAATACTTCAGAATCATAAATTATATGCGAAGTTCTCCAAATGTGAGTTTTGGTTGACTTCAGTGGCTTTTCTTGGCCATATAATTACAGACGAAGGTATTAGAGTTGACGGCCAAAAAATTGAAGCAGTAAAGAATTGGCCGAGGCCCTTGAATGCTACAGAGATCCGTAGTTTTTTGGGCTTAGCAGGTTATTATCGAAGGTTTGTAGAAGGGTTTTCTTCTATATCTGCACCATTGACAAAGTTGACTCATAAAGCTGCCAAGTTCCAGTGGTCTGATGCATGTGAGCAGAGTTTTCAGGAGTTGAAGGACAGGCTTACTTCAGCACCTGTCTTAACTCTGCCAGAAGGCACAGAAGGTTATGTTGTTTATTGTGATGCTTCAAGGATTGGGTTGGGTTGTGTTTTAATGCAACATGGTAAAGTTATTGCCTATGCCTCGAGACAACTAAGAAAGCACGAACAAAATTACCCTACTCACGATCTTGAATTGGCAGCAGTTATATTTGCCTTGAAAATTTGGCGTATTACTTGTTTGGAGTCCATGTAGACGTGTTTTCGGACCACAAAAGTCTACAGTATTTATTCAAACAGAAGGATTTAAACCTAAGGCAAAGAAGGTGGCTAGAGTTACTAAAGGATTATGATGTAGATATTTTGTACCATCCAGGGAAGGCCAATGTAGTGGCCGATGCACTTAGCCGCAAATCCATGGGAAGCTTGAGCCACGTGAAAAATAGAAAGATTGAGATGACAAGAGAACTACATCAGTTAGCTAATTTGCAGGTTCGACTACTAGACCAAGGTAATGAGGGAGTTGTTATTCAAAGCACAGCAGAATCCTCACTTGTGACAGAGGTAAAGGAAAGACAATATGATGATCCAGAATTAGTAAGATTGAGGGAGGAAATTCCACAACAGAAGCAACCACTAATAGAGCTTAAGGAAGATGGGGTACTGAGATATCAAGGTCGTCTATGTGTACCTAACGTCGGGGAGCTTCGGGAGAAAATTTTGGCAGAAGTTCACTATTCCCGCTATTCAATCCATCCAGGAGCGACGAAGATGTATCATGATCTTCGACAGATTTATTGGTGGAATAATATGAAGAGAAATATTGCAGAGTTTGTAGCCCAATGCCCGAATTGTCAACAGGTAAAATTGAACACCAGAGACCCGGAGGTCTAACTCAAAGTATAGTGATACCTACCTGGAAATGGGAGGTGATCAACATGGACTTTATTACAGGCTTACCCCGTACTTATCGGAAGTATGATTCCATATGGGTGATTGTAGATAGACTTACACAATCAGCTCACTTTTTGCCAGTCAGGACAACTTATACTGCTGAAGATTATGCCAAGTTGTATATTAGTGAAATAGTTCGACTTCATGGTGTCCCAATTTCCATCATTTCAGATAGGGGTGCTCAGTTTACAGCAAATTTCTGGAGGTCTTTCCAGAGAGGCTTAGGTACTCAAATAAGTCTCAGTACAACTTTTTATCCACAGACAGATGGACAAGCTGAACGCACTATTCAAACACTCGAAGATATGCTACGAGCTTGTGTACTAGATTTTAAAGGGAGTTGGGATGACCATTTGCCACTAATTGAGTTTGCTTATAATAATAGCTTCCATGCCAGCATTCAAATGGCTCCTTATGAGGCTTTATACGGGCGAAAGTGTAGATCACCAATTGGATGGTTTGAAATTGGAGAAGCAGGATTATTAGGGCCAGACCTAGTTAATCAGGCAATGGAGAAGGTGAAGCTAATCCGAGAAAGATTACTAACAGCCCTGAGTAGGCAGAAATCATATGCAGATGTGCGACGTCGGTATTTGGAATTTAATATTAGTGATTGGGTTTTCCTAAAGGTTTCGCCCATGAAAGGCGTTATGCGATTTGGTAAAAAGGGAAAGCTTAGTCCAAGATATATTGGACCATACAGGATCATTCGGAGGGTAGGAAAAGTGGCATATGAGCTAGATTACCCACAGAATTGGAGACAGTCCATCCTGTATTTCATGTATCGATGCTACGAAGGTGCATAGGAGATCCTTCACGTATTATGCCTATCAAAGATGTTCAACTTTCTGAAGACTTATCCTATAAGGAAGTACCAATTTCTATCCTAGATCGTCAAGTTAGGAAGCTCAGAACCAAAGAAGTAGCCTCAGTAAAGGTGTTGTGGAGAGATAATAATATTGAAGAAATGACGTGGGAAGCCGAGGAAGAAATGAGGAAAAAACATCCCCAGTTATTTATGACTTGAAGATAGTACATAGGTAAGACATATTCTTATATTCTTCATACTCTTCCTACTATGCAAATATGATCAGGTTTGAACATGTGAAAATGATTACATTTAATTGTATATAGTTGTATCTCCCTGTGAGGCATCGTGCTGGACTTTTGCTGAGTTTCAGGTTTTTGGATAGTCCCAATTATAAAGGAAACTCTGCCGAAATTTCAAAAAAATCCTAAGGGACTAGAGCTCTATATGCATTACCCTCATTCGAGGACGAATGATTCTAAGGGGGGAAGGATATAACACCTCGTACCTTTCAAAACCTATGTGACTAAGTAAATATCGACAAAGGTATTTGAGCTCGAGATTGTGAAGGGGTACTTTGGCCTAGAATTTGAAATGGTCAAATGTATATAAGTGTTAAGTTAAATTATAAGGAGGAGGGTTTTGAAAATGAGATAAAACAAGTGAGGTACTTGCTCGATTTATCTAAGCTCTTAGGTGACAAGTAGGTGCATCACCTACCTACGCTAACGAACTAAGTTCCGAGGGCCGATTACGGGCAGCAACACCATGGATTATTAGACCTAATGGTAGCCCAAATGAAGCTTAAAGTTGGCCCATCAAAGCAAAACCAAATCTGGCCCAAACAACTACAAAAGTTAGCCACCAATATTGACCACATTTTGACCCAAGAGAAGCCCAAAATCAGCCCCAAAACTTAACCCTTTTGAGGCCCAAGCAAAGGGTAATTTAGGCCCAAGTTTCTTGACCCATTTTGGCCCAAATATACTCAAAAAAGTCGGCCAAAAAGGTCCCTTTATATAGGGCTTTTGCTGATCAATGTTCATCACAAAAAGCTGGAAATTTCTCTCTTATCTCATTTCCTTTTTGGCAGCCCTTCTTTCCCTTTAGGGTTCTAAGAAGACCAAGATTAATTGAAGCTTAAGGTGAGTTAAACAACTTGTTATCTTGGTATTAATCTACTACATATCGCTAGGATATCCTATGGTAAGAAAGACATGAACTATGGCAGCCCCTTTCTTATGATTTAACACATGGAAATTGTGTAACAATTAAGAGATTTCTTCTTCTCTTGTTGGTGTATGTGTAGGGGTTACTTAAGCTTTTAAAGCATCAATAAAAAGAGGATAAAAACACACCTTTAAGTGTGGTAAGTACTCTGCCCATAATAATATTTTTGGATTGAAGTTCGGATGAACAATTGTTGTTGAATTGTTGTTAAGAACTCACGGGACGGCGATCGGAAGCCGTGAGTTCAATGTGTTGCTATTGTATTTCGGCATGGGGGGTTGTGTAGGGGATGTTTGATGTGTTTTGTATTATTGGAGGCAGTAGGTTGGTGTGTGTGTGATGTATATTGGATAAGGGGAGGAAGGTGTGACGATACACCTTTAATTAATGCAAAATACGTAAATCTGCCCGGAAAATGTTTAGCTACTGTTTTGGGAGTGTTGCAGCAGGTTTAAGAGCTAATATTAGCTTCATTATACCCTTGTGTTGTAGATTAACTTAATAAAGGAAAGTCCAAGTTGTGGTAAGCGCAATCTTCGGAAGGAACGAGGTATGTTAAGGCTTATTTATTCCTTATCGACATGAATCTAGAAATAGAACTCTAAATTTCCGAAAGAAGGAGTTTGAGTATTTGGTTGTAAGAGAGCTGATTTGGTAACTCAACAAGTCTTAAGGAACTAATTTATACATTATGGTGATTCAAGTCGCCTTCTTATAAAAATCGGATTCTTTTTGCACGAAATGTAAGTTATCCTTTTGTCAAGTTTCTTCTTTGTATTGTGATCTCTAATCAAGCTTTAGAAAGTATACAATGAAAGTTAGAAAGTCAAATCCCCATTTATATGTGTTTTGTATGTTGATTCCAACACCTAGTAAGCCAAGGCTAAAGAAGTTATCTAAATGAACCTTCATAAATAACAAGAATAGCTTTGAAGGTCAATCTAGTAATACACTTATTATGTGTGGTTTGCGTGTTAGTGTGCACCGAGGTGCTACTGCCATATTGAGGCTATTATATACATAGTGTGCACCGAGGTGCTACTGCCATATTGAGGCTATTAAATATAGGGTGCGCCGAGGCGCTATTGTGGTTCAGTGTGGGTTATAAAGAGTGAGTTGCAGCGTGAGTTAATGCATGTGTTGTGTTCTAAAAAGAATAAAGGAGAAAGAGCTTAATGAGTCTAACCAATTACAATTTACAAGTTTCATATTTTATCTTGTTCAGATTTACTACTTGCGACTTGCTTTTATGCTTCTACCTTACATGCCAGTACATTATTGTCGTACTGACGCCCCATTGCCTGGGGGCGCTGCATTCATGCCTGCAGGTCCAGACAGAAACCCAGATAGACCTCTTCAGTAGGAGTTGCGGAGTTCAGCCATTTTTGTAAGCTCCATTCTTCCTGGAGCTGACGAGTCAGAGGTCTAGCTTATATTTTGACCAGGTTATGTATATGTACAGCTTATGGGTAGTCCAGGGCCCTGTCCTGGATATGAGATATTTTACTTACTCCTAGAGGCTTGTAGACGTGTATATGTATATTAGTGTTGGGTATGGCCTTGTCGGCCTTGTTATTAGCTATCTACTATGATAATAGCCTTG